>CM064908.1:56774793-57222574 GCA_032727855.1 Quercus ilex subsp. ballota
ATTGCAAAAACTAGATGACGACTCCATTAAAAGCGACACCCCTTGCGTCCACAGTGGCGACTCCACTAGGATTGTGAGTTTAATTCCTATGTGTCCTATGTCTTAACCTTAATAAAAGGCTTATTCAATATTTGTTTGCACACTCATTCACATGGTTCTTTTATCCCTTGACCTCGGTTGGTGATGAGTGGGAAGATGGAAGGCTCCATTCGGGCCTAGGTCTTTCGAAGTTCATCCCACCAACTCACAATTTGTGCCATTGCCTATGATGGGCTTTGAGTACGATAACTGTTTGCCACCAATCCACAAAGGTCCACTTAGACCCTCGGTTGGAATCATGGCCCACCTAGTTGTGAGTGACCTACTTATCTATCCCCTTAGCCTTAGGGAGCTTACCCACACTTAGAGAGATCCTAGATCCTATCAAAAGGAGGGTACCCTTTATATATCTCTTGTTTGTTCAATCATATATCTTGTGCTCACCTAATTCTAAAGGACAAATAAAAGATGTAAAAGTGGAAGGATGATCCTAATGTTATGGTATACCCAAAGACAAATGGGATAAAAGAAAAGAAGTTCTCACATGTAAGAGGCTTATCCCTAGATCCAAAGGTATGTCTTAACTTGAAAGGTTCATAAGACCATAGCCTTATTGCTATCATAAGCCCAAATAAAAAAGCCCTTTTGAAAAAGAGGACATTGGGCCTAAGATAACTAGTATGTTATGGACTTAGCATCCAAATCCTACAAAGTCAATATGAACTTCCCTAATCTTAGGCCTCTTTGTTGTTTTCCTAGGCCCAAAATGATGAGAACTTCATGGACCTTGAGAGGAAGGCTACAATATATTCTAGTTAATGGGCTACTTCAAAAAAAAAAAGAAAAAAAAAAAAGAAAAAAGAAAAAAAGAAAAAAAAAAGAAAAAAGAAAGATGAATAATGAAATGAAAAAGGAAGAGCCCAAAGGTGATGAATATATTGTAAGCCCATGTTTGAGACAAAAAGGTTGAAAATCTCTAAGTACACCTAAAAACAGGAGGCAAAGTCCATGAGAAGAAAGGGAGTGATTTTGTAATTGGGCTTTCATTAAAATGGACTTAAAGATTTTCTAAGGACACCTAAAAACAAAAGGAACCTTTAATTGGGATATGGACTTAATAAAAATGGGACTTCTTTTCAGGCACCACTACACCACCAAAGTCAAGAAAACACGTCCCCACTCCAATTTGGATTTGAGAAAAGCACGGAAGACGATTGGTCAAGATTAAGGACATACATCAAGAAGAGGAATTTCAAGTAGAGGACTCTTCTTAAGTAACAATGGCCGCTCCAATTAGTGATGAAATTGCACAAAAGAGATTCAAATCAATGGAAGAACAAAGTGATGCTCTCAAGAAAATGGGGAGTCGCCTCACTAAACTAGAAGAGGCTAAGTTGAAGAAGCCAAACCCACGAGTAGAGGTTCTTGATGAGGAAAAAGGGGAAGATTGGGATGAAAGGGACAAAATTGATTATGAAAGGAACAAACAATTTGAGAAACTCACGACAGAAACCATAGCTAAAAGAGAGAAGATGGAGAAAATGCAACTAGCCTTTCATAAGGCCCAAGGGAAGGATGATTGTCTTTACAACGTGGGGGGACATTAGCTCCAAGACTCGTATTTCACTACCTCTAAAGTTCAAGATTTTTGATGCGGAAAAGTTTGATGGAACTGAAGATCCAAAGCAACATGTTAGGAGGTACCTAAGCATTGTTGAAATGAAGGGGTTGGATGAGAAGCAAACTTTGCATACTTTTCCTCTCTCACTCATGGGAGGTGCATTAAGATGGTACTATAGTTTGGATCCTAGAAAGACTAAGGAATGAGCTAGTAGAGTTGTTTGTGGATCAATTCATCTTCAATACCATATCGATGTGACTTTAAGAGACTTGGAGACTACCAAGCAAGGAGTAGGGGAAACATTCTCTAAATACATGACAAGGTGGAGAGGAAAGGCATCTAGGATGGTTAATAGGCCAAATGAGAAAGATCAAATCAATATGATTATCAAGAATTTGCTTTCGGCATATAATAGGCTATTTTCATCGCCTATTAGTTCTTTTAGAGAGTTGTGTGATTGTGGAACTAGGATAGAGGATGCCATCAATAATGGGGGAAGGGTGAGAGCAAACCTCTAATCAAGAAGGCATATGGAGGAGGAGCAACTACCTCTTAAACCCCCAATCCCGTGAATTTAAGTGCCATCATACCTCAACAAACCTTAGCTTACCCAAACTTCATAAAGAAGGCCCGCCGAGAATTTTCCAACCTAGGAATGACCCTTGCCCAAGCATATGACAATTTATCTTCCAAAGGATTCATCAAGCCTCTAGATCCCACACCTATGCCTAATCTTATACCTCCTACTTGGAACCTCAATGAGTATTGTAACTTCCATAAAAAATTCGGCCATGAAACTGATAATTGCTTCTGCCTCAAACATAAGATACAAAACCTCATAGATAATGGAACTCTCCCAAATCCCAACATCATCACCAAGCCTAGCATTAGGAAGAACCCTTTGCCAAATTATCATAGAGCTCCTTCTCCATATCAGAATTGGGTGCAAATCGATGAGGTTGAATGAGATTTTTCAAAGTTGATAGAGACCATGGAAGTTAATACCGTAGAAGTCCAAGGAATATGGGATGAAGAAGATAAGGTTTTGAAGAATGCTATGGTTGTGTGGGGAATACTTCCCAAAGGAATGACTGAGCTAAAGAAAGAAGTCATAGAGGATAATGTGGCCAATATTACTAGGAGTGGAAAACACTACAAACCATCCTTTTTGGAAAAGGATCACTTTGGAAGGGACATAGGAGAAGGGTCCAAGCCCACAAAACCTAAAGAGAAAGAAGAGAAATAGGAAAAAGATCAAGTTTTGGCTTAATTAAAGAAGACTTAAGCTCATGTATTGGTATGGGGCTTGCTTATGGCTTCTCACAAGTATCGTAGTGCTCTCTTGAATGCTTTGAATGGGAAAGAGATGCCTATAGAAACTACACCACAAGGAGTACTATCTCTCATGGGAGTTGAGGCCTCATCCCATCCTATTCTCGCCCTTTCCAGTAAATAACTTCCTCCTAAAGGAGCCATCACACTAGACCTCTACAAATCACCATCGAATGCATGGGCATTAAGGTCCCTATGGTGTTGATTGATATTGAATCCACATTGAATGTGCATCCTTTTAGGACCACCCTCACCACTGGATTAGATGTGGAAACAATCATACCCTCTCCTTTGACTATTAGGGCATACAACAACACTTCAAGGAAGGTTATGGGTACTTTCAAGGCTCTTTGCAAGATTGGCCCAATAGAGTCAATTGTGAAATTTCATGTAATGGACATCACTCCTAATTACAACCTTCTCTTAGGGAGGGCATGGCTTCATCCTATTGGGGCTATTGCCTTTTCTTTACATTAAAAGATGAAGATCCCATGGAAGGGAGGAATTGTTGTAGTGCTCGGTGATGGTGAGATCTTAGCACTAGTTTGTGAAGTTCAGGAAAGAGTAAGTGAGCTCCAAATGAGTGGCTTTGATTTTGTGAACATGGCTGATTATGGATTGAAGGATGAAAGGTATACTTCGAATTTGGTACTATATTGTAGCCATGAAGTGATTGTGATGAAGAACATGGGATATATGCTTGCTATAGGTCTTGGAAAAGAAGGAAGATGGGTGGCTGAATTCCCTAATTTTAAGACTCAACTAACCAAGTAAGGTTTGAGATTCTTTGAAGGCTGTGATGGAATCAAGAAGTACCTTGGTACCCTTAATGGAAACTTTGTGAAGGAAGAAGGAAACTTCCCTTATTGTGGCTTTCCTAAACTTTGGGTAGGTAAGGATGGAAATGTGTATCTGGGTTGGAAGATATTCTTCAATGAGAAGCTCACCTTGAAGGAGAAGCCTACCGTAGTGACCAAGGAAGTTCAAGAAGAAGTCAACTGGATGGACTATGTGGATGCTAAAGCGATGGAGACTAAGCTGAAGATTGGGGAAGAGGGGGAGATGTGTTCACCATCACCAACGAGTAGCCAAGTGATCCTTCTACCTTTATCATGCCTATTATGGGGCAACTTCATAATTGGACTTAGGTTGGGTTTTCTGAAAATGTCGAAATGAAAATGTGTAACACAAGTCCTAATGTACTTTTCAACATTTTTAATAAGATGAATTTTGATGTGTCCCATAATATTGAAATTCTACACTTAAATGATTCAAATGAATTTGAAAATGAAATTAATAAACAATTGGAAAAGAAAATTGAACTTATGGAACCAACTTTTGAACTCTTAATTTGGGCAATGATGAGAATCCACGTCTAATTAAAATTGGCTTAACCCTAAATGAAAAAGAAAGAAAATATCTCAAAGAGTTGCTCATCGAATTTCAAGAGGTGTTTGCATGGTCCTATGAAGATATGCCTAGTGTTGATCCTGAGATAGCTCATCATCACATTGACACTCATGTTCATATGGTACCCATCAAGCAAAAATTAAGGCGTGTGAGAACCAAGTGGCTAAAGATCAAAGAAGAGGTTACCAAGCAATTGAAGGTAGGATTCATCAAACCCGTACATCAAGCCGAGTGGATAGCCAATGTTGTGCTCCTACCCAAGAAAGACGGGAAGGTAAGAACGTGTGTGGATTTTAGGGATTTGAACAAAGCTTGCCCTAAAGATGACTTCCCTATTCCTCATATAGATGTCTTAGTGGATAATACTGCCAGTAATGCCTTGATGTCCTTCATGGATGGTTTCTCAGGATACAACCAAATCAAGATGGCTCCTAGGGATATGACCAAGACTACTTTCACTATAGAATGGGGAATTTATTGTTACACTGTGATGCCATTTGGGCTCAAGAATGTAGGTGCGACCTACCAAAGAATGGCCACAGCTTTGTTACATGATATGATGCACAATGAGGTTGAAGTGTATGTTGATGATATGATTGTGAAATCCAAGGAGAGAGAGAGGGTCACATCGTTAACTTGAGGAAGTTCTTCGAGAGGATCAAGGAATATAGGCTAAGATTGAACCTGTAGAAATGCACCTTTGGAGTAACCACATGAAAGTTGTTAGGCTTTTTGGTAAGTGATAGAGGGATAGAAGTAGGCCCATCAAAGATCAAAGCCATATTAGAAATGCCCCCATCCAAAAGTAAGAAGGAGATAAGAGGATTTTTGGGCCGATTGCAATACATTAGCCGATTCATTGCCAAACTCACTTCTACTTGTGTGCCCATCTTCAAGCTTTTTAAGGAAGAATGAACCTCATGAATGGAATGACAATGTCAGAAAGCTTTCAAGCTTATTAAGGAGTATCTCTTTTATCCACCTATCTTGGTACCCCCGATGCATGGAAAACCATTACTCATTTACCCCTTTATCATAGGAGATGCAATTGGAAGTACGCTTGCACAAGAAGATGATGATAAGAATGAGAAAGTCGTATATTGTTTCAGTAAGACATTCCATGATTATGAGACTAGATACACACCCATAGAAAAATCATGCTTTGCTCTCGTGTGGGCTATACAGAAGTTGAGACACATCATCCTACTTTTCCAGATATGGGTAGTAGCTTGGATGGATCCATTAATGTACTCGTTTGAGAAACCAACTTTGAGTGGAAGACTATCAAGGTGGTTAATCCTATTAGCCGAATTCGATCTGAAGTATGTGGCTAGGAAAACCAAAGGGTTATTTTTGTGCCAAGAACCCCGTGGAAGGAGAGGATCGTAGAGAAGATTTCCTGGATGAGGATATTTTTGATATTGAGCTAGAAGAATGGAAAATGTATTTCGATGGAGCCGTGAACCAATATGGAAATGGGATAGGATTACTCTTAATCACTCCCAAAAGATCTCACATACCCTTGGCGGTTAAGTTGAACTTCGAGGCAACCAATAACATGGCAGAGTATGAGGCTTGTATCGTCAAAATGGAAGCTCTTTAAGAATTGGGGGTAAAAGAGGCCGAGGTCTCTAGAGATTCGACTTTGGTCATAGCTCAATCCCAAAGGTAGTGGAAAGTGAAGGAAGAGCACTTAAAACCTTATCAGCAGTATCTAGAGGATTTGACCAAAGCTTTTGACAAGATTGAATACACGATCATCCCTAGAGCTTAGAATCAGTTTGCAGACACCTTAGCTACTTTAGTTTCTATGGTTGAAATATCCGAAGGAGTATGGACATAACCCTTAGAGATGGAACAAAGTTTTGGGATGGTACACAAAGAGAAAGCCGAAGCTTTAGTCTTGGTTATAGAGGAGGAATGAGTTCCTTGGTATTATGACATCATGAAAATTTTCAAATTGGGGGTATATCCAGGCTGACAAGAGAGAGCATCGTTCGATTAGAATGATGGCAATGCAATACATCTTATTTGGAAGTCAACTCTATAGGAGATCCTATGATGGTCTACACCTTCATTGTCTAAAGGAAGAAGATGTTGAGAAAGTTATGGAAGAAATTCATCAAGGGATTTTTGGTCCTTATATGAATGGGAGAATGTTATCCAAGAAGATCTTAAGGATAGGATACCACTAGAACATGATGGAGACTGATTGTGTAGACTTTGTGAAGAGTTGCCATGATTGCCAAACACATGCAAATTTATATCACGTGCCACCTAATGAGCAATATAGCATGACCTCTCCATGGCCTTTCTCAGTCTGGGGCATAAATGTGACTGGAAGGATAGCCTCTAAGGCCTCGAATGGACACGAATACATCCTAGTGGCAATTGATTACTTCACCAAGTGGGTGGAAGCAACCTCCTACTTTGTGTTAAAAGCCAAGCATGTGGCTCGATTCATAGAGAATAACATCATTTTTCGGTATGGGGTACCCCAATAGATCATCTCTAATAATGGTTCACACTTCGAGGGAGAGGTTAGAATAATTATGGAACTATACAACATTGAGCATCACAAGTCTTCACCATATCGACCATAAACTAATGGGGTCGTACAAGCAGACAAGAACATCCTAGCCAAGATGATAGTGACATACAAAGATTGGGCTGAGAAGCTTTCATCTACCTTATGGGATTACAGAACTTCTATCCGCACATCAACTAGGGCAACCCCCCTACTCTTTGGTCTACGGTAATGAAGCGGTACTTCCTATTGAGGTAAAGATACAATCTTTGAGGGTACTAGTAGAAACCAAAATCCTAGAGCAAGATTAGGTGAAACAAAGATATGAGCAATTGGCTTTGATAGATGAGAAGAGAGCTAGGACACAATACCATGCACAAGGATACCAAAAGAGGATTGCTAGAGCATTTAACAAGAAGGTGAGACCTAGAAACCTTAAAGAAAGGGACTTGGTTCTGAAAGTGCTTAGAGATGAAACTTTTGATCCGAGAGGAAAGATGAAGTCAAGATGGTCTGGCCTTTTTATCTTTAAGAAGATAATGTCAGGAGGTGCTACATGAATTACTGATTTGGATGGGGGAGAGATGATTTACACAACCAACATGGATAGACTCTGAAGATACCACATTTGATAAGGGGGAAAAAAAAAAGTCTGCAAGGTTGAAAACCCAAAAGGGCGGCCTAGGAAAAAGTTAAGGCAAAATGACCTCGCTAGGTTGAAAACCTGAATGGGCGATCTAGGAAAAAAATAGGGGCAAAGACCATGGGCATGGTGAAAATTCCTCAAAGAATGTCATGGGTAAAAATTACATGGCATGAAAAAAAGAAAAAAAAAGGAAAAAAAAAAAAGAAGAAAAATGATGACAATAAGCAAAGATAATAAATGGGTGGTTCTCTTATTGCACAAATTAAAAGATGATAAATTGCTTCTAATGATGCAAAAAATAACAGTTGAGCTCCGTAGTGGATGGATGATGCTGTGAATTGAGTCGTCTCTGTATATAGAGAACCTACAAAATGAACTAGGTGGAAGAGTAACACGCCAGTGTGGCGTTAGCCAAACTGCCTCTGATGCTTAAGTTAGTAAGGGAGAAAGATTTCTGAGAGAAACAGATTGGAGAGTGATTTTTGTAGAGTGTTTGTGTGTAATTGTTCATACCTTGGGAATCTGGTGCTTTCTCTTTTATAGTTGAATGCCTAATCAATGGGCAATGAATCACTATATTTATGCTTAATGGCTAGTGCGTTACAGAATCTTTGTCTAAAGTTCACAGCTCATTCTATGACTATTGCTCCGTCCATTACTTTTTGTCATCAATGATCATAATTAATGCGTAATATCTTCTCTGAGTAAATGACGATCTTCACATAGTGACGACCATAAATTTCTAACTCATCAGCTGCCCCTTTGTTTGAATGGTTATTTGTTAGACGAGATAAGAACAAATTCATCTGACGCTTCGTATTTCGTGTATTGCACATTTATGATGATTTTGATGTTTGAGCAGTTGAATGCCATGTGTACGGCTAGGATGCGTTCGTCGTGCGGACATGTCTTGGTTTTCCCACGCATGTTTTGGCCACTTGTTTGACATTTTTCCTTACTCTTTCCTTTCTTCAGTATTTTTTGCTTATTCAGTTTCTGTTCTAGGGTTTGTTTCTTCTCTGAGCTTCCTTTTTCTGTCCAGTGTTTCTTGGTAAGTTCTTCGTGCTATTTCTTCTTTTCTGATTCTTCCGTGGTAGATTATTCTGCTGTTAGATGTCCTTCGATAACTTTCTTTTTCACTCATTTAGGTAGTTTACTTGAGTCCATAGAGGGGGAGTTCCTTGAGAGAATTAGTTTCTTTGTAGGAGAGGACTGCCCGTATACCTTTGTACTTTCTTCATTATTTCCTCTAATTTCCCATTTTGCTAGGGTAGCTAGGTCGTTAAAAATGTTTAAGGTGAGGTCTAGTGATCTGGAGATGGGCCTATCCTAATTTGATGATTGCATGGTCTAGGAGGCCACTTCTGTGTCCACCCCCTATAAAAGCCTGGAATATCTCGTGTTCCCTTACGGGAAAGGATGAGTAGCAAATCAGGGATAGGTTTCAATTCCCCGATTTTGTGAAAATTAGGATCCCGAGTGACGAAGAGAGGGCTTGTCACTCT
This sequence comes from Quercus ilex subsp. ballota, assembly GCA_032727855.1. Lineage (NCBI taxonomy): Eukaryota > Viridiplantae > Streptophyta > Magnoliopsida > Fagales > Fagaceae > Quercus > Quercus ilex. The sequence continues at coordinate 56,783,874 of CM064908.1, forward strand.
TATGCTGATGAGGTTTGTTTTTACGAGGCCAATTTTGTTAGTGGCCTTCGCTTCCCAATTCATTCTTTTGTTAGGAAACTTTTTTCATATTTGCATCTTGCTCCTACACAGTTAGTGCCTAACTCTTGCTAGATTCTCGTTTCTTGCATGGTGGTATGGATGTCCGCCAATGATGGTGATGTCATCAGAAGGGACGAATTCCTCCATTTTTATCGTCTGAGGAAATCTAAGGACCCCGGCTATTATGAGTTTAAGTCGTGGGATAGGGCTTCTAGGCAAATCCTTGATTACCCCTCGTCTCTCTAAAACTAGAAGCCAAATTTCTTTTTTATCTCTGGAAGTGGTTGGGAGTTCGTCCCTTGTGAGGACTTGGACGAAGCCCCTAAGTTTTTTCATAGTTAGGGAGTTCCCGTGTCTAGTGCGTCTTTCTCATCTTTTCAATTGCTTTTCCCTTCTTTTATAAGTGACGATGATAGGTGACTTATTTGTATTCTTATTTTGCAGTTGCCCAGCATCCTTGTCTGAAAAAGAGGGACCAACGTCGCGCTGAGAAAATAAAGGAGTATCTTAAGTCTGTCAATGATTTTGATGAACTTGTTTCTCCTCAATCTTTGTTTTTACACTTTTTGGGTCTGGAACCATCTACTAAGGTTCGGAAGAATTTGGAAGTTGTGAGAAAGAGTACGTGTTTCTACCTTCTTCTTTCTTTTCTTCTTCTTTTTATTTCTATTTTTATTATTTTTAATACTTTTTGCCTTGTCCTTTCAAGAACAATGACTAGGTTTAGCAAGCAGAAATTAGCTAAGGCCCAAGAGAAGAAAGCCAAGGGTGGCAGCGTCAGTGGTCTTTTGTGCAAGAAAAAGGCTGGTGACGTTGTTAAGAAAGATCCTGTGATAACACATTCTCCTACCTACTTGCATGCCAAGCGCCCTGATTCTCCCATTGAATATGATTGTCTCTGGTGGAGAGGAGATTAGGAAGAAGAAAAAGGCTGGTGGTAAATATTTCCTTCCTACCTTCTGGGATGATGTTGATGCAACAGCTTTGAAGGCCCATGAGGCACTTTTTGTGGATGATTTGGGTCCTCTGATGGCGAAGTCATCTAGTGAGGTGATGTCGTCCCATATCCACAAGTTTATGTAGGTAGGTTGTTTATAACTTCTTCTTTTTCTTTGTTTTGTTTCTTCTAAGGGAGAATTTCTTTGTAGGTTTGGGGGAGTCTTTGTTCATCTTTGGGAAGCCCTTGGACTTTGAAAAGAAGGTGGCCACATCTGAGCCTTTGGTCAAGTCTTTATCTATTGAGAATTAGACGCTAAAAAACAAGGTTGCTATTTTACTGCTGAGGCTAAAAATGATAAGGAGTGTGTGGCAACCTTGGAGAAAAGCCTACAAGTAGAGAAGGACTTCTACAAGTTGAAGGACAAGCGGATTGGTGACCTGGAGCTAAAACTGTAGAACGTTGGGGCCACGGCGGTATAAGACTTCAAAGACTCTGACGAGTATTCTGATGACTTGTGCAAGTACTATGTGGAGGGCTTCGATCTCCACGTGAAGTGGATAGCGAAGCATCATCCTGGCTTGGACCTCTCTAGCTTGGCAGTGGACGACATCAAGAAGAAATTTATGTTTGATCGTCCCTTTGAGGCTACAGTGGAGAATGTGATGGAGGAAGCCACAGACGCTGCTGAAGTGATGAAAGAGGCCCCTGTCCCTGATGAGTAGTAATCTTTTTTTTTTTTTTTTTTTTTCTCTTTTCAGTTTTTTATTTCTTTGCAAGGCAAGAACAATATTTCTCTTTGGGCCCATTGTTTTGGGCAACTGAACAATTCCTTTGATGATGATAGATAGGTTCATGGATTTCCTGCTTTTAGCTGTAGTAAACAACTTTTTTATGCTTGGACAACCTTTTATGACGATGTTAGTTGTGTTGACACAACTTTTATGTTCAGCTTGCATTTGAATAGCTTTTTCATACTTAGCTTGTGTAAAAATAGATTTTTACCTTCAGCCGTGTTGGAATGATTTTTCATTGGGTCATACTTGGCTGACGATCCCTAGCTGTATTTGAACAGCTTAGCATTAAGTCATGTTTGTATGACGAGTTTAGTTGTGTTAGAACAACTTAACATTATTTTTAGTTGTGTTTGAATAGCTTTTTATTGATTCATGTTTGAATGATGATCTTAGTTGTGTTTGAACAACTTAGTATTTTTTAGTTGTGTTTGAATAGCTTTTTGCTGAGTCATGCTTGAATGATGATTAGTTTTGTGTTTGAACAACTTGGAATGCTTTTTTCTAGCTGTGTTTGAACAGCTTTTTATTAAGTCATGTTTGAATGATGAATTTAGTTGTGTTTGAACAACTTGGAAATATATATATATATATATATATTTTAGTTGTGTTTGAACAGCTTTTTATTTAGTCATGTTTGAATGACGATCTTAGTTGTGTTTGAACAACTTAGTATTCTTAGTTGTGTTTGAACAACTTTTTATTGAGTCATGCTTGAATGACGATTTTAGTTGTGTTTGAACAACTTAGTATTTTTAGCTATATTTGAACAACTTTTTATTGAGTCATGCTTGAATGACAATTTTAATTGTGTTTGAACAACTTAGTATTTTTAGCTGTGTTTGAAAATCTTGTTATTGAGTCATGCTTGAATGACGATTTTAGTTGTGTTTGAAAAAGTTAATATTTTTAGCTGTGTTTGAACAGCTTTTTATTGAGTCATGTTTGAATGACGATAATAGTTGTGTTTGAACAACTTAGCATTTTTAGCTATGTTTGAATAGCTTTTTATTGAGTCACGTTTGAATGACGATGTTGCGCTATACTTGTGACTTAGAGTCGTGGTATTGGAGCGTCTTTTAGGTTAACCATTTTTTTGTTTTGTCTTGAATGACGATTATATTGGTTGTGTTTGAACAACTCTAATTCAGTTGACTTTGGTAGTTGTGTCTCAACAAATTCGATGGCTATGATGTTGTTGGCTGTGCGTAAATAGCTTTCAATTTGAAATCTTAATGACGGAGGTCCTAGGGATGTCTCTTAAGGATGACTCCTAAGCATTGTACATGTTTTGATAGATCATGGATAATCATTGATAAATATGCATGGATAATGCTTTCATGTATTATTGATCTTATGAATGACGAAAGTAATGACTTTCATACATACTGATATGAAGATTAGGCAACTTGAAATGTAAAGCATTCCTTACCGGTAGTATTTCTTCAAGTGTTCTATGTTCCATGGTCGAGACAGTTCCTGGCCGTCTAAAGACTTTAGGTAGTAGGAGCCTTCTCTGGAATGACGAATTACTTAGTAAGGGCCTTCCCAGGCTAGTCCCAGTTTTCCTTGGGATGGGTCCTTTGTTGCTTGTGATACCTTTCTAAGGACGAGGTCTCCTGTGTTGAACTTTCTTACCTTAACTTTCTGTTATAGTATCTGGCCATTGCTTCCTTGTGTTTGGCCATTCGCTTTATAGCTTCTTCTCTGACTCCATCAACTAGGTCTAGATTGCTGCTAAGCTCCTGCTGATTCTTGTAGTCTTCATATGTTTTGACTCAAAAGCTCGTCAGTCCAATTCCATTGGTATGATGGCCTTAGTGCCAAATGTCAATTTAAATGGTGTTTCTCCCGTTCGAACTCTTGTCGTCGTCCTATATGCCCAAAGGACATTTTGTAGTTCTTTATGCCATGACCCCTTTACCCCCTCAAGCCTAGTTTTGATAATTTTGAGCAAGTTTCTGTTTGTCACTTCTGTCTGGCCGTTGGCCTGAGGGTGTTTTAGAGAAGAGTAGTGATTCTTGACTCCTAAGTCTTGGAAAAATTTTGGAAACCTGGGGTTGTCAAACTGCTTTCCATTTTCTAATATTATGACATATGGGACTCTGAACCTGCAAATTATGTTTTTCCACACAAAGCTTGTGATTTTAGCCTCTGTTATTGTCGTCAATGGCTCTGCTTCTACCCATTTTGTGAAGTAATCGATTGCAACGATCAGAAATCTGAGTTGCTTCTTCTCTAGAGGGAATGGACCCATAACATCAATCCTATTGGGCGAAGGGCCATGGTGTGGATATGGGCGTCGTTGTCTCTCCTGGTCTCGTATAGACACTTACAAAGCGTTGACACTTATCGCATGCTCTGACGATATTGTATGCATATTTTTGTAGGGTTGGCTAGTAATATCCTGCTCTGAGCACCTTTCCTACCAATTATCTTGCCCCAGCGTGGTTTTCATAGATTCCCTTATGTATCTCGCAGAGCACATAATCTGCTTCTTCTGAACTGGTGCATCTTAGATACGGGAATAAATGTCCTCGTCCGTATAGCATGTTGTCAATAATGACGAAGCGAGCTGCACTGATCTGTATCTTCCTTGCTTCCGTCTTATCTTTAGGGAGCCATCCTTCTTTCAAGTAACGGATGATAAGAGTCATCCACTCGTTTTGTTCTTTTATCCTCAGAACTTATTCACCTTATGTGCTTGGCCACCCCCTTATCTCTATACATGGTTTGGAACTTGCATTGTAGTCATTTGACGAGGCCAATCTTTCTAGGAAGTCAGCTTCTACATTTTTGGTTCTTGGGATTTGCACACAGTCTACGCTGTTAAAGTGAGTCTTTTGACGATCTTCAAGTACTTCTGCATCCTTTCTTCTTTGGCTTCATAATCTCCCTTCACTTGTCCGATTATTAGTTGAGAATCAACTTGGATGATAAGGTTCTTTTCTCCTAAAACCTTCGCTAGACTTAGCCCTGTTAGCAATGCTTTGTATTCTGCCTCGTTATTTGTTTCTGGGAACTGCAATCTGATTGCGTACTTCAATGTTTCCTTTTCTGGAGATATAAGCACTACTCCTGCTCCTCCTACTTTCCTCATGGCAGACCCATCCGTTTTCACCGTCCATGTTTCCATAGGAGGGTCTTATTCCTTATAGGGGTAAGTGAACTTTGCAATAAAATCTGCGAGCACTTGGGCTTTGATTGCTGCTTAGGGCTGATATTCGATGTCAAATTGGCCCAATTCAATCACCCATTGAATGAGTCGTCCAGCTACATCTATCTTGTTCATCATCTTTCTTATGGGTTGGTCTGTCATGACGACCATGGGGTGTGCTTGGAAATAAGGACGGAGCTTTCTGGAGGTAACCAATAATGACTTCTCTCTGCTCCTTGGAATGTCTAGCTAGTATAATAAACTGGCTTTTGGACGTTCCCTTCTTCTCTAATCAGTGCCGAACTTACTGCAGTGTTGGATACTACTAGGTAGAGATACAACTTCTCTCCCATCACTGAAGGACATAACCCTGGTGGCTTCGTTAAGTAGTCTTTCAATTTTGGCAAAAGCTTCCTTGCATTTGTTAGTCCACTGAAAGGCATTCTTCAATACCTTGAAGAATGGCATGTACTTATCTGTTGCCCTAGAGACGAATCTGTTTAGGGCTGCAATCTTTCTTGTCAAGCTCTACACCTTCTTCACTATTTTTGGTGACTTGACCTCAATTATTGTTTTTACTTTGTTTGGGTTTGCCTCTATACCTCGTTGGGAGACCATGAATCCCAAAAATTTCCCTGAAGCAACAGCAAAAACACACTTTGCAGGGTTTAATTTCATATTGTACTTACATGGTGTGCTGAAGGTCTCTTTTAGGTTGTCCAAATGGTTGGCTTCATCTTTGCTTTTCATTAGCATATCATCCACGTACACCTCCACATTCCTTCCAATATGGTGAGAGAACATACGGTTCACCAATTTTTGGTAGGTGGCTTCTGCGTTCTTCACTCCAAAGGGCATAACTTTGTAGCAGTACAACCCTTGGCTAGTGACGAACAAGGTCTTCTCTTGATCATTTTCGTCCATAAGGATCTAGTTGTATCCAGAAAATGCGTCCATGAAACTCAAGAGCTTCTGTCTAGCAGTTGAGTTTACCAGCCGATCAATCATTAGCAAGGGGAAGCAATCTTTTAGGCAGTCCTTATTCAGGTTTGTGAAGTCGACACACATTGCTCTTCTTTACCATAACTATGTTTGCTAGCCAATCTGGATAGAATACCTCACTGATGACATCATTTCTCTACTTTGGACCTTTGCATAGCTATGATGTTATCTGCTAACTAGAGTATAGAATTGCGCCAATGCGACACTGGGACCCGTAAGTAGGTGACCTTGCCATTGCTTGGGAAACAAATCCTGGATATTGAGAGGGACATCAAGAGCACTATGATTGATACACGTGTCTTTGATGTGGTCCAACATGCATTCAACCAATAAGGGGTGTCCTCATAGCTTTTGATCTTAGAAAATCACTATCTCCCTTTTTGTGAGTGCTTGAGTACCATGTCAGGTGCAAATCTTACTTCTTTCCTAAGGCAGTCACGCCTTTAGCATGGACCAAGACAAAATCCCTTAGCCAACGCTTCCTCTTCCTTTGTTCATAGCCATTCCAAGTGTAAATGTGAGAGACCACGAAAATTAAGCCTCTCAAAAAAGAGAGATTCTTGGAGTGCTTTTTAAGGCACCTCTTTTTTTCGGTAAGTGGTATGGAGTTGCCACTTAATTTTATTATTAAAAAAAAAAAAAAAAAACTAAATACATGACTAAATTATTCTCTTCATTGATTGAATAAAAAATTACATATTTAAAAAAACTTGAAAATTACATATTTTTGGGTCCTAGTTACAAACTACCAAACAATTACATGGCTTTTTGGCCTAGTTACATTCTACCCAAAATAAAAAGTGAAGATAAGGCTTAGATCTACTTAACCAAAAACCTAAATCTGGAGGTTAGGTTACGGAATGGGAATGTGTTAGGCACCCATTCCGCCTAGACAAAGTCTGGCCTTCTAGACTCTTGTGACCACTGTACCTTTTTATGCATGTCATGAATAATATGTTGAACATGTGATACCAAAATTAAATCACACAAATTTATTTCTGAGTGAAGTCTATTCTTTTAAAAAGAATCAGATCTGTTTTGATTGGTAAAAAAAATTGATTTTAATTTGTCAAAAATACCAGATTTGTTTTGTGGTATGTGGAGAAAAGTGGTTTTTGGAGATAAAAAATTCAGATTTGTGTTTATCACATAAAATAAAGTCTTTTGATTTGAAAAATATCAAATCTGTTTTTGCTAGACATGGCAAAACGGGTGGGTCGGGTCAATCGGGTTGCGGGTCAAACGGGTCACGGGTCAAAAACAGGTTATTTTAAGCGGGTCAAAATCGGGTTCAGGTCAATCGGGTTGCGGGTCCAGTCGGGTTGACCCGTATTTTTCACATGAATTTTTTTTTTTAAAATAAAGAAAACAACATGTATCTGCCATTTGGAAAATTATGCAACAAATTACTTGATGTAAAATGCATTATTTTGAATTCACCACTTATATCAAGAATGAACTCAGTTAAACTTATTAATACTTATTCAATAATTTTAAAATTATACAAATCCAAACATTACCATCTAAAACAAAATAACACAAAGATAAGTAAAACAAATACACAAGTTTTATTTCTACATAATATCTGCATTCCAAAATATAAAACAAAATTACAAATGACTTATTGGATAACTCATTTGATAAAGAATAAAAACATGTAAGAAATTTACAATCTTGAAAATTAATTTTATAATCTATTATCAGTTGTGGTTGACACTCTATTTCAATTTGAGATATACTTTAAAATTTGATTACTTACTTATTTATACGTAGTCTCTTTTATGAATATCATATTATTGTTAAGCAACACACACTCTAGGAAATATCATAATTTATTTTGAAAAGCCGTTTAATTTGGACATAAATTATTAAAAAATAGGTCTAAGTATTCATAATTTATGCTAATTTGATACTTTAGTTTCACTATTTTCACACTTGTGAATGTTTCTCACATGTCTACAATTTTAAATCTATGTTTTTAACTCTATTCTAACTAGATTATCTTGGCATGTACTTTACTATTTGATATCTAAAAATATTTAATCATTACAGAATGTTCAACCATTTATCTTTCAATTAATTTGCATGTAGTTATGTAAATGTATCAATTGTTTTCTTAAAGTCCATAATAAACAATTAAACCAATATTGTCTTAGTTTTACTATTTTTTACCCCAAAAAAAAAAAGTTTAAGAAAAATGGTTCGGATTCGGGTCGGGTCGCGGGTCGGGTCACGGGTCAACCCGTTTTTGCTTTGGGTCAAAAAAATCGGGTTCGGGTTGAGTATTTTTCTGGTCGGGTCGGGTCAGATCAGAAAATTCTGACCCGTTTTGCCATGTCTAGTTTTTAAGAACTAAAAAAAAGGCTTTTTGGTTTGTAAAAGATCAGATCTATTTTGTGATAATAAAAAAAAGGTTTTTGACAATAGAAAAATCAAATATGTTTTTTATATGTTTTAAAGGGATGAAAAAAAAAAAACTTAAGAAGAGAGTTTCACTCATAATTTAAATTCATGCATCATGAATTAAATAAAACAAACACAAACACAACCATGTTTTATCTTTTTCTTTATTTCAAAACTCTGCATGCATTAAAAAATCAGATTTGTATCTAAGGAATATCTGTTCGGATTTGCATCTAATGAAGACACAAACCGGTTTTGATAAAGAAAAATCCAGATCTACATCTAAGAAATATGCAGATCTATTTTATTTTGAAGAAAAATTCAGATCTACATCTAAGGAAGATACATATCTATTTTATTTTGAAGACAAAGAGTTAATTACATGCAAATCTTTAAAACTAAGAAATAGATTACAGGAATAGTAAAGGAATCAAGAACATATTTTCATAAACTAAATTAACAAGGTAGAATATGAATATTTGAAACTATCAAACATGTATCATCATGATAAGAGAAGCATAAAAACAAAAGGGTTAGAAAGCAACCTCTTGCATGGAGCATTTCTTGTTCTTGAGAGGATGTTTTAAGGTTCAAAGAAATTTATGCAATTATCTTTGAAACCTAAAAACCCTAGCTTCAATCTTTATTTGGGAGGTTTAGTCTCTATTTATAGAAGCCTAAAGACTCTAAAAAATAGGCATGGATGATTAGGATGTGAATCTAGACGCATCCTTTTGTGAAAAGAATGAAAAGGGTGTGCCTTATCGTCACCTGAAGGCCATTGGGACAAAGCCCAAAAGGGGGAATTCGACCCTTTTAGAGCACCATTCGGCACTCCAAAAGTGCCGAATTGGCTCTTGGACACCGAATTCTCTTTCGTGTTCAGGTGCCATTTGGACTCATCTTTTAGGGTTTTTTGACAGGTCCTTGTACCTAGACGCGTTTTCATCCTCTATCTATGATTTTTTTTATTATCTCCTTTTAGGATAATTCAGGCTTTTCAAGAACAATTATTTTGTAGATAAATAGCCTAAAATAAATCTTGATAAAGTTTAGATTATCCACAATTTTATTGTTATCCAATCATCCCTTTTATTCCTATGCATGCATCCTTATTTTAAACACTAATTATCAACCAATTACAAAATTATTTAATTAATTTTAATTGCTTAACCAATCAAAATTAATTTAAATTAATCATGTGTGGTTGACTCTACCTAGACACAATGCATGTTGACTATGCAAACTTGATCATGTGATATCTTTCGATTCGATGGTTCGATTTAGAAACCGGACACATTGCTGTGATCATTAGAACCCCAAGATCATTTTTATGGTATGCAATGAATGAATTGATGCATGTAATGCAAAGAAAAATTGATGTAGGTAATGCAAGAAAAAATTGATGCATGTAATGCAATCATGATTTTTAGGGTACGTGGATCGTCATTCAAGTCATTCTCCTTTATTAAATCATGGGTGCAAAATTGAGTGTCTATAGTTAGGTCCAGATTCAACCACTTATGCATTCTCCCATGCCTTAGTGGTGTTATGTACACAGGTGCCATGTGATCATGTGTATCAATGTGATGTTGAGCTTTTTCGGGGTCAATTTTGGGCATATCTTCATAGGACCATGCAAACACCTCTTGAAATTTGGTGAGGAGCACTTGAAGATTATTTCTTTCTTTTTCATTTAGAGTTAAGACAATTTTAATTAAGCGTGGATTCTAATTGTTGCCTAAATTAATAGTTTCAAGAGTTGGTTCCATAGGTTCAATTTTCTTTTCCAATTGTTTATTAATTTCATTTTCAAATTCATTTGAATCATTTAAATGCAGAATTTCAATGTTATGGGACACATCAAAGTAAGCCAAGTCAAAATTCATCTTATTGAAAATATTGAAAAGTACATTGGAACTTGGATTACAAAACTTTTTCCCTTGTTTTCATAAAACCCAACCCAAGTCCAATTATTAATGAGCCCCACAGTGGACATGATAAATTTGGAAGGATCACTTGGCTCTTCATTGGTGATGGCGAACACGTCCCCACTTGTCTTCATCATGGTTTTCATTACATTAGCATCCATGTAGTTCACCTAATCGACCTCTTCTTGTATTTCTTTGATCACGACAGTAGGTTTCTCCTTAAAGGTGAGCTTTTCATTAAAGGACATTTCTCAACCCAGATACACCTTTCCATTCTTATCTACCTAAGGTTCGAGGAAGCCACAATAATGGAAGTTTTCCCCTTCCTTCATGAAGTTTCCATTGAGAGTGCCAAGGATATTCTTCAAAGAATCCTAAAACTTCCCTAGTTACTTGAGTCTTGACATTAGGGAACTCAACTACCCCTTTTCCTTCTTTTCCAAGGCCCATACTAGGCATGTATCCCATGTTTTTCATCATTGAAATCACCTCATGGGTACAATATGGGAACAAGTTGGTAGCATACCTTTCATCCTCCAACCTATATTCAGCCATGTTTACGAACTTAAAGCCACTCATTTGAAGTTCACTTCCTGCTTCCTCAAGTCCACAAATTGGTGCTAGAATTTCACCATCTCCAAGCACTACGATAATCCCTCTTTTCCATGGGATCTTTATCTTTTGGTTTAGTGAGGAAGGAATTGCCCCATTGGGGTGAAGCCAAGCTCTTCCCAAGAGAAGGTTGCAATTTGGGGTGATGTTCATGACATGAAACTCCACAATGGTTTCTATTAGCCCAATCTTGCAAGGAGCCTTGAAAGTACCCTTGACCTTCCTTGAAGTATTGTCAAGAAGGGACAATAGTCTCCATATCTAGGCCAACAGTGAGGGCGCTCCTAAAAGGACAAACATTCAGAGCGGACCCATTGTCAATAAGTACCATTGGGATCTTGGCAGCTATACATTCAACAGTGATTTGTAAAGGCCTAGTATGAGTAGCTCCTTTGAGAAGGAGATCTTCATCCAAAAAGGCAGGAGGGGGTGTAAGGAACCCTCGATTCCCATGAGAAACAAAACTTCTTGTGGTGTAGTTTCTATAGGTACTTCTTTCCCATTCAAGGCATCCAAGAGTGCCTTACGATACTTTTAAGAGGCAAGATCTTCATTGAAAAAGGTAGGAGGGGGTATGAGGAACCCTCGATTCCCATGAGAAACAAAACTTCTTGTGGTGTAGTTTCTATAGGTACTTCTTTCCCATTCAAGGCATCCAAGAGAGCCTTACGATGCTTTTAAGAGGCCATGATTAATCCCCATATGAACACATGAGCTTGGGTCTTCTTCAATTGCATTAAGACCCTATCTTCTTCTTCTTTGTCTTCTTTTCCTTTAGGTTCTATGGGCTTGGACCCTTCCCCTAAATCTCTACCAGGATGATCATTTTCCAAAAAGGATGGTTTATAGTGCTTCCCATTCCTAGTGATATTAGCTACATTGTCCTTCAAAACCTTTTCTTTAATTCCATCACTCCTTTGGGAAGTGATCTTCACACCGCTACTGCTTCCTTTAAGACTTCATCTTCTTCATCCCATATTCCTTGAACTCCCACAACATTGATATTGAAATTTGTAGTTTCTATAAACTTTGAGCAATCCCATTTAATCTCATCTATTTGCACCCAATTTTGATATGGAGGAGGAGCCCTATGGTAATCGGGCAAATGGTTCTTTCTAATGTTGGGTTTGATAGGCCAAGAATGTATTGACCTCTTGTGATGAATTAACCAATTAATTAGCCAAGTTAATTAATTAATTCAATTAGCATGCAATAAGCGTGATAGCACAAACAAATCACCAACTAAGTTAAAATGCAGTGGTAAATAAATTGATAAGGTGATTTATATATGAATGGGGAAAATCTACACGGCAAAAACCCCATCGGGTGATTTTAAAGTTACAACTCCTAAGAATTCACTATTATCATAACAAATGGTTACAAGTAAAGGAATCCCAGTATCTTATATCAACCTACAGTTGAACTTTTACCCCAATACCCAATTGGACTTGTTCTGCAGTGACAATCTCTCATTTTCAATGCACAACTCCCAATACATGACTAACCAATTCAATAAGGGGATCCCAGTATGCAGCTTACTCACCAACTTGAGAAAGTTGTTGGCTGCAAAGTTCTTCAGTTCATCAACATGATGAAGATCACAAAACTCCTTGGTTACAAAATCCTACGGTGTACAAACACAGTAGCTTCTTGAATAGAAAGATGAACTAGGCATATGTCTCTAGTTCATAATATGCTTGTGAAAAACTTTTGCATTAAGTTGCATCAGCTGTGATAGCCCTTAAAAAAAATCCTTATATATGTTTAGGGTTGTGAGAAAAGAAAGTCCAAATATCTATTCACGGATTCGAGTGAAATCATATGTTTAGGGTTCCTAACATGATTCACATATGTCCTAACAAGGTTTGGGGATAATGTTGAGATTTGGGAGGGGTCCATTGTTTATGAGGTCTTGTATCTCATGTTTAAGGCGAAATCAATTGTCGGTTTTGAGATTAGATTTTTGGTGGTAGTGGCAATATTCATTTAGGTTCCAAGTGGGAGGTATGTGATTAGGCATGGGTGTAAGGTCTAAAGGTTTGATGAATCCTTTGGAGGATAGGTTTTCATATGCTTGGGTAAAGGTCATTCCTAGGTTGGAGAATTCTCGGCGAGCTTTCTTTAGGTAGGCTAGTGTTTGTTGGGATATGATGGCGCTCACATTTACGGGATTGGGTGCTTTAGTGGTGGTTTCCCCCTCCATATGTTTTCTTGGTCAGAGGCTTACTTTCACCTTTCTCTAATTGCCTACTATTGATAACATCTTCAATTCTTGTTACACAATCACATAATTCTCCAAATGAGCTAATAAGCGATGACAAAAACCTACTATTATAAGCCGGAAGCAAGTTCTTGATGATCATGTTGATTTGGACCTTCTCATTTGGCCTATTGACCATTCTAGACACCTTGGTCTTCCATCTAGTCATGTATTTGGAAAATATCCCCTCTACACCTTGTTTGGTAGTCTCCAAATCCCTTAGAGTCACATCAATCATGGTGTTAAAGATGAATTGGTCTACAAACAACTCCACTAGTTCATCCCACACCTTAGTTTTGCTTGGATCAAGGTAATAGTACCACCTTGATGTATCTCCCACGAGTGAGAGGGGAAATGCATGCAAAGTTTGCTACTCACCTAGCCCCTTCATTTCAGCAATGCTTAGGTGTCTTCTTACATGGTTCTTTGGATCTCCAGTCCCATTAAACTTTTCCGCATCAGAAATCTTGAACTTGGGAGGCAATGCAATAGGAGCCTTTGAACTCATTCCCTCAATTTATAGAGGTAATCATCCATCCCTTCTGCCTTGCGGAAGGCAAGTTGCATTTCGTCCTTTTTTTCCCTGATAGCTATGGTTTCCGCAGTGAGCTTCTCAAATTGCTTGTTCTTTTCATATTCCACTTTGTCCTTTTCGTCCCATTTTTCCTCTTCCTCCTCATTGTCATTGGTTTCCACATGTGAAGGCTTCTTGAGCTTAGATTCCTCCAACCTAGTGAGATGCCCTCCCATTTTCTTAAGAGCCTCTCCATGTTCATCCAATGCCTTAAGGATCTTTTGTGCCACTGAGTCTTCCATGAAGGTAGTCATTGTTTCTTCTTGGTGTGTGTCCTCAATCTTAATCAAGCTCTTTCCTTTCTCTTGAATCCAAATGGGAGTGGGAACGTGTTTTATTAACTTTGATGGTGCAATGAAGCCTGAAAAGAAGCTGCATTTTCATTAAGTCCATGTCCCAATTAAAGGTTTTTTTTTTTAAATCTTTTTAGATGTCGTTGGAAAATTTTTAAGTTCAATTTAATGAAGGCCCAATTATAATATCATTCCTTTCCCTCTCATGGATTTTTTCCCCTTGTTTCATTGGGCTTTGGTCCATTTACAATCAAGCTCTCATATTTCTCTCATGGGCTTTCATTAGAATGCACTTAGAAATTTTCAACCCTTTGTCTTAATCATGGGCTAACAATATATTCATTGCCTTTGGGATTTTCATCATTTCATTTTTTTTTTAAATAGCCCTTTAGCAAGAATATATTGTAGCCTTCCTCACAAAGTCCATGAAGTTCTCATCATTTTGGGCCTAGGCATACAACAAGGAGGCCTAAGATTAGGGAAGTTCATATTGGCATTGTAGGATTTTAGATGCTAAGTCCATAGCATATCTGTTACCTTAGGCCCAAAGTCCTTTTTTTCAAAATGATTTTTTCCACTTGGGCCTATGATAGCAATTAGGCTATGATCTTATGAAACATTCAAGTTAAAATATACCTTTGGGTTAAGGGACAAGCCCCTTATATGTAAGGACTTCTTTTCTTTTATCCCAAAACATCTTAGGGTATTCCATAACATTAGGGCCATCCCTTCCATTTTTACGTCTTTTATTTGTTCCTTAGAATTAGGTGAACACATGATATATGGTTGAACAAACAAGAGACATAAAGGGTATCCTTTGTGATAGGGAAGGGTATCCTTTATGATAGGGTCTAGGATCTCTCTAGTGTGGGTAAGGCTCCCTAAGGCTAAAGGGATAGATAAGTAGGTCATTCACAACTAAGTAGACTATGATTCCAACTGAGGGCCTAAGTGAACCCCATAGTGGATTGGTAGTAAACCTTTAACATACTCAAAGCCCATTATAGGCAATGGCACCGATTGTGAGTTGGTGGGATGAACTCTAGAAGATTTACGCTCGAATGGAGCCTTCCATCTTCCTACTCATCACCAACAGAGGTTAAGGGACAAAAGAAACCAAGTGATGTGTGTGCAAACATATAACGACCCAAGGAAAAGCGCTAGCCACATCTACGCTATACCTTAAAAGGACTAGTCACAATTGAGCCTCCTTGTAGTTGTTAATAAAGCCCAGATATACCCAGTAAATACCTGATATGGGACTTATCACACACCTATACACATCACACAATCAATCAAATTGGGGTATCACAATCTTCCCCAATTAAATCCCTAATGTCCTCGTTAAGGCCCACTATGTGGGATAATGTCTCTGAGCCCACATAGAATTACCAACTTGGCTTTGATACCATATGTAATAACCCAAGAAAAAGCGCTAGCCACATCTGTGCTATATCTCAAAAAGACTAGTCATAATTGAGGCTCCTTGTAATTGTTAATAAAGCCCAGATCTACCCAGTAAATACTCGATGTGGGACTTATCACACACCTACACACATCACACAATCAATCAAATTGGGGTATCATAATAAAAATACATAAGCAGTTTTAATGACTCAAAATAGTTCAAATACTCAAACATTTTCAAAATCACATATGTAGTTTTAAGGACTTAAAATATTTCAAATGTTCAACGTAATTCATATTCTTAACAATCTTATGACTATGGTCACGCTATATCGCCGTGACTGGGCATCAGAGTACCAATGAATAACCCCCATTGGTTTGGGTATCAGAGTACCAATGAATAACCTACATTGGTTGCGTATCAGTGCACTAATGAATAACCCCCATTGTTTTGGGTATCAGAATCAATTCATAGTCAGATTGTCCATAATCATATATATGAAATCATAATTTCTAATAAAAATATATCTTATTCAAATACATATATATATATAATCATATATTCAATATTCAAATATATTTGCGATATTTCTATATTCTTTACTTTAAATCAATATAGCTAAAAAAACAATTAAATAAAATAAATCTTATATTCAATACTCATATAAATTTGTGAAAATTCTTTATTCTTTACTTTGAATCAGTATAGCTAAAAATAATTAAATAAAAAACATCATATATTTAGTAACCAGATATATTTGTGATAATTCTTTACTTGAAATCAGTAATACAATAGAAATAAAATTGTAACAACTGTAAACAATTTTCAGTAGTTAAAATTACGCAAAATAAAACCAATTAGGATAAGGTTACTTACCTCAATCCAAAGCCTATTAAAAAATCCTTGCAGTTTCCCAAGACCAATCCAATGTAAACCTTTTAGCAAACTAAATAAAGAATTTACTCCAAACAAGTTTGTCACTTAGATCCTTGGACCTCAAATCTCATTGCCATCCAAAACAATAGAGACAACAAAGCAAAGATGCTTTACATGTGAAAAGACTAAGTCCTTGGAAACCTTTAGATAATTGGTATTGACTTCATCTTTTATCTATCAATAGGGAACCTTAATGACAAGTTAGTACTGCCCATAGTGGCCAACACACATCTAGTTATGTTGCCCTCAATAAGAATCATGAAATAAAAGTGATGTGCTTTTAGTGGTGAAATTTTGCTTAATTGGACATATATTGGTTGGCTTCTTCGATAGGAGAAAAGATGAGGGGGGGGGGGGGGGGGTTGGATGGCAACTCCTCTTAGAAAATCTTAAGGCGTAAAAAGCAAAATCCTTAGGGTGGCTAGGGCTTACACGATACAATTAGGATATAAATATTGCTAACTTCAATATCAAAAAGTACTAAATTACCCCTAAAAATAAATCTTCTTTTTATTTATTTATTTTTGGAACTGGGTATTACAATCTCCCCCACTTTTAAGAATTCAGTCTTCTGAATTCATCACAAAATGAACCAATTTATCACACTTCCACTGTGTTATTCTAAAGCCACAATTGTATCGATCTATACAAATTTATCACTTATCACCATAGTTCAAGACTATTTCACAACATATGCGTAGACTTTTGCTTCCCAATATTTAAAAAAAAAAAAAAAAAAAAAAATTCCAAAGCAAATGCAGCCATGATGCTTCCGTTGCATAATACAATACCACTGTAAAATCTCTTACTCAATTACCCATATTTTAAGATTAATATAAGATTCTTTAAAGATATACATATCTCTAGTCTAAATAGCTCTCTAAGTTCCTTTCAATATGAATAAAAGTTCCAAGGCCCATTTGTTTAGATTACCCCAACAACTGATTTTCCATCAATTATTAATTTCAACAAAATTCCAAGGCCTAATTAGTCTCCAAAAATTACAACAAGGGAAATCCACAATTTTGAGATTCACCATAGACCATTGAATGCTAGCATCCATTTAATTCTATATCTCAAAATTAAGTAGTGCATCCAAAGTTCCAATCCTTCCTAAGTTCAAAACTAATTTACAACATATGCGTATATCACTATATCTTTTCTTCCTCAAGTTTTGTAAGAAAAAGAAATTTCAAAATCTCCATAAATAATCAGTTGAGCATTGATATAAGGTCTTTCATAGAACCTCTATCTTAACCATAATTTATCTTCTCAAATAAGCAATATTTATTCACCTTTAATCTCCAAATGATACTTGGGCTGGAACTCATTGAAGAGCTGGGTTCCTTATAATTACATTGCCTATTATGAAAACAAATCTCTAGGTATAAATCGGCTAAAAGGGAATAGTCCATGAAGTATCTCAACCCTTTTTTTTTTTACCTTGCAAATAATACTCCCAGCAGTCTAGAACTTAAGAGTACACTGCATAATCACTAACCATCTGCCAATATAAAACAAAAGGTACAACAATTGACTATAATTCAAATTGTAATAGTCTTTCAAAATAAACTCTCTTGCCATCCCAACTCCAATATCCAATCAAAAATATGGTTCACTAGTCCAATTCAGTACTACCATGTACTTGTGTTCTATCCACTTCATTTTCTATTGAGCCAATCCATTAACTCTTATCAGTTAAGTTCAAAGAATTACATTTCTGTCATCAAAACTTATTTGCCCAGGATATTAAAAAATCCTCTAAGCCCATAGAAAGAAATTGAGGACCTAAAACTTCTAAGTAACAGACTATGTCTCAAAAACATTTAGGGACTACCTCACACATAAATTAGGCTATGGTAATCCAGTTAGGTTAACCCTAACAAGAAAAATGATCCAAAAGAAGGTCGGTTCTTAACATTAGAATCCAAGAAAGTCCACTGATATATTACTGAATTCTTTAAACACCCTCAAAATTTATATAATAACATATAATATAATGTGAACTACAATAACCACAAATTAACTTTTCCTTCACACTACGAACTTTCCATTAATTTCCTTACTCCATATAAACTAAAATCAAGGAATCATAGCTCTAACATCAAACCTTAACCCCTATATAATGTTTTGCAATTTCCAATTCCCTAAAAAGCACTCCAAATTTTGAATAGGGCATATAGTAAACTATCATTCAATAATTAAATCTATGAGAATCTCCTACAGATCAAACTAACCTTAGGTAGGTCGACTATATTAGGCAAAACTATCAAATGAATTTTCAAAAGATCAGTCACAAAACAGCAGTAAGATTTCCTTTGCTTGTTCTTTTCTCACTCTCTTCTCCTTTTAATAATAAGCAGAAGTTTTAATAACCAATTTGATCAATTACAAAATTTTCAAGAATAAAATACACCCACTTAATACTAGTATAAGATCATAAAAGTATATAAATTAAAATCCTCCCTTTTGTATTTATAAGTCACATATGCATAACCACATATACATAATTATCAAATCCTTCAAATATAACCTAACAAATCATCATATGATGGAACCTCATTTACACTTCTCATCAAGTCATCAAAAGAACACTATCTATGACCTAATAACCCTCATAAACAATAACTAGAATTGTAATGCCTAGGGCGCAGATTTCATTCTAAATTAAAACCTAGCATAAAGTCTACAAGATCATAACCTAAGCTTTGATACCATTAAATTGTCACACCCCGAACCCAACTATAAAGATAGGCACGTAACAACTGCCGCACGCTTATAAAGTAAGCACCCTACAAGTGTGCAAGGCCTTCTTAGCAACTAAAATTTATCCTAAAAAATTAAATATATTAAATCCAAAATACCTCAATCAATTTCTTTATGAATAGATCTCCAATAATTTAATAGGAACAAAATCCATACCTTATGTACATAATGCCAATTGGCCAATAAATATAAAACTATTAGAAGACCATCCAATCCCAAAATCACTAAGCTTCTTTTCCCACTCATAACACAACATCAAAACTCCCAAAACTTGTTATTCTTCATAATCTGAAATTGGAGGGGAAATTAGGGGGGGGGGTTGAGCTGACAACTCAATAAGTAACCAAAATCCTAATAAGTTCTATCAAGCAATAGATCTGTAAAGTAATAAGATGTAATATGAGCCTTCAAAAGTTATAATATGCTATGGGTTTTAAAAAATAACTAAAGAAGCTTCGTAGGCTTAAAATAATAACTTGTAAATAGATCACATACTTTAATCTTACAAATATAACATAGATGGTTTAGAAAGTAGTCAGTTTTTCATATATCAAAAGTTATAACTTACAATAGGTTCTAAAAATACATAAGAAGTTTTAATGGCTCAAAATAGTTCAAATACTCAAACATTTTCCAAATCACATATGTAGTTTTAAGGACTCAAAATAGTTCAAATGTTCAAACATAATTCATATTTTTAACAATCTTATGACTTTGGTCACGCTATATCCCCGTGACTGGGCATCAGAGTACCAATGAATAACCCCTATTGGCTGGGTATTAGAGTACTAATGAATAACCCCCATTGGTTTGGGTATCAGAGTACCAATGAATAACCCCCATTGGCTGGGTATCAAAGTACCAATGAATAACCCCCATTGGTTTGGGTATCAGAGTACCAATGAATAACTCTCATTGGCTGGGTATCAGAGTACCAATGAATAACCTCCATTGACTAGGTATTAGAGTACCAATGAATAACCCCCATTGGTTTGGGTATCAAAGTATCAATGAATAACTCCCATTGGCTGGGTATCAGAGTACCCATGACTAACCCCCATTGGTTTGGGTATCGGAATCAATTCATAGTCAGATTGTCCATAATCATATATATGAAATCATAGTTTCTAACAAAAATATATCTTATTCAAATACATAATATAATCATATATTCAATATTCAAATATATTTGTGATATTTCTATATTCTTTACTTTAAATCAATATAGCTAAAAACAATTAAATAAAATATATCATATATTCATTAATTAGATATATTTGTGATAATTCTTTACTTGAAATCAGTAATACAATAGAAATAAAATTGTAACAACTATAAACAATTTTTAGTAGTTAAAATTACGCAAAATAAAACCAATTAGAATAAGATTACTTACCTCAATCCAATGCCTATTAAAAAATCCATGCAATTTCCCAAGACCAATCCAATGTAAACCTTTTAGCAAACTAAATAAAGAATTTACTCCAAACAAGTTTGTCACTTAGATCCTTGGACCTCAAATCTCAATGCCATCCAACACCACAGAGACAACAAAGCAAAGATGCTTTACATGTGAAAAGACTAAGTCCTTGGAAACCTTCAGCTATTGCCTTCATCTTTTATCTATCAATAAGGAACCTTAATGACAAGTTAGTACTGCCCATAGTGGCCAACACACATCTAGTTACGTTGCCCTCAATAAGAATCATGGAATAAAAGTGATGTGCTTTTAGTGGTGAAATTTTTCTTAACTGGACATATACTGGTTGGCTTCTTAGATAGAAGAAAAGATGAGGAGTGGGGGCCGGGGGGGGGGGGGGGGGGGGGGGTGGACAGCAACTCCTCTTAGAAAATCTTTAGGCATAAAAGCAAAATCCTTAGGGTGGCTAGGGTTTACATGATACAATTAGGGTATAAATATTGCTAACTTCAATATCAGAAATTACTAAATTACCCCTAAAAATAAATCTTCTTTTTATTTATTTTTGGAACCGGGTATTACAAAACAAGTATTGAAATAGTTTTTTATCAAGGTTAAAAAATAAGACACAAAAGAATTAAACTCACTATCCCCAGTGGATTCACCACTATGGACATAAAGGGGGAGGGGGGGGGGGGGGGGCGCAGGGGGGCAGACGGCAACTTCTCTTAGAAAATCTTTAGGCATAAAAAGCAAAATCCTTAGGGTGGCTAGGGTTTACATGATACAATTAGGGTATAAATATTGCTAACTTCAATATCAGAAATTACTAAATTGCCCCTAAAAATAAATCTCCTTTTTATTTATTTATTTATTTTTGGAACTGGGTATTACAAAACAAGTATTGAAATAGTTTTTAATCAAGGTTAAAAAATAAGACACAAAAGAATTAAACTCACTATCCCCAGTGGAGTCACCACTATGGACACAAGGGGTGTTGGAGTCGTCACCTAGTTTTTGCAATGGTCTAGGAACTATATATATAGCGTCCTCTCGAGAAAGGACTATTGATCTTACTACCAGAGATATGGGTTCGAAATTTAGGTACGTTTTTAGGTAGGTGGTAGGCACCTAAGACCGCCCAACCCTAAGGCTGGCCTTCCATCATTGTGTCTTACATCTTAAACTCAGTAAAATCATATTCAATACTTATGTCCTAAACTCACACACACACACTAGTATACATCTAAGCATACAATCATGGCATCATTCATCCTAAAACACATACATGTCTACCTTTAAACAAAAGAGAGCCAAACCCATATGCACATGAAAAACCCTAGCATGTGAAACCCTATCATACCATTCATCTCAAACATGGCAGCAACAAATCATGGCAGCAAAGCATAAGCATTAACCTGGCAACAAGCTAATCATATCATGGATCAAAAACATGGCATCAACTTTGTACACGTATATCGAGGGAGGATTAAACGAACATGCATGTTCATGTGAATGCATGACTTACCTTACTTGCCTTGCTGCAACTCAGCACCTATGGCATCATGTATGGACATGTGAATGCATGTTCATGGTATTTAAACAAGACATAAACATAAAACCCTAATCTAAACATATTAAAGATAAGTAAGCATACAAAACAGAGACTCAGATACATATAAACAAAATATGAGGAATAAACAAAACAAAACAAAGCAAAAACCTGAATTAGGGTTTCTGGGCAAATGCTTGCATACGCAGATAGAGGCTTGCATATGCAGGCCAAATCCCACTTACGCAGGATTTGACCTGCGTACACATGCTTATGACATGCGTGCATAGGGTTGTTCAAAAACCCTAACCCAAAAGCAAACCAAACAGAAAAATAGAGCAGAAGCAAAGCAAGACAGAAAACGTAAATTTAGCAACCTAGCATGCTTGAAACATAAAGAAAAATATAAAACTAACCTAGTCAAACATATAAACATAAAACAAGACAAAGAAACCAAGATTAAAACTAAAAAGAAAAACAAAAAGGAAAAAGGAAGCAAGAATGAATACCTTAAAGCAAAAAAGCTACTAAGCTTGATTTTTTACCATTCTCCTCAGTCAAATCTATCACAGTCAATAAACACGTGATTAGAAACTTTCAACTTAAAGGATTGGGGCCAAAAAAGGTCCCAATCAAATAAAAATGACTTAAGGGTGTTTTGTGAAAAACTCCTTTTGATTTACTATTTTCTAGCAAATCTTAGGTTTTCTTTTAGGATTTTCTGTGTCTCTTGAAAATGTATCATGTAAGGCTTTATATAGTGGAATAAATGGAGTTTGGAACGGCTCTCAGACGATGGGAGATTCATTCTCAGCCATTATTGTAGAAAACTTGCCCTTTTTATGTTTTTGAAACCCTAGCTGCGTACACAGGAGTATGCCTGCATACGCATGCTTTGGCCCACGTACGCAAGTTGCTACCCATGTATGTGGGCTGAGGCCCACTTTGGTCAAATTATTTCCAAAAATAGAATTTTTCTCAATTAAAAGGTTATATTTTCCATTTTAACACTCCTCAAGTCAATTTGATATCTGATTGGATTCTAAATTGGCCTTGGGCCTTAGAGTTTAGGCATCAATCCCCATAGGGGCCTGAGTCGTAAGGAGTATAAAATGTGGTGTCTACAAGAAGGGTCATACTACCGAGCAATGCCATGTGTTGAAAAACCATCTAGAGCAACTTGTGAAGGTAGGGCATTTGAAAGAGTTTGTTGTCAGACAAGGAGGTGGAAACGTAGGACAGGGATCGGGAAGCCAGAGTAATACACTTCCCCTGCCCTTTGGAATTATTCAGGTTATCTATGCAACCTTCATTGGTGTGAATCTCAACCATCGGAGGAGCGTATTGAGTGTGGCAAGCTTGCCTGGATTGGAGGTAATAGATCAACCTGAGAAAAGGCTCAAGCTGAATAGAGATCCGATCACTTTCGATGAAGATGACCTGAGAAAACATCACAGCCGCATGACTATGCTCTGGTTGTGACTTCACAGATTGGAGGATTTCTAGTGAAGAGAGTGATGATAAACCAAGGGAGCAGTGTTGAGATCATGTATCTAGATCTGTACAAGGGATTAGGATTAAAGCCCGAGGATTTGACGAAGTATGACACACCTTTAGTAGGGTTCAATAGGAAGGTAGTGGTACCTAAGGGGCAGATAAAGCTCCCGGTTTTGACCGAGGGAAAGGAGGTTATGGTAAATTTCATAGCAATTAACACCTTTTCATGATACATGATGATCTTGGGTCGGCCCTGGATTCATACCATGGGGGCAATAACATCCACGTTGCATCAGAAGGTCAAAATCACCACGCGCTCAAATGCATGCTCAGAGGCTCTTCTAATTTTTTTTTTGGAAAAAGTTAATAATTTGCCTCCATTATAATTTAAGATTACTACATTTTCCAATCACAAAAAAACCTAGGGGTGTGATGAGTATTATGCATTAGCAGGTGAAGGTTAATAATTAATGGTAACCACTTAATAATCACAAAATACTTAGAGGTGTGATGAGTATTATGGGTTTGTGGGTGAAATAATTTTTTCATCACACCTCTAGGTATTTTGTGATTATTAAGTGGTTACTATTAAGTATTAACCTCCACCCCCTAGGTTTTTTTGTGATTAGAAAATGTAGTAATTTCAAATTATAATTGATGCAAATTATTAACTTTTTTTGAAAAAAATAGAAGAGGCTTTGAGCACGCTCGTGAGCGCATACTCAAAGGCTTGTATTTGTATTACATATTTAAAATTAAATTGCCGCTATTTTCTTCTCAAGAAAAAAAAAAATTGCAGCTATTTACAAACTGGTAAGATGATATACACAAATCACACGAAAAATGTCAGCAAGTATATTCTAATTTGAATCTTCGAAACAATTAAGCAGCTAAGGGCTAAAGCCGTAAAATAAATTACTTACCCCTTTAGAAGACTAATACCCTTAATAATACTTCTAAGAAACTAAATATTAAGTAAGTTTTCATAAATTGCAAAAAAAAATAATAAATAAATAAAGTTAGTTTTCAGATACATAATCAGCCAAAAACTCAAAGCCCCAACCTCAAAAAGGCCAATGATCATTACAAAAAATTTCCGAAACAAACCTAACTGAAAATAGGAAAAGAAATTTTCCTAAAAATATGACATGAAAAGAAAGCACCAAAGATGTACAACTTGAATTTATATAAAGTCAATATTATACAAATATATATATATAAAGGAAGCATCCCCTTCCAAAAAAAAAATTATAATAATACATCACATGGGAAATTTTTTTTTTTTTTTTTGAATGAAAAATTTACTCTTTGGATATGTGCAAATTTGGAACGATACAAGTGCTGATTTCTATTGCTGAAACTAAGAGTATCAAAACAATGAAGCTAGTCAAATGGGTCACGTCCCTCCCTAATCTAAATATACTCAAATGGTATTCTTCTCGCTTCTGTTGCTTCTTTATCTCTTTGACTATGGCCATCTTTTTCAAAAAAAAAAAAAAGTAATATTAGAAAAACAATTATAAAATGAAAAATACACAACCTACAAATAATAATTTCAAAAATGTTAAATGAAATATACCTTTTTGGAAAGAAAGATGATGATGAAGTGAGGAAAAAATTGTGAAAATCAAATGAATTGTGAAAATAAACTGGAAAAGAGACTTGAGAAAGAGATAAAAGAAGAAGAGATAAGAAAATGTTAAGATTAGTTAAAAAAAAACTACGAAAACAAAACTACAGAAACTAATAAATAAATTGTAGGGGCTGGGTTTGAATATTGTTCTTGAGGGGTAAATGACCTCAAGCCCAACGAGGCCAATACAATAAATTTGTAGAGAATGAGTTGAAGAGCTGGGTTTTGATGAGTGTAACAACAATTGTTGATTATATGAGGAATAGACAAGTAAAAAAATATGGATTATGACAAAAGGCCCAATCCTTGGCAATAGTCCGAGGAGCTTCTATTTATTATTCCTTAAGTGTCAGAGGTAATGGCTATAAGGTTAGCTCAGATTGCTACAGTGATTCCTCTAGTGAAGTCCCTCCTTCTTCTCATGGCTCATTCCTTCTTATATACTGATTTTTTCCTCCATCTTCACCATACACGTGTAGGTAAGCTCTGTTGTTCATTGTCTTTGTCACATCAACTTTCTATCAGAGCTCCTAGGTAGTAGCTGTGAGTCAGAGAAGCCATTGTTCAGGTATCATTTTCACATTAATGCGGCTAGAGTGTTAGTTGTGAGCATTTAATGTGGAGGCTGCAGCTTTTCCTAGAATTGTTCTGCCGCCATGCTCCAGGATGTTTTGGAAGATTATTTTGGTCGGTAAGTCTCTTTACATTGTCCTCGGCCTTGGATAGCCGAGGACAGAATTATCCTCAGCACAGTTTCTTGGGCCGCCATGGTCACCATTGTACTCTTCATATGCGATTATGGGCCTCGTCATGGGCTTCAGGCCCAGTACAAAGAGTGGATACACATCACCGAGCTTTATGACCCCACAATAGCCCCTTAAAATTCTGCTGTCTGGCACGTCGGACAGAGAGGAGGATTTTGATCTCCTCGAGCGTGTCTTTAGCTTATCATGTCTTGTCCTTCGCCAGCACCAATGTCTTTTTAACTGCCCAAGGCATGTTTCTAACGATTAGGTGCTTGTAGTGTACTTTCATTAAATTTTGGCGGCTGGTTGTTCCCCACGTTCTACGGTGCGATGGCGATCCAACGGTGGTGATTTATTTTTCACTCGTGAGTAGGAAAACTCCCGCTGTTATTTCGATCTGGGTATAAATACCCATTTAAATCAATTTGCCCAAACTACTATTGCATTCAAGAGCTCCTGCGCACATACGTTGAACCTGTCAATAACTCTCATTCACTCGTGTCCCCTCAAAAGCCTGTCTGATGACACTTTCCTCATTCTTGTAAGTTTTTCCGAACCTTTCGAACTTTCTTCACTTTCCTTTCTCTGTGTCTTTCTTTTGGCACCTTTCTCTCCCAGTTTTCTTTAGTTTCTTTGAAAACTTCCTGGGGATGGGTAGATTTAAGATCTTGGAAGAGTCCGAGGAAGGTATGGAAAAGTTTAAGGCTGACTATAGGATTCCATCCGACGTGGGCCTTAGGTATTGTAAGGAGGTTGAGTGGCACTTTCGCTGGGAGGAGGGTGAGGTGGTGATTCCCATGATCACTTTCATAGAGGGCGATGTGAGAATCCCACTAGGGCCGGTGATGAGGGACTACCTTAGATTCGTTAGGTTGTCCCCTACTCAGTGTGCCCCAAATGTCTTTAGAATATTAGGGTGTGTAGACGCCTTAAACGAGAAGATGGGGTTATGGTTGACCTATCATGATGTGAATTGGGTTTACAACCTTCACAACTTGAAGGGGAAGGGATATTACTTGAAAACAAGGTAGCCCAAAGTAAGGCTCATCTAATGCCTCCCTGAGTCTAGCAAGGGTCTAAACAAAGATTTTTTGATTGTGTCTGGGGAATGACATGATAGCATCCCTTGTCCAATGGTAGAAGGGGAACCAGGTGTGGCTTTAGGGGTAGGAGTAGGATCTGTTTATTGTTTTGCTGTGATTTATGTTGTTAGGCCATTAACATTTTGTTTTTCATGGTTTTGCAGATAAGCGTGCCATTGAGCCACACTTAAGCCTGGTTAACAAGGAGAGCTTGGATAAAATTATTCGAGCTGAGGTGTTCATAAACGAAGACGACGGTCAAACTCGCGCGGCCCATTTGATATTGGGATACACGCCACTATCCTGTGCCTTCCAAGCTCCGAAGTGTGTCATCAAGGCTCGCGATCCACTCCTTCGGAGGATTAGCGTTGCAGTAGAGGGTTTCCTGCTTCCTGAGGGTGCTTCAATTCCGGAGGGTGTGCCTTTGGTGGGTTCCTCTTCTTCTCGTCCTGAAGTCAAGGAGGAGGAAGAAAGAACAGAGAAAGAGGAAAAAGTTGTTGAGCTGGTTTCGTCTGAGGACAAATTTGAGGTATTCATTCGAGCTTCACCATTTGAGGGCCTTTCCAGTGATCTCGGCGATCCAACCCATACCCAAGCAGACTTCCCCTCGGCGGATATCCTTTAGAAGAAGATATGGGTATTTAGAGGAAGAAACAGACAAGCCTGTTGGATTTAATAGAGTCGCAGCCAGGGAGAGAGACACATGGGAGATCATCTCAGAGGAGACCCTCTTCTCCTTCTCAGAGTAAGCTCCCTCCCGCTCCATCCAAGCTCCTTCCTTCTAAGTCCACCCTACCGCTGAGGACCGAGCCTTTCGATCCTAAGAGAAAGAGGGAGTCAAAAGGTAAAGAGGTGATGGAGGCTGAGAAGTCTCATCCCACGCTGGAAGAGGATGCACAACATGTTACTAAGCAGCAAAATGTTGGGCCCAAGGGGCCTGAGACGACAGTTAATCCTCTGCCTGAGCCACAGGCCTGGCTCCTTGCTTCAATGCTCAATGGGGCCCCCTTGATGGACAATGCTTCCATCAGGGATTTCCAGAGAGGCACCGGCAGCCATATGGCCAATGCTTTGGAAAAGACCCTACTATTGCCCTCGGATACGGCTGAGCTGCGAAATTTTAGGAGGCAGGAGGTCTTCCTCAGCCTTAAAAGGTACCTGGGCACGGTAAGATTTGCAACTTACACAAAGTTTTTTTTTATTTTTTATTATTTTTTTATTATTTTTTAAACCTTTTCTCCTTGTTTACCTTGCCTTTATTCTCTTTTTTAGGCTGTTCAGGCCATATTTAGGGTAGAGGAGATGGCCAACAGCACCAGTAGACAACTGGATGATGAAAGGAACAGGCGCGCATCTGTTGTTGAGTCCTTCAAGATTGCTGATCAATCAGCCCAGGACCTGAGGAGTAAGTTGAAGGTAAAGGAGAATGCACGGAGGAGCGCGGATGAGGCTTTGGAGGGAGCCTAGAGGCAGGCCGAGGAACAAAGGCTGCTTTTCCGTAAGGCTGAGGAATAATTAACTACAGCTAAAGGATAGATTGAAGCCTTGAAGAAAAAATTGGGGGCCACAGAGAAAGCCAAGGACAGTATGGAGAAGACCAGAGATGAGGCAATGAAAGCTCGGGTGGAGGCGGAGGAGGCTAGGAAGCTGGCATAGGACACCAAACAGCAGGCCGAGCAGAAGGCTTACGAGATAAGGGTGCCGGAGACTGAGACCAACCTCAAGGCTCAAGTCCCTAGGGTATGCAGGTATTACTGCTCCTAAGTCTGCATTGAAGTCCTCAACCAAGCTGGGGTTGAGGCTTCATCTAAGCTTAGGAGGGCTGAGAGTGTGTATTACCCTCTTGCTATACGAGAGTCTGCTCCTGCCAACTCTGAGGTTGATACTGCCCCCCAAGTGGTGGATGGAGATCAAGTCAGTGCTGTTAATGATCCTACTCCCATTGAAAAGCCAGCCGAGGGAGCTAAGCATTCTGGGCATTAGAGGAGGAAAAAATCGGCAACCAGGAAGTACCCCAGGGTGTGATGAAGCCTCCAATTGATCCTTAAGCTCCTCCCGCTGAGAAAGAGTCTGCTTTGGCTTCCCTTGCTGCGCCCCCTGATGCTGCTCCTTTAAGCCAGAGCTTTGAAGCCTCAGATACTGCCACTTAGCAGCCTTCCAAGGACAATCTGACCATAAAGTTGAAGTAGGCTATCCTTGGGTGTACTTTTTGTGTCTGAACTTTTGTAATGAAGCGCGTGTACTTCTTTTAATGATAAAGCCTTTTATTTATACGATTCGTGTTTTTATTATCATTTGCATAATCCTAGGAACAACAAGTCCATTGAACGGATACTCAAAAAATACTAAGTCCACAACATAATTTTGAAATTAGACTCTAATGGAGAATTAGGTAATTTTGGCAAGGCAATTTGCTACAAAAGAATTTAAGTTTGCAATACAAATCTCACAGCATTTGTAAGGATAAAACTCTAACTTTTAGGTTCATTACAATATTGACTATGAATAAAAGCATTATAATGCGGACTATAAGGGATAAAGTAGGCGCAGCGTATCTTGAAATGCTTTAAGTGATGCTCATGGTTTTGTCCAACACTTAGATAATTACTGGAAGTCATTAGTTTTCCCAAGGTTTGAGGTCTAAGGACCCATGCAATACATTGGTTTTGTCTAACACTTAGATAATTACTGGAAGTTATTAGTTTCCCCAAGGTTTGAGATCCGAGGACCCATGCAATACCTTGGTTCTGTCTAACACTTAGATAATTACTAGAAGTTATTAGTTTCCCCAAGGTTTGAGGTCCGAGGACCCATGCAAGACCATGGTTCTGTCTAACACTTAGATAATTATTGGAAGTTATTAGTTTCCCCAAGGTTTGAGGTCCGAGGACCCATGCAATACCTTGGTTCTGTCTAACACTTATATAATTACTGGAAGTTATTAATTTCCCCAAGGTTTGAGGTCCGAGGACCCATGCAATACCTTGGTTCTGTCTAACACTTAACTAATTGCTGGAATGTATGACACGTAATTGGAATAAGTCAGAGTGCAGACAAAAACCGTTTTCATTAATAATAATACCTTCTTAGGTTGTTTACATTCCATGGGCGAGGTACAATTTTTTCATCTAAGTCCTCTAAATAATAAGCGCCTATTCCTGCCACTGAGGTGATGTGGTATGGTCTTTCCCAGTTGGGTCCTAACTTTCCCCATGATGGGTTCTTGGCACTACCCAAAACCTTTCTCAGCACCAAGTCTCCTAGCGCTAGTGGCCGCTGTTTTACATTGGCATCATACCCTTTTTTGAGTTTTTGATGGTAGTAGGCTAGCTAGATTATTGCTTTTTCTTTTCTCTCTTCGATTAAATCTAAACTTTTTCTTAGCAGTTCGTCGTTGTTGCTCGGAGTAAAAGTGTTCGTCCTCAATGTTGGGAAGCAAGTCTCCACAGGAATGACAGCTTCGGCCCCATAAGTCATGGAAAAGGGAGTTTCTCCTATTGATTGGCGTGGGGTAGTCCGATATGTCCACAAAACGTGTGGCAATTCCTCTACCTATCTTCCCTTCGCATCATCAAATCTCTTTTTCAATCCATTAACTATGACTTTGTTGACAACTTTAGTTTGTCCATTTCCTTGGGGGTAGGCCGGAGTGGAATACCTGTTTGTAATTCCCAGGTTACAACAGTATCTCCTGAAGGCTTTGCTATCAAATTGGAGGTCATTGTTTGAGATGAGGGTATGAGGGACCTTAAATCGAGTAATGATGTTCTTCCAGATGAACTTCTTAGCATCCATGTCCCTAATGTTAGCTAGGGGCTCGGCTTCGACCCACTTAATGAAATAGTCTGTGCTGACCAGAAGATATCTGTTATTTCCTACTGCTTTAAGAAAAGGGCCCACGATATCTAAGCCCCACTAAGCAAACGGCCATGGACTGGAGATAGGATTGAGGACCCCTCTTGGTTGGTGGATGTTTGGAGCAAACCTTTGGCATTGGTCACATTTCTTGACATACTCTTTGGCTTCTTTCCGCATTCCTGGCCACCAATATCCTTGAGTAATGGCTCTGTGAGACAGAGATCTCCCTCCTATGTGGCTCCCACAAACTCCTTCATGCAGTTCCTCGGTATATCCCAACCCGAACTTGTCTGAGAAATGTTTTTGAGATGAAATAACATCATCTAGCTTTTTAGTGGAGACCCTCTCTATCTTGGCATTTGCTTGCACTACCTCTTGCTCAAGAAATCTCACTTTTGTGTAAGCCTCTGACAGCTTTCCATTCAGCCTTTCTATCTCACACTTGGCCTCCTTATGTTGCACTAGGAGACTTCGATAGTCCTTCTCTGCTTTCTTCATCTTTTTCGTAGCCACCTTGGCCACCCTTGTGTACTCTCCCAACTTCTCAAGGAGTGAGTTGTAGTTCTCTTGGAGACTGGATATTCTTTCATCTTCTTCAGCATCTGATTCTTCAACAACTCCCATTGATTCTTCATCACTATGCTCCCCAAGCTCTTGTACAAGCAAATTCAAGTCCTTCGAAGACTCAACATGCGTAATAGTCATAAAAGCAGGGTAATTCCCTTCTCCGTCATAGCTTTCCTCAGAATCAGAATTGGATGAATCCGAGTCGCTAAGAGTTGTGGCATATACCTTGCCCTTCGATTTCAAATAATTGGGACATTCCTTTTTGAAATGTCCATGCCCGTTGCACTCGAAGCAAGTGATTCCTTGTGAAGATTGGTATTCCTTTCCATCTTTCTTCTTGATTTCCCTTCTCTCCTTCCCGGAACTTTAGAATTTCCCTTTATCACCAAATTTTCCATTGTTCTTGAATTTCAAGAATTTTTGAAAATTCTTCGCCAAATATGCCACATCTTTATTGACAACATCCTCATTCGATGAGTCGTGAGCTTCGACCCTTTCATTAATTGTCTTAAGAGCAAGAGATTTGCTCTTCTTTTGAGTGGGCAATGACAATTCATAGGTCTGAAGTGATCCTATCAGTTCTTGGACTTTGATATCATCAAGGTCCTTAGTCTCTTCAATTGCTGTCACCTTGGCACAAAAGCTCTCTGGCAACGAACGAATGATTTTCCTTATAACTTTAGAGTCCTCCATTTTCTCCCCCAAATTGAACTTGCCAACGACCACTTCGTTCAACTTGCTATAGAAAGAGTTAAAGGACTCATCCTCACTCATTTTGAGCTCCTCAAACTGAGTGGTCAGCATCTACAGCTTGGTGTCATTTACTTTCTTTGTTCCTTCATAAGTTGTCTCCAGTATTTCCCATGCCTCCTTGACAACAGTGATGTGTGAAATCCTGTGAAATTCTTCTAGAGAGACACCATAGAAAATGGCATTCAAGGCTTTACTGTTAGCGTTAACTACCGCAAGAATTGCCTTATCCCAAGTGGATTTAGTAGCCTCCGACCTAGACCAACCTACTTCTACAGCATCCCAAACATTATCATCAATAGAACATAAGAATGCCTTCATTCGGACTTTCCAAAAAACATAGTTGTTACCATAAAAAAAATGGTGGAACATTTAAAGATTGAGACCGGTCCATCTCAATACGGGGTTAAGGATCTCACTAATGTGTAAACCACAAAGAGTGCACCCGCTCTGATACCAATTGAATGTTCAAATAGCGTTAAAAACACTATGAACGTTTAGACCCTCAATTACAAATTACCAATTCAAGCTGATTATCAAACAATAAATGTGCAGGACATGAACATAAGCTAATAACAGAATTGATAAACAATCTAAACCAATTAAAATTACATCCACAACAGAAATTAAAAGGCAAAGATTAAGGAAAGAGAGATACAAACACAAGGACGACACAACGATGTGTTATTGAAGAGGAAACTGAAGCCCTCGGCGTAAAACCTCTCCTCCGCCCTCCAAGCGGTAAATAATCCACTAAAAAATGTAGTTGGGATACATGAACAACAAAAGACCCTCCAAGCCTAATCTACCCAGTGTACCTAAGCCCTCTAAGCTTCTTGCTCCAACGAGGTTACGCCAAAACTATTTCTTCTTTAGCTTACCGGATTCCGCTATAGCCCATAGCATCAACTAATAGTCATTGGTCCCTTCCTAATTGCTTCCAAAGCACCAAAAAGCCTTCTCACAGATATGGGTATGGTGAGAAATGGATTTGGGTAAGAACCTCTCAAGGATGTAACAATGGAGAGGGTGAGATTAGAGGAATTTGAAGAGTCTCTATGTGAAGATTGTGGATGAATCAATCCTGTTTTTCTCTAGGGTTTCTCTCTCAAAATTCTCTCTGGAAGCTCTCTACATTTCGTGGGTATAAGGGGTATTTATATTAGGGTGAGAATGGAATGTGAAGAGTCAGGTTTTTCAAAACAGAGCTAGTTGGCGGCTTGGCCTCGCAACTTGACTGAGTCGCGAGTTCAAGCCGCGAGATCACAAAATGACCAGGCTAGACTTTTTGTCCTGTAGTGCTCCAGCTGGCATGACTATTCATCTTCTCGCATGCTTCACTCGTGTGCTGCAGTTGGCGGCTTGCCAATCGCGAGTCACCCGCGAGTCCCAACCGCGCGTCTCTGCATCCTTGCACAATCTTGAGCATTTCTTCACACTCTCTCACTTACTGCCCTTACATGATTCCCACCTAAATACAGGGTTACTAATTGCTAAATTATAAGCAAATTTGACACGGAATAAAGCCAACAAGATGATTGATTAAATTCAACCTTACAATTTAGAATTATGTGTAATCTCATCACACACAGCCTTGCACTTTATGAAAATTCAAGTTCTAGAATTTTCTAAGACATTCAGTATTTTCTATCGGTCAAGGCTTTTACTCGATTGATCAAAGAAGTGAATAAATTCATCATAAAGTCTCTGTTTGATTCGATCGATTCCTAATTCTTGTTTGATCAATCGAAAAGTGCGTTTGATCAATCAAAAGGAATTTTCAATCGATCAAGACTCGCAAAACTAAATTTTTTGCAGAATTTTCTGGTAATCGTTCTTAACATTTGAAGCATTTTCTTGATATTCAAAAGATGTCAGAAATATATTATTTAATCATAATAAATGCTCATATTGTGGAGAAGTAAAACAACAATTCAAGTAGTTGTAATCTATTCAAAATTAAACTTAATCGAAAAGATATGAGAATAAAATTGTTCAAAGTTTCAATACCCATCAGTTTTTATCTCTTTAAACCCAATGAAATATATAGGCAGAGTCCAACTCTACTACAAACACTAAAAACACGGTTCAAAACGAAAAACTTAAACCGTGGCCTCAACTATTGAAGCAACCATTAATGTATCTCATACATTAATCACAGCACATGGGTCCATTGAACAAAAATGTTATGCAGAGAAGTTATGCAGAAATGTTATTGCAGAATACTAAAACATCAAGAAAACTATTTTCTTTGACTCTAAAACTCACTCAACATGTTACACAAACATGAAATTGAAATTTGCTTGATACCAATTGTTGGAAAACACTGTTTTGCATCTCATAAAAAAAAAAAACCAGCAGAAGTTAAAGGGTCTACTTCATTCATGTGAGATAACATAGAATGTCGAAATCTTTAGAAATAAAGAATAGGAAGGCGTACCTTGATGCAGTGAAATTCAAAAACAAAAGAAGATTGAACTTGGGAAGGCTTTCAATCTTCACCCTAATTCCACATATGCCCAAAATGTGTGGTCTCTCATCAGTTCTATACGCACTTGTCTAAGAGAACTTAAAGAGAAAACTGTTTTCATCTTTTTTTAATCATACGTTCATATTTAACTGTCAAGGCAGTTACTTTATTTAATAACTTTTATCAAATAAACAATTGATTATTCAATTGAGTTAGCCTTTTGGGCTAGCCTAATTGGCTTTAGTGCGTGGCTTGGGATGAGACCAAATGGACAAATAAAGCTCTATCTCCAATGGGCTTCTGGCTTATCTGTCAACTCTTGACAAGTTTAAAGTTACCATTAATTATATTTAATACCACTATATAATTATAATTGCACTCTAGGATTTATTAATAAAATTAAATCCTAAGACTTTACTATCTAAACAATTAATTCCTTCATGAAAATATTCATAGTAATACAAAGTCATAATATATATAACTATAATTTTGAAAATTACTACCTCTTGATCCTTGAGTACCCAGTTTAATCCTTCAAGTTATTCATATATTTATGAAATCAAATTTCATAAACTATAAACTTTAGTAACTTTTTACTAAAGAGGTTAGGCCTAACACTCTGAATAACCAAACCCATTAAACTTATTTTAAGGGAATATTTTATATCTCTATAAAGAGACTATAAATTCCATCTTAAGAATATGTGTTCCTTTAGCACTATGTGTGGCTGCCCAACAAACTGAGGTTTTGACCATTGGATTAGATCTCACTTCTGATATATCAAAGCAACCTACAATTTCATGATCGGGTTCACTATTCTCTTAGGATTGAGAGTTCATGTAAATGAAAGTTGTGAGATTTATTATTCAGTTGATAGTTGTTAATAGAATAATTAATCTCATAGCTGTTTAGTTTAATATATCTTATACACTTAAGACATATTAAGATATCAACTAGATGTCTCAATTTCCATGATCAAAATAAACCATCTTAGTTGGCATATTATAGTCTTTGCAAATGAAATGCCCAATTTCATCATCAACTATGAACTAAAGTTCTAAATTTACAAATAACTTGTAATTTATATCTTCTATGATTAAATCACATAAATCACATACTATGCATCTCAAGGACTATATGATAATGTCCGAATATTCATGTTACCATTATTTTAGATAATAAAACAACTTTATTATCTATAACATAATGGCATACATAATGTCATACATAGCATCATACAATAGGATTTTATGGCACTAGTCCAAACACTTTTCACATGTGCTTGCTTTGGATGGAATAGCTATACAGGCACACATTGCCAATAGATTTTGTTGTGAATGAACTCAATGAAGCTGAATTGCTTGTATGCAGGAACAACTTTATTTTTATCTTTAGTCATTTTATATAAACCTTATTTGAAATTGATATGGTCTTCCTACATTTAGTGGCTCTGTGATCTCTGTCACCCCTCATATCATCAAGGTTTGCGATTTTAGGACCTATGTTACCAAATCCTATCAATAGACATTGAAGTGTGAACGTATCTTTCAGAAACAACAAATAAGGCACTTTCTACTGTAAGTAATCAAGGGATACATTGACCAGAAATGAGTTGACTGAACAAAGTAGTATCAGTTTCTTTTTTCCTCATTTGATCTAATTATGGTTGGCCAGGCTTAATTATCCCCAGTGCATATTTCCCATGAGAGGTTCTTTCTAGTTCATGTGTGTGTGAGACTAACAAGAATGGTTGAATGCAATTCCCTTGGCTATTAGAGTACCTGGCCAGGATAGTGCAGGGTTTTTGTCCAGTAAGATTGTATTTATTTGTGAAAATTCAGGACAAGTTATGGATTTGCAGCTTTACTTCAAGGTATTCTTGTGCTGATTACTTGTGCTACTGCAGATATTGTTCAATGAGGAGAAGATATGGGAAAAAATTGACGCGATGAGAACTATAGTAGGATACAAGGCCACGCCCCAAAAGATGTGCATAGAGGAACTAAAAGCTCTCTACATCTTTACTGGAGTAGAGCCACCTGCCTTGTTCAAGGAGCCCTTTGATCTTGTAGAAGTCAATGAAAAACTTCAGTTTCTCATGTCCATAGTTGGAGTCAAGTAGATGGTGGTTCACTGGATGTTTCATGGTATGGCTCAGAAGATGTACTGCTTGCCATTTCCACATATTAAAATTTTTGATCAGGGAAGAGCCCATAATATGGCCTCATGTTGCTTTGGCAAATTAAACAATCTATGCTTAGTGTGCATGTTGCTTGATTATGAGTCTTGATAAGATGAAGATGCCGACTACTAGACCAATCTGAGCTGCTCATTAGTGATAGACATTAATGAGAGTGCTTTTACTTGTGTATCTTCCTTTCTGTAGTTTTGGAGAAACAGACTCTATCCATACTTGAACTTGAAAAGGAGAACAAAATCACACTTTATTGACTAGAGTATGAGGCAAAGCGTTGCCTTGCCTTTTCCTAAGTGTAGGTGAGAAAGAATAGCTTTGTAAAGAACTAACCAAAGACAATGTCTTTTATCAAATGCCTAAGAGAAGAGCATTGATAGAAATCTCCGGGTCACCTACAAAGATAGAGCTAGGAATGCCAATCTCATGGATAAAGTGAATGGCTCTTCTAGCTGCAATTGTTTCCAAGAGAACCACACTAGCTGCAATAGTTTCCAAGAGAACCATAGATGGAGGCAAAGGAATCTTTCCAGATAATGCCACCATGATTTCTCTCTTGGAATCCTTGGAATTTCGAAACACCACCCCCAATGCTCGCTTCATTTAAATCTTCAAACATAGCACAATCGAAATTACTCTTCCAAGTACTGGGATCCGGAGGACTCCAAACAGCTTGCTGTGGCCAAGCTTTTACCTGAAATGTATGCCAAAGCCTCTGACATTCTTGAATATGATTACGAGCTATTGCTGGAATTTTCTCAATGGGCAAGACCGGTTCGTTTGCCTTAGGATTTTCTTAAGGGCAAGACCGGTTCATTTTCCCGAGCTTTATTTCGCCGATGCCAGATTAACCAATAAACCATAGCAAATAGCTCCAAACTGATAGGAGAGCTGTTAACTAGTCTGAGTAAATCTGCAAAAGATGTTATGGAATAAAACATAGGATTTAAGAAGCCAAGAGTTTGATGCCAAACCGACCGAATCTTCTCACAAAACCATAGAGCATAGAGGATAGATTCAGGCTCTTTTTGGCAGTGACTACAGATGGACGTTGTAACAAATTTTCTCTTCATCAAATTCTTCATGGTAGACAAAAATCAGAGCATGCTCTCTACAGAAAGGACTTGACCTTATTTGAGATTTTCAAACGCCACAAACCAGTCCAAAAATGTCTAGAACTCTCAGGCTTAGAGATTGAAGTAGCTGTAATCTGTCTTTACTGAGTAGACAACATTGTTAGAACTCGGCCAAGAGAGACAATCAACTTAGGGAGAAAAACAACAGAGGGATAGATTTTATTCTATGCGCTTCAAAAGGAAGGAAACCCTGGTCTATAAGATAGAAATTCCAACACTTCGAGTCAGCATCAATCAAATCTGCAACATTACTATCCTCATGCAGAAAAAGAGACGGGAGAAACTACCTTACCACCAATCCCTAGAAAGTCCATCTGTTTGAAAAGCGCTTTGAGACTCTGAAATAATGTCTGGCAAATTTTTTTTAAGCCTATTTGCAACCTTAGACACCAATTAGTATAAAATGTTGTAGAGAGCAGTGGGCTGAAAATCAAAGACACTCATCGGGATTTTTACTTTGGGATTAGAGTAATATAAGTTTGGTTGATATTAAGAGGAATTTTACCAAAGCTTAAAAGAAATAGGACTGCCTAAGAAACATTATCACCAATACTACTTCAGTATTATTGATAGTGAAAGTTCAAATAGCGTTGAAAACACTATGAACATTTAGACCCTCAATTACAAATTACCAATTCAAGCTTATTATCAAACAATTAATATGCGGAATATGAACATAAGCTAAACATAGAATTGATAAACAATCTAAACCAATTATAATCACATCTGCAACAAAAAATAAAAGGCAAAGATAAAGGGAAGAGAGATGCAAACACAAGGACAACACGCGATGTGTTATCGAAGAGGAAACCGAAGCCCTCGGCGTAAAGCCTCTCCACCACCCTTCAAGCGGTCAATAATCCACTAGAAAATGTAGTTGAGATACATGAACAGCAATAGACCCTTCAAGCCTAATCTACCCAGGTACCTAAGCCCTCCAAGCTTTTTGCTCCAACGAGGTTGCGCCGAACCTTTTCTTCTCTAACTTACCGGATTCCGCTATAACCCGTAGCATTAACCAATAACTATTGGTCCCTTGCAAACTGCTTCCCTTAGCACCAAAAGCCCTTCTCATAGATGTGGATGTGGTGAGAAAAAGATTTGGTCAAGAACCTCTCAAGGATGTATCAATGGAGAAGAAGAGAGTAGAGGAATTTGAAGAGTCTCTTAGTAAAGATTGGGGATGAGGCAACCTTGTTTTTCTTTAGGGTTTCTCTCTCAAAATTCTCTCTGGGTGGGTTTAAGGGTCTATATATAGTGGTGTGTGTTTGGAATACGAAGAGACAGTTTTTCCTAAATAGGGCAAGTTGTCGGCTTGGCCTCGCGACTGGTCTAAGTCGCGAGTTCAAGCCGTGAGTTAACGGCCTAGCCAGCCTGGAACTTTTGTTCTGTAGTGCGACAACTGGCGTGACCCTTCACCTCCCTGCATGCTTCTCACTTGTGCTGTAGTTGGCGGCTTGCAAGTCACGAGTCAGCTGCGAGTCCCTGCTTCTTTGCACAATGTTGAGCATTTCTTCACACTCTCTCACACACTACCCTTACATGAATCCCACCTAAATATAGGGTTACTAAGTGCTAAATTACAAGCAAATTGGCACGGAATAAAGCCAACAAAATGGTTGATAAAATTCAACCTTACAATTTCCCCCTTTGGCTATTCCGTGACAAAATCCTATAACAAACTCTAGACTTAACGCGTGAGTTGGGTACAGTTGGAAAACTCACTCACACTTAACTCTATAATCTGTGTAGCTCTTGAACCATAAGAATAAGTATATCCTGAAACACAACAACACAATAAGTTCATTGTATGTAGAACTCTTGTAATACAAATGGAGCAAGCACAATGCGATCAAGCAAAATGGAATATAGTAATAGACCATGGCATGACCTAAATAGGCAATAAGATGGTTCAGCCTAGGCCCGGTGGCGATAAGATGGTTCAACGGTCTAAAAGCGAATACCATCGACTCCTTTGAGAAGCGATCATAAGCTTTTGGTGCCCGCTTCATTACCTGCAAGAGGGTTGTTCAGCCCTTGGGGTTGTTGTTATCCATGTCTATGCGGGAAGGGGAAACCCTGAAGGCCTACTCTGATAGA
The DNA here is from genome assembly GCA_032727855.1 of Quercus ilex subsp. ballota. Classification (NCBI taxonomy): domain Eukaryota; kingdom Viridiplantae; phylum Streptophyta; class Magnoliopsida; order Fagales; family Fagaceae; genus Quercus; species Quercus ilex. Next base: position 56,824,012 of record CM064908.1, read on the forward strand.
TATTGGGAAATGTTCAACGAAGTAGATGGAGCCTATGATGATGTGGCTATCAATACCTTTAAGGAGGGCCTTCCAACCGAACATGATCTGAGGAGATCTTTGACTGGTAAACCTGTTACCAGCGTGCAATAGCTTATGGACCGGATTGACAAGTATAGGAGAGTAGAGGAGGATCAGATACAGGGTAGAGGAAAGTCTAAGGTATTCTCTTAGGAAAGAAAGGATTTCAGGTCGGACCGGTATAATAACAACCAACCTCGGAGGGATTTTGGGGGCCAACCAGGATCTGCTAATTCTCAGGTGGTTAATGCTGTGTTCCGAGAACCAGTACAACGGGTTCTGGAGAAGATAAAGAACGAGCCATTCTTCAGATGACCCAATAGGATGGCAGGGGACCCTACAAAATGTAATCAAAACTTTTATTGCCAGTACCACCAAGACCACAGACATACTACTGAAGATTGCAGAAATCTGTGGGACCACTTGGAACAACTAGTCCGAGAAGGGAAGTTGAACCAGCTTTTGCATCATTTCAGTGGCCGAGGAAGTCAAGCAGGTTCGACTTTTCGGGGAGATGCCTCTTTAGGACCCCCCTAGGCACGATAAATGTTATATTTGCTACCCCGGGAAGAACAGGGTCTTTTCCCTCCAGGGTGATGTCTGTGTCTCGTTGTTCAGATGAGGGCTCCAGTTCTATGCCGAAGAGAGCAAGACTGGGAACCCCTGCTGGTGTTGGGCTTTTCAGATGAAGACAAGAGAGGAACCATACAACCACATGATGATGCTTTGGTGGTTACGCTTAGGATCGGAGGGTATGATGTGAGAAGGGTGATGGTTGATGAGGGGAGCGCAGCCGAGGTGATGTATCCTGACCTGTATAGGGGGCTGAATTTGAGACCCCAAGATCTGACAGCGTATAGCTCCCCGTTGGTGAGTTTCGAGGGTAGATCGGTCATTCCCATGGGTATGATCAGATTATCTGTGCAGACTAGCTCAGATGTGGTGGAGGTGGATTTTATCGTGGTAGATGCTTTTTCCCCGTATACGGCTATTTTGGGTAAGCCCTAGCTGTATACCTTGGAGGCTGTTTCTTCCACTCTTCATCAAAAGGTGAAATATCCATCAGGAGGCCAGGTGTTAGAAATATTGGGAAATCAAGCCATGGCTAGGCAGTGCTTCATAGCGACTATTCAACATCGGCCAGAGGCAGATACTTTGGCCACGGCTGAGAATGACTTATAGCAATCAAAGACTACGGGAACCCTCCTCAGTGCGTTCGCCAGAGAGGCAGAGTGCGAGGATTTGGAGAGGGTGAGTGTTGGTGATGATCCAGATAAGTACTTTCAGGTTGGAGCACAGTTGCCTGTGTTGGAGAAGGAGCAGTTGGTTGAGGTCCTTAGGAGAAACGTTGATGTGTTTGCATGGAATGCCTACGAGGCCCCAGGGGTGGATCCAGATTTCATTTGTCATCATTTGAATGTCAATCCCTTTGTTATTCCGAAGAAACAGCCACCTCGGCGTCCGTCCAAAGTACATGCCGAGGCTATAAAAGATGAGGTGACCAAGCTCAAGCAGGCAGGGGCTATCAAGGAGGTGTTTTACCCTCAGTGGTTGGCTAATACGGTCGTAGTGAAAAAGAAAAATGGAAAATGGCGCGTATGTGTTGATTTCACGGACCTTAATAGAGCTTGTCCAAAAGACCCTTTTCCTATGCCCCGTATAGATCAGTTGGTGGATACAATAGTGGGCCATCCTCGGATGAGCTTCCTAGATGCCTTTCAGGGCTATCATCAGATCCCACTGGCATTGGATGATCAGGAGAAGACCACTTTTCTCACTCCCACTGAAAATTATCACTACAAGGTAATGCCCTTTGGCTTGAAGAACGTGGGGTCTACTTACCAGCGGATGATGACGAAGATGTTTGAGCCACAGTTGGGCAGGAGCATCGAGGTCTATATTGATGATATGGTTGTGAAAAGCAAGGTAGTGGCCGAGCATGTGACAGACCTTACCAACACTTTTGAGATTTTAAGGAAACAGAAATTGCGATTGAACGCATCCAAGTGCTCATTCGGAGTAAGCTCAGGGAAGTTTTTGGGCTACATGGTGACCCACCGAGGAATTGAGGTGAACCTCGATCAAATTAGAGCCATAAATAGCTTGCAACCACCTCAGAATCCCAAGGAGGTCTAGAAGTTGATTGGGATGACCGCTGCTTTGAACAGATTCATATCCAGGTCGGCGGATAGGTGCAGACCTTTTTTCCTGTTACTCCACAGATGGAAAGGATTTGAATGGACAGAGGAGTGCGCCCTGGCATTTTAGCAGCTTAAAGAATATCTATCTCGGCCACCCATTATGTCCAGTCCTGAGGTGGATGAGGTCCTTTTTACCTACTTGGCGATAGCCACTTATGCGATCAGTTTTGTTATGATACGAGTGGATAATGGCGTACAACGGCCAGTCTATTACGTGAGCAAGTCGCTTCATGAGGCTGAAGTACGTTATCTGCCATTGGAAAAGGTCATTTTGGCAGTGGTGCACGCTACCATGAAACTCCCCCATTACTTCCAGGCACACACTGTGGTCGTCTTAACTCAGTACCCGCTCAAAGTAGTATTTCGGAGTGCAGACTACACTGGCAGGGTTGCCAAGTGGGGCACAATTTTAGGGGCTTTTAATATTAAGTATATGCCTCGTACTTCTGTGAAGGGTCAGGTTCTCGCTGACCTGGTGGCTGAATTTGCTGAAGGCCCTGAAGAAATAGAAGCAAGCTCACATGGCATGGATGAAAAATCAGTTGGCCTTATCTCCGCGCATCATGCTTCACCCTGGAAAGTGTATGTGGATGGAGCGGCAAATCAGAGGGGGTCAGGAGTGGGGCTGGTTTTGATATCTCCTGAAAAGATCATTATCGAGAAGTTTTTGAGGTTGGGATTCTCAGCTACTAACAACGAGGCAGAGTATGAAGCTGTATTGATGGGGATGGCGATGGTTAAGAAGCTGGGTGGAAAAATAGTGGAGATGTTCTCGGATTCAGGACTGGTCGTTGGTCAGGTTAAAGGGGAATTGGAAGCTCGCGACACCAGAATGCAAGGTTACTTGAGCCAAGTTAGGCGTATGCAAGTGGATTTTGAGTTTTTTGAATTATCCCATGTCCCTAGAAGTGGAAATGCCCATGCAGACTCCTTGGCTACTCTTGCTACCTCCTCGGCGCAGGACTTACCCCGGGTGATAATGGTTGAAGACTTAAGTACACCCACCCCAATATCAGGGGACTCGCTTCAGATCAATCAGATCAGTTCGGCGCGTAGTTGGATGGACCCTGTGCTGTTGTTCCTCGAGAAGGATATATTGCTCGAGGAAAAATCAGAAGCTGAAAAGATACGAAGAAAAGCTCCTCGGTTTTGGCTGTCCGAGGACAAAAAGTTATACAAACGCTCTTACTCTGGGCCATATCTACTTTGTGTACACCCCGAAGCCTCAGAGGCGCTTCTAGAAGAGCTACATGAAGGGATCTGTGGGAGTCACACTGGAGGGAGGTCTTTATCTCACTGGGAAATTACTCAGGGGTATTGGTGGCCAGGCATGCAAAAGGAAGCACAGGAGTATGTTAGGAAGTGTGATCAATGCCAAAGGTTTGCACCGAACATCCATCAACCGGGAGGAGTTCTTAATCCTCTTTCAAGTCCTTAGCCTTTTGCTCAGTGGGGTTTAGACATCATTTGCCCTTTCCCTAAGGCAATAGGAAATAAAAAAATATCTGCTAGTTGGCACAGACTATTTTACGAAGTGGGTTGAAGCCGAACCTCTAGCTAATATCAGGGATGTGGATGTTAAGAGGTTTGTTTGGAAGAATATCATTACTTGATTCAGGGTTCCTCAAGCTCTTATCTCAGATAATGGTCTTCAATTTGATAGCAAGGCTTTTAGGAAGTATTGTTCCGATCTAGGGATAAAGAACAGATATTCCACTCCGGCCTATCCACAGGGAAATGGGCAGGCCGAGGCTGTTAACAAAGTCATAGTGGGTGGGCTTAAGAAAAGGCTGGATGATGCAAAGGGAAGATGGGTGGAGGAGCTGCCACATGTCCTTTGGACGTATCGAACAACGCCTCGACGGTCAACAGGGGAGACCCCATTTTCAATGACGTATAGGGCTGAGGCCGTGTGATTCCTCTTGAAACGGGCTTTCCAACTATGAGAACCAGCACTTTCACCTCGGATGGAAATGATGAACTGTTGAAGAAGAACCTAGACTTGATAGACGAATGACGAGAGAATGCGATGGTTCAATTGGCCTATTACCAACATAAGCTAAAACAGGGTTATGATGCAAATGTAAAGCTGAGGCCGTTATCTCTAGGAGATTTGGTATTGAGAAAAGTCTTGGGAACTACCAAAAATCCAGCTTGGGGAAAGTTATTCCCTAATTGGGAAGGACTGTATCGTATCACATCTGTAGCAGGAATAGGTGCTTATTACTTAGAAGATTTAGATGAGAAAATTGTACTCCATCCTTGGAATGTAAGCAATCTAAAGAGGTACTATTATTAGTAAGAACAGTTTTGTTTTACTTCCTTTTACAGTTTATCCTAATTCTACAACTTGTGTTACGCTATGAAATCTATTGAAGTATTAAACAGAAACTAAGTCATGTTAGGTCCTCGGACCACAACTTAGTGGAAATTAATACACTGTGAAATCTATTGAAGTATTAAACAGAAACTAAGTCATGTTACGTCCTCGGACCACAATTTAGTGGAAATTAATACACTATGACATCTATTGAAGTATTAAACAGAAATTAAGTCATGTCAAGTCCTCGGACCACAACTTAGTGGAAATTAATACACTATGACATCTATTGAAGTATTAAACAGAAACTAAGTCATGTCAGGTCCTCGGACCACAACTTAGTGGAAATTAATACACTATAACATCTATTGAAGTATTAAACAGAAACTAAGTCATGTCAGGTCCTCGGACCACAACTTAGTGGAAATTAATACACTATGACATCTATTGAAGTATTAAACAGAAATTAAGTCATGTCAGGTCCTCGGACCACAACTTAGTGGAAATTAATACACTATGACATCTATTGAAGTATTAAACAGAAACTAAGTCATGTCAGGTCCTCGGACCACAACTTGGTGGAAATTAATACAATACAACATCTATTGAAGTATTAAACAGAAACTAAGTCATGTCAGGTCCTTGAACCACAACTTAGTGGAAATTAATACACTATGACACAAAAACTAATGTATGGTAGATTGTTTAGGCAACAAACTTAGTGGAAGTCAGTTCTTCTTAAAAGGGATCCGTGCAATTAAAATAGTGTATCAGAGCAAACTCCATGAGCATCACTTAAAGTATTTTAAGGTACCCAGCACCTCACTGGTTGGAACATTTTTGAAATGTCTTCTCAAGTTTGAACACTTTTTAATGAATCAAAAACAAACCTTGGCAAGGTGGTGAGGTTCATAATTATAGTTTACTCTGGTTTCTAACTAGTACGCATAAGGTTAAATTTGTCTTTGCAATATCAGATTTCCTTCTCATGCAATCATATAAAAACAAAGAACATTCGCACAGGAAATTGCACAAGTGATAGATAAAGCAGTAACATCTTATAACAAATGTGATAAAAGGAAAAATATACATCACATCCCAAATGTCCTCAAAAGATAAATAAAATGAAAAACAAAGAGAATTTAACTACGTTAACTATTTGTTTAATCTGATTTGGAGCTTGGGTTGGAGAGCTTTGCCAGGTGCTTCAGGAGGAACATCTTTTTCCTTTTCCTTTTGAACTCCTCCAGCAGGTAAGGTGGTTGAAGCTAAAGCCTTTTCAAAGCCTTGAGATGCTGCTCCATCTTTAGGCCCCTCTACTGCCTTGTTTGAAGAAATATCTTGGGCAACTTCAGGCACTTTGGGTTGCTCCTGCTGGTTGAGAGGGGGAGGATTCTGAGTTTGGCCTTCTTTGGCTGAATCAGCAGCTGTGGAAGATGCATCCTGCGGCTGAGAAGTAGGACTTGAGGCTCGTATAGCTGGAGGGAAGTAGACATTTTCTGGCTTTCTCAACTCGGAAGAAGGGTCAACTCTAGCTCGGTTGAGAGCTTCCGTCCAAGTTTGGGCGCAGTATACTCGGCACATTACTGGCACCTCAGCCTCGAATTTGTCCTCCGTTTCTGCTACGCCGATGTCATATCATTCTTGTTCGGCTTTGTCTTTTTCTTTCTCAGCCTTATCTTTTGCTATCTCCGCCTCAGCCTTGGCCTTCTCAGCCTGGTCTTTGAGCCTCTGGGCTTTCTCCAGTTGCTTCTTCAGTTTTGATATCTGGTCCTTGGAGGCTGCCAGCTGGTCATTAGCATCGCGCAAAAGCTTCCTCTGTTCCTCGGCCTGCCTGTGAGAGTTCTCCAAGGCTGAGTCAGCACTCTTACGAGCGTGTTCCTCCTCGGATAACTTCTTCTTCAGCTGCACATTATTTTGTTCAGCAGTATTGAGTGTTTGCACAGCTGTGGCCCACTTCTTCCTCTCATCGTCTAGTTGCTGGCCATAAGAATTAGTTATCTCCTCCATCCTGAAAGTGGCTTGGACAGCCTAGAAGAAAGGGAGTTATAAATGCAATAAATAAAGTTGTGTATGACATTTATAATTAAAGGAACAAAGCTAAAAATATATCATACCATGCCCAAATATCTCTTAGCATTCAGGAATACTTCATTCTTCCTTATGCCTCTCAGCTCTGCCATGTCCTTGGGAAGTAGGAGGGTTTCCTCTAGGACTGAGGCAACGTGGCACCCAATTCCACCATTGAAATCCCTAAGCGAGGCATCTTCCCTCAGGGGCTCACCACCGAGCATGGGTGTGGGAAGCTAAGCCTCGGGCTCCGAGGATGGAGTGGTGGTCCTTTCTGCGACTCGCTGAGGTTCGTGGCTGACCTTTTGCTGCTTTGCAACTCGTTGAACATCATCTTCAAGAGGGGGACGAGACCTCCCAACCTCTACCACTTCCTTGTCTTTTGCATCCTTCCTCCTCTTCGGATCAGTAGGTTCTTTCACAGGAGGTTGGGATGGTTGAGAAGGTGGGAGGGGAGATTTGGGAGGAGGGGGAAGCTTGGGTTGAGTTGACTTCCCCGGCACACCCCTTCCAGGTTGGCTCTCGATCACATCCATTAAACTCATCTGGCTCCTTCTTTGGAGGCCCATTTCGTCAGAAGTCACCTCGGGAGATGAGGGTTGATTGAAAACTTCAAATTCGTCTACAGAATCCAACAATTCTACAACTCCTTCTGAAGTTTTTTCTTCTTCTTCTTTTTCTTCTTCTTCTTCTTCCTCTTCTTCTTCCTCTCCTTCCTTCTCCTCTTTCTCTTTCCCTTCCTGAGGAATAGTGCGTGATGATGAAGCTCCTACAGAAGGAGTGGCCACATGTAATGGTTGGGTGAAAGGGATACCTTCAGGAATTGGAACACCCTCAGGAACAATAAATCCTTCGAAGGCTACACTGATTCGATGAAGCCGAGGATCTTTAGCCTTTATCACACACTTAGGAGCTTGAAAGGCCTTGGAAATTAGATTGTATCGAAGGATTATATGTGCTGCCCTTAATTGGCCGTCGATGGATTCACATACACCTCGGATCGCAGAATTCTATCCAAGCTCTCCCTGTTAACCAATCTGAACTGAGGTCTGGTAGCGCGTTTGTCTGCAAAATCATTAAAATAGGAGAAAAATTCTGTTAGAAATAAAAATAACTCGAACTAAAAAATACAATCCAAATTATAAAGGCTTACAGCCTAAAAACCCTACCTGGTTTTCCCTCTTTAGTAGGACAGGGCAAACCATCATGCCATTCCCCAGAAAAAATAATAAAATCATCTTTTAAGCCCTTATTCGATGTAGGGAGACACTGGATTAGCCTTACTTCAGGGAACCTAGATTTAAGATAGTATCTCTGACCCTTCAAATGATTGAGATTGTACATCCAGTTCACATCGTGATGGGTCAGACCTAGGTTCATCCTCACATTTAGGGCTTCTACACTCTTAAGCACCCTGAACATATTTGAGGTGCATTGTGTGGGAGATAACCTAAAGAATGTAAGATAACTTCTAGTAAGACTACCTATAGGGATAGTCATCCCTCCCTCTATAAAAGCGATCATAGGGATGACCACTTCCCCTGTTTTCTTATCGTTTAACCACGTTTCTGTGGAAGCATATCTCATACCCACTATTGGGGGAATCCTATACCTGGTTCTAAATATCTCTATTTACTCCTCGGAATCAACTAGATGCTTGAACCTACCCATTTCCTAAAAGTTGTGAAGAAAAATTAGCGAAGAGGATTGAAGGCTAAGGAGGATTAAGGAAACTTACAAGTTTTGAAAATGAGCTCCTCGGACAGACTTTCAGTATTTATGAGAGCGTAGAGAGGTGAAAAAGAGAGACAGGTTCAATGAATACACGCTAAGACGGTGCGATTTTTGCAACTGAAAAGAGAGTTGATTTGAAAAGCTCTTTATAGTGGCGCAGAAATTGTAAGCGGGAAAAATCCCACCCATAAATACTGAGGGTCCTCCATCGTTAGATTTACATCTTGCCATTGAACGTGGGGGACAAAGAGGTCGTCATCATTTAAGGATGGCGTGCTCTTGACGCTGAAACGTCAAGAGCATGCCTTGGGCAGGCAGAAAGGCGCTCTGAAGGTTAGGAAAGTCCATGAAAGAGGTGAGGCCAGGATATCAAAATCTCCCTTTTTCCGAGATGGCAAAAAGCGAGATTTTGAGGGGCTATTGTGGGGCCGGTTATCCAAAAGGATAATGGAGAAAGTGTAGGAAATGGGCTTGTGGCCCAAACGGCCTAGTCTGAGGACACTTACTTGTTTGAGGATAGTTAAAGAGAGATATTGTGGAACTGGTATAAGAAAAAGGGAGAGAAGTCATGTATAGTAGTTCAAAACGCGTCTGAGAATAAGAATCACCTCAGATATCATGGTTCGAGGTGTATGTAACTATCTTACTATTCAGGGTACTCCAAAAAGTTATATAAGAATTGGAAAGTGAATATGGAACAAAGGAGGAACCGGGCAAGATAACAAATATCTTCTAAAGCTGCTACCTCCACATTAAATGCTTCCCAGCTAACTCTCTGGCCGCATTAATGTGGAGGTGATACCTGAACAGTAACCAAGCAGTTTTATGGCTACTGAGCAAAAGTTCCAGAAGGTATTGGATGGGACAAAAAGGAGTTCCCAGGACAGAAACTACATGTGTACGGTGAAAATGTGGTGAGGAACGCAGTATATAACATGAAAGTAGGTGACATTAGAGCGGACTTTTGGAAGAAGAAAAAGAGAAAAACAATAGAACCCAGAAAGATACCCTATGAAACCTAGCCGAAGAGAGTTTTTATCATATAGTTAGCTTGAAACGTCTTCTATTGCACAATAACTATGACCTTTTCTACCAAATAGAATTAGTTCTTTCACCCACTCTCTAAAAATTTATTGTTTGGGCTTGTTGGCAAGAAACCCATCCCTATTCGGGGTCCAATCCAATTTGAGTCCTTACAATTGCGAATAACTAAACTAATGGTACACTACTCCCTTCGCTTCATAGCTTATAAGGTAGCAAGTGGGGAGGTTATCCTTCGATGTGGGACTCCTAGGACACCGTCCGAGGTGAATGCTAAGCATGCCGAGGTGAATGCCAAGCATGCCGAGGTGAATGCAAGGCCATCCAAGGACGGCCTAGGTGGTTGCCAAGCATGCCTAGGACGTTGCCAAGCACGCCTAGTAGGCCTAGGACGTTGTGAAGCATGCCTATGGTACCCATAGGTACAAACTCAGAAAATAAAATATTGAATAACTTCTGAAATAAATAAATATACCAGTGAACTGCAAGTTTTCCCAAAAGTATTAAACCCATATCTACACAGGAGTTAAAAAGGAACACAAAAGACAAAACAAGTGTATATGTGGGAGTGCATAACAACTATAATAACTCCCCCTTTTTGTATGCACACTCATTTTCATTCCTATGCTGCTCTCCCCCTTACTGTGTGCTGCTCTCCCCCTTTTTGGCACGAATAGCTAAAGGCTTTCTTCCAGCTTTTGTTGAATAGCATCCAGTTGTATTTCAATGGTTGCAAGACACATTTGATTTTGATTGTGAAAGGAGTGAAGGAGCCGTTCCAAATTAGAAATTCGATGAAGTACATTTTCAATGAAGTAGCTTTGCTTGGGTGTTTGAAATCCAGGGGGAACAGATGGAGTGTTGGTTGATTGTATAGGTGTAACTGTAGCATGAGCTGATGGAGATGCATGTGTGGATGGCTCACTCTTAGGTTTCTTGGAGGAGTGACTCTTGCTTGCTTGGAGAGTGTATATGGATATTGGTCAAGGATGAGGCACAATTTTTGCATCTGATGGAAGACTAACACCTTCACGAAGGATGATCTTCATGATGAGACTACAGAACGGAAGATTTGTTTATGCTGCTGATCGAGCTGCTGTTTTCCCATTGATCTGAAATATATGGGCACAGATGTCAATCGGGACACCGAAAATGAGGTCACACATGAATTCAGCCCTTCCAAGACAGATGAAAGCAGTGTTTGACAATGGGTAGAGGTTAGAGAACATGATTAGCTTTAGAGTTGTCAATTCAGGCGAAAATTGTGCAGTGTTTATAGATGATCCTGTTCTTCCCACTTCATGTTCATTCCTAAGAACTTGAAGAATGTCTTGTGCTTGAAGTACTCTGTCATCATACGGAGTTCGATCCATATTTTCTGGTCTGGTGATACGAAGAACCTGAGCAATGTAGTCTGCATTGATCGAAAATTCTGTTCCTCGTACCCAGCATTCCAATTCTACCCCTGTGTATTTGGCATTAGAGTAGAATTCCTTAACCAATTCTTCAATTGGATTCTCAAAATTCCCAAAAAGGTCAGCCCAATCTCTTTCTTCAAAAATCTTAGGGATAAACATTGTCCCTAGGGTATCAAACTTGACAATACGTTCCACAATGGGAGGAGCCTTTCTAAAAGTGTTTGTGTAGGTCTTTGAGTTAAGAGGTGTCCTGAATCTCTCAATGGTAGAGTCTCTAGATGACTTAGACGATAGTCATGTCCATTTAGCAACTGGGGTTGACGGGTCATCGGTTACAATGTCTTTGCCTTTAGAGGAACGACGAGTCATCTGCAAAAGAATAAACACACAGTAGAGAACCAAATGCAATACCACAAGGTACAAACATCAGTTTGATTAGATTCAAATATAAGATTGTGAAATAGAGAGATTTCACTAAAACACAAAATCATGAACCAGGTTAACACCAAGAAAACATAGAAAATACTGACAAAATTAATGAAATAGGCAAACAAATATGATGAAGATCAGTAACAACACAGAATCAAGTGGGCAATGAATCATCACAAAGTCACAAGTGACAAAAATCGTGACAAAATACCAAGAACATGATATGAATGGAGCAACACATTCATGAAACACAACACAGAGCACAGATTCTCTATAGACAATAGAAACATAATCAAATGTTCATAAAAAATAATAACACTCAAACAAAGAACACTTAACCAAAATAAAGCAAACCCCCATACAAGCATGATATTACTCAAAGCATAATGTCAACAACACAAGAAACAACCCCAATCAACCAAACCCCAACATTTTAAGCAAACCCATGTACTAACATAGTAAAAACTAATGGAATATGAAGTAAGACAGTTAAAACCCATACATTTTTCTTGAAGATTTGAGAAGAATTGGTGCCAAAATGAAGGATTTTCGTAGAGTGACACGGTGAGTTTGAGTGAGTGAAATGGGGAAGACAATGAACAATCACAAAAGTATGAGGGAAAAACTGAAAAAGTTTTAAAACTGACTTTAAAACGCAAAACACGCATTTTTTACAACTGAATCAAGTCGCCATTAATTTGCCAGGGTAAGCCACGAAATACTGTGAAACCAAGATTCTTCAAAAAATCTTCTAAGTGTTTTTCGTGACTGGAAGGTCTACCTGCGAGATAGTCACGAGGTGAGCCGCGAAAATCTTTGAGTACCACTCGTGACTAGACCCTCCACCCGCGAACAAGTCGCCATGCTAAGCCGCGAAAGTCACCAAAACTCAAATTTTGAAAAATTTTCTAAGTATTTTTCGCGACTGAGGCCTTGACTCGCCAGTAAACCGCGAAAAACCTCGGAAAGGGCTTGCGACTGGGGCTTGCGACTGGGACAACTTGCGACTGAGTCGCCAAAATAGGGCAACAATGTTTTTGAAAATTTTGACATTTTTGTAAAAAAAAAAAAAAAATACTTTCCAAAAACAAGCTAAAACACTCAAAAGTATTTTTGTGTTTGATCAACAGAGATTGAGCATGTGAAAACATATTTAAACATGTATAATCACACAAATGAATATGACATTCATTAAACATAAACTTGTGTGAAGTGTGTGAATATCAAAAATGAGATAGTCCTTAGTCTAATGAGAAGCTTCAATGATCAATTCAATCAAGGCATACACAACTAGCACTAGATAATATGACCTATCTCAATTATAGAAGTATGCATATATGACCTCCCACATAAACTTGAGTACATTTCTTTGAAGCTTTTCATTTAGCTCCAAATACATCATATCATTTGATCTTTTTGAATCAATACATCTCATTGTGAGATTGATGCCTAAAATTTTTAATAATTCAATTTAATGAGTTAGCCTTTGGCTTTTTGGGCATCATACATTTTATTTTGGTCGCTTTCCCTTTTTCCTAGTTAAATACTAGTATGTGCGACAGGTTTTTGCAGCTCAATATCTCTTTTCATTTGGAGATTTACATTTGGTGAGCTCTTTGAGTGAAGCAATAAAATAAAAGTGGGAAGATATATAGGCGCAAGTCTATGCATGTCTCAAGATCAACAAAACCATTCACTAATTATTCATGACAAGGTTGAAGATCTATTTACAATAGTCACATAGATTTCAGAATTTCTTCAGTGCATAAGAAACAAGCTCAGCTCGTAGATGCACAAGGCCATTAGTACAAAGGTACAAGCCAAAACATGCTTTGAGACAAAACTCAACAATGCCGATCAAACTTTTTAGGTTTTTTTACTTTTTATGTGTTTTTGGATTTTTGACACAAAAGCAGAAAAAAATTTAACAAAAGCAACATAAATAATAATGTAAGAACATTTGAACCAAAGACAAACACACAAACAATAAATCAACTAAAAAAAAAAAAAAAAACCCGCAAGAAGCACACAACCAAGCATATTCACAAACATGGGAAGTATTAATGCATGGACATGTTGTAATGCTTATGCATGAGTACCTTTCATCACCTACACGTCACGTGCGTTTGGGGTGATATCCTTGATAGATTGGGTACGAGAGTTAGGACTTTCAAACCTTCTTGTGAAGCTTTCCAAGCAATTGGTGAAGGCACCGATCATTTTCATCACGTCCATCATTCCGGGATCATGATTTTGATTTCTTGGTTGTTCACCACCCCAAGACCTCTTGTCATTTCTTCTTCCTCGTGATCGAGGAGCGCTTGCATTGTTTAACGCTCTTAGCTTATAACAGTTGGGTTTGGTATGCCCTTGTAATACACAAAAGTGATAGAAATGATTCGTTCTAAGACCCCATTGTGATCTTGGAAGTGATCTTCCTCTAGCTTCAAATCTGGCTTCTGATTGATTACGAGACTTATTTAATACCTGTTGATCAGCCACATTCTTCTTCTTCTCATCCTTAACTTTCTCAGGAATAGACTTATCCACAGTCGTTTCTTTGGCCTTCACAAACTTCACTTCTTTGGTGACATTGGCTGATGAGCTACTCCCTCCAGTATATCCTAACCTAGACTTGTCTGAGAAAGGTTTTTGAGACAAAATAACATCTTCTAAACTTATTGGATGATACCCTCTCTATCTTTGCATGGGCTTGCACTACCTCTTGCTCAAGAAATCTCACTTTTGTGTAAGCTTCTGATAGCTCACCATTTAGTGTTTCAATCTCACACTTCGCCTCCTTGTATTGTGCCAGAAGACTTTTATAATCTTCCTCAGCTTTCTTCATCTTCTTCACAGCCGTCTTTGTCACCCTTGCATACTCACCCGATTTCTTAAGAAGTAAGGCGTAATTCTCTTGAAGACCAGATGTATCTTCATCCTCTTCAGCCTCCGATTCTTCAACAACCCCAATAGACTCCAAATCCGAATGCTTACCAAGCTCCTTCACAAGTGAACCCAAATCATCTGAGGATTCCACATGTGCAATGGTCATAAATGTGGAGTATTTTCCTTCTCCGTCACAGCTATCTTCAGAGTCAGAGTTTAATGAATCAGTGTCACTCAAAGTAGTAGCATAGACCTTTCCTTTTGACTTCAAATAGTTGGGACATTCCTTTTTGAAGTGTCCATGTCCATTACACTCGAAGCAAGTAATTCCTTGAGAAGATTGGGAATCTTTACCATCTTTTCTTCGGAATTCTTTCTTCTCCTTCCGGGAACTCTGAAATTTTCCTTTGTCACCAAATTTCCCACCGTTCTTGAGTTTCAAGAATTTTTGGAAGTTCTTTACAAGGTACGCCACATGTTTATCTATTGCATCCTCTTCCGAAGAGTCATGAGATACCACTCTCTTATCAATTGTTTTAAGAGCAAGAGATTTGCTCTTCTTCTGTGTGGGCAGTGACAATTCATACGTCTGCAATGAACCAGCTAGCTCTTGAACTTTGATGTCGTCAAGATCCTTGCTCTCTTCAATGGCTGTTACTTTGGCACGAAAGCTTTCTGGCAGTGACCAAAGGATCTTCCTTACTATTTTAGAATCCTCTGTCTTTTCCCCCAAATTGAATTTGCCGACAACCACCTCGTTCAGCTTACTATAGAAAGAGTCAAAAGACTCATCCTCACTCATCTTGAGCTCCTCAAAGTGAGTGGTCAACATCTGTAGCTTGGTGTCTTTTACTTTCTTTGTTCCTTCATAAGTAGTCTCCAGAATCTCCCATGCTTCCTTAGCAATAGTAATATGTGAAATCCTATGAAATTCTTCTAGAGAGACACCACAGAAAATAGCATTCAATGCTTTACTGTTAGCATTAGCCGCCACAAGAGCTGCCTTATCCCAAGTGGATTTGGCAGCCTCCGGTTTAGTCCAACCAACTTCAACTGCATCCCACACAGCATCATCAATAGAACATAGAAATGCTCTCATTTGGGCTTTCCAAAAAGCATAATTATTACCATAAAAAAATGGTGGCACATTTAGAGATTAAGACCTATCCATCTCAAGCCGGGGTCAAGGATCGTACTAAGGTGTTTAAACCACAGCAAGTGCACCTGCTCTAATACCAAATGAAAGTTCAAATAGCGTTGAAAACACTATGAACATTTAGACCCCTAATTACAAATAACCAATTCAAGCTTATTATCGAACAATTAATGTGCGGAACATGAACATAAGCCAAACACAGAATTGATAAACAATCTAAGCCAATTATAATCACATCCATAACAAAAAATAAAAGGCAAAGATAAAGGGAAGAGAGATGCAAACACAAGGACAACACGCGATGTGTTATCGAAGAGGAAACCGAAGTCCTCGGCGTAAAACCTCTCCGCCGCCCTCCAAGCGGTCAATAATCCACTAGAAAATGTAGTTAGGATACATGAACAGCAATAGACCCTCAAAGCCTAATCTACTCAGGTACCTAAGCCCTCCAAGATTTTTGCTCCAACGAGGTTGTGCCGAACTTTTTTCTTCTCTAGCTTACCGGATTCTACTATTACCCATAGCATCAACCAATAACCATTGGTCCCTTTCAAACTGCTTCCCTTAGCACCAAAAGACATTCTCACAGACGTGGGTGTGGTGAGAATAGGATTTGGTCAAGAACCTCTCAAGGATGTATCAATGGAGAGGAAGAGAGTCGAGGAATTTGAAGAGTCTCTTAGTGAAGATTGGGGATGAGGCAATCTTGTTTTTCTCTAGGGTTTCTCTCTCAAAATTCTCTCTAGAAGCTCTCTACATTTTGTGGGTATAAGGGTCAATATATAGTGGTGCGTGTTTGGAATACGAAGAGACAGTTTTTTCCAAACAGGGCAAGTTAGCGGCTTGGCCTCGCGACTGGTCTAAGTTGCAAGTTCAAGCTGCGAGTTAACGACCTGGCCAGCCTGGGACTTTTGTCCTGTAGTGCGACAGCTGACGAGACCCTTCACCTCCCCGTGTGACCCTCACGTGTGCTGCAGTTGGCGGCTTGCACGTCACGAGTCAGCCGCAAGTCCTAGCCGCGAGTCCCTACTTCTTTGCACAATGTTGAGTATTTCTTCACACTCTCTCACACACTACCCTTACATGAATCTCACCTAAATACAGGTTTACTAAGTGCTAAATTACAAGCAAATTGGCACAGAATAAAGCTAACAAGATGGTTGATAAAATTCAACCTTACAAATAGAATAAAGGAGGCAGGCTATCTGGCCCTAAAGCTTTCAAGAAGGACATTTGTTTTAAAGCTTAGTTGAATTCCTATTTAGAAAAATCCCCGATCAAGAGCAGATCCATCTTGGCTGTAATTACCCGTGGAGTGGCTTCCAAAACTTCATATAAATGCCCTGGATTGGACGTGCTAAACAACTGTAGGTAAAAATCAACAAACCAGCTAGCAATTTGATTTTCCTCTTCACACCATAAGCCATCAGAATTACTTGACTTTTTTTTTTTTTATCTCATTTCTTCTAAATCTTTGAGAAGCTCATCTATGAAAATACCAAGTGTTTTGATCACCATCCTTTAATTAATGAATCTTCAACCTTTGCTGCTAGAGTAGTTCTTCTTGAGTTAACAACACCCTCATTTCCTCCTTATTAAAAAGAACTCTATCAGTACTACCCTCTCCAAAACCCAAAGCCTTAGCTTCCCTCAATTGCCTCCTTTTAATAATTAAACTACGTGAGATATTGTGAAAAGAGTTTCAGCTCTAGCCTTTAGTTTTGAAAAGGCTTGGATTTGTGTGAAAACGCACGAGCTTCTTTAGACCCTAAATTTAAATAACGGTTAGATTGCTTTTACTCTTACTTAATCAAAGTGCAGAACAAGAGTAAATGTGCGCAATGAATTGATACTACTCTAGTGCATAAACATGAATAACAAACAATAAATGTAGAGCACAAGAGTAAGGGAAGAGAGATGTAAATACAAGATAACACCAAGACGTGTTATTGAAGAGGAAACTGAAGAACTTGGCAAAAAACCTCTCTACGACCCTTCAAGTCGAAATCAATCTACTAGAGGATAAAGTTGGAGTACACGAATAACAAAAGATCCTTCAAGCCTAGTCTACCTCATGTACTTGAGACCTCTAAGCTCCTACTACCAACAGACTTCTCAGAGTCATGTCTTTTCTAACTTTTCAGATCTCGCAATATCGCTCGATTGCATCCGCCAAACCTCACCGACTTCTTTTGGCAAATCCCCAAAACTTACCAAGTTTCAAAACACTCTGAAAAGGTGTGGGTTGTATTTAGGTACAAATCTTCTCTCAAAGTATAACAATGGGAGAGGGAAGGAGAAATGACTACAATGATTCCTTACTAAGGATGAATAGCTCTCTCTTTCTAAAAGATGAGTGTGTTGTATTGTAGAAAATCTATCTAGAGTTTTTCTCTCTAAATAGTCTCTTTTACTTTTGTGGGTAATGAGGGTATATATTATGGGTGAAGGGTAAGAAAGTCATACTTAAAAATCCTCCAGGCAGAGAGTTTTGCGAGTACCTCGCGAGATGGCCTGTCTCACGAAGCACTCATGAATGCAGCTTGGCACTTGACTCTTCAGCTTCTAGCATGTGCTCCTCACGTGTCCTTTTCACGGGAACCTTTACTCGTGAACTTCTTGTGAGCTAGTCGCAAAATTGCAGTGATCTTCATTGCATTATCGATTCTTCACCAACTTAATACTAAACCCAATACAATAAAATCCTACAAAATAAAAGGAAATAAATTAATGCAATTACAACACTTTTTGTCATGGAATAAAGCCAACATAAAACATAATTGTAAATCATAACTTTACAAGTTTAGCTTGGCAATTCTTAAGATTCTCATCAATCACTACAATAGGCATGGACCCACTGTAAGCATTTTATTAGAATTGAGCTTCCATGAATTGGACTTTTGGATCCATAAAACGGTTTGGATGTGACTTAGTTAATATACCTAGAGGGCCTATTAATATGTTGTGTCAAATTTAGTATTGGGCCTTGGTACATCTTGTTTTATTGGGCTTATGCCATAGTCTGAAGCTTGATCTATGATGGGTAGATATTTACTGTATATAATATAAGGCTACATCCCCTCTCCACTCCCAAGGTTAGACAAAACCTTAGATCTCATCCCTTTAGAAATTAAGGAGGCTTGCCCTATTGAAAGCCGTCTTGTAAGGAAGAACATGGAGAGAAAGATCTACCTAGATCATGTGCCGAGTGTGCAAGTGTGTGTCTATTGCTATTCATAATCTATTAAGGTTTGCTTAAGCCTTATGAATTTACAGATTATCTATGTTTTAGTATCTAGCATGTGTATGCCTTTAATTCTTACATGTGGTATCAGAGCTAGTTTATGTTAAGGCTAGAATTGGATTATTTTTATTATTATTTTGGAAATATATTACCTCTTGATTTATAAATATAAACCCTTTCATTGCTGGAGAACCTTTTCTATGATCTGCCCAAGAAATCAAACATCTTCACAAGAATAGGTAAAGTCAAGAAGAGCAAAAGCCTCCTTCATGCTCACATGCTCATTTGGAAAGGGCTCATCTCCAAATCTGATGCCCAAGATGGCAGTCCAATCAAGTAGGAGGATGGCATACTCCCCACAACTCAGATGAAATGTACCAATCTTTGCATGGAACCAAAACAGAGCCAAAACTAACCCATGCCTCATAGCGTAAGCCAGGATGCTGATGAAGGCCTTAAAACCCTGGTCCATCAGAAAGGTCCAATAGCACCTATGGGTTTCTCTATCCCACAACAGGCCATAGAACTTGGAACATTGACCTTCCTCGGTCATTATATTTAGAGAATGAAGATGTGAGGGATTTCACAATTCACTCAAATACCAATGAGCTTGGTCTACGATCGAATGCTATAAAAGATTTGTGCCCCCTCATCCTTCAGCAATTGGTCATTGGATGGATTGGTAAGGCACACGCTCCAACAAGTGGTATCAGAGCTCAGTCATAGGTTCGAGTCGTTGGAGCCGCATTGTGAGGAATTTCACAATTCGCTCCAATACCAATGGGCTTGGTCTATGATCGAATGCTATAAAAGATTTGTGCCCTCTCATCCTTCACCAATTGGTCATCGGATGGATCGGTAAGGCACACGGTCTGATGGAAGAGAAATAATTGTTAGCACAAATATACATGAATGTACAAGCTGATAAAGCAAAAGAAGCATATCGTGCCCTTTTAGGCCTGAGCAGAAGGTTACATCTTCAAATTGTGCTATAAGTAGGTTTCATCAATGCTATCATCCACCTCACCAGTATAGGCATCAACCTGAGCTTGACCCGGTGGATACGTCGAGCAGTAAGAATAACACTTGGGAGCGCAAGGCTCTAGCGTAGTTGCGTCATTGGCCACTAGATTAGCCTCCAAGTCAAAATATAGATCATCATCAATATCTCCATCATCATCTAGATCAACTGCCTATAAAAAGCCAACTCTAGAAGCTGTATGTGATTGAGATGGTGCGCTAGCTGTCTCGACTGAGCCTTTGCTCCAGGTACTTGTCCCTATGCTAACAGCTCCCCTAGGCGTGATATCATCTTTGCCCCTATCATAGTATCTCTGAAGAGAACTGGAGACTTGCTCGCTGGCTGAAATAGTGCCCTCATTACTGTTGGACGAATCTCCTCTAAATAGAGTAGATCTTGATGCAGGAGCCTTCTGCGGTCTTCGCCGGATCTGTGTCTGAGCCATAACCTGCAAGAAAATATTTGTAGTCAGTCATCAAAGTCCAGATTAAATGGCGATGCAAACAAACAAGTATGCTAAACCTTACTACCATAATGCACATCATGCATGATCATATCAAGCATACCTTTTGCTAAAGCTTTTTCTAAGGAATATTTGATTGTGATCTTCTATTACTTTCTAGGATTTGATTCAACTGTACTTATTTAATCCTATATCTACCATTTTGGGATTTGATTTGGTTATCTTACCATTTAATCTTATGAGGGTTTGATTCAACCATGCTCGTTTAACCCAGCATTTGAGTATTTTGACAGAGGTCCATAATTATTCTTATAACTTGATTTGACTCTGATTGTTTAGTTCTACTCCCGAGAATCACTTGATGACAATCGCTGATTCTCATCTTTTTGGGATTTGATTTGGTTATCTTACTGTTTAATCCTATGAGGATTTGATTTAACCATGCTTGTTTAACCTGGTCCTTAAGCATTTAGCGACTTTGTTTTCCATGCTCTCCTTTCTAGAATTATCTTATGGCAGTCCATAATTCTTTCCAGGATTTGATTCAAACGTGATCATTTAATCCTGTTTGTATCTTTTCTGGATTTGATTCGTTATCTTACCATTTAATCCTATAAGGGTTTGATTCAAATGTGCTCATTTAAAGCAAGGCTTCAGTATTTTGCAATTTTGTTCACAATGCTTGCCTTTTCGAGAGTTACTGGACTGCAGTCCCTAACTCTCCCCCAAAACTTGATTCGACCGTGATTGTTTAGTTTTGTTTCCAAGAATTACTCGATGATGGCAAAAAATTATCATCTCTAGGATTTGATTTGACCATGCTCATTTAATTCTACTTCTCTTCCTTTCGGGATTTGATTCGGTTGTGGTTGTTTATTCCTATCTTTCCTATATTTTCAAAAATCCCTCTCATTTTGAGATATTCGTCTTAAAATAAAAAATTTTATCATCATGTTTTAAAATATTTCTAACCCTTCGTTTTAGCATGCATAGCTTTAATTATGTTTGCCTAGCATTTTGCATAGTTTTCATGATTTCACCTATGTTTACATATCATCCTGCATTTTTCTCCTCTTCTATGTAGACATTTATGTTTCCCAACCTAGATGGCTACGTAGTCATTTATGTTTCCCAACCTAGATGTTATCCATATGTGTGGGTACACGTAAACATGACTATACATATATGTTTTATGCTATATATGAATGTACATTTATGTGCATGCATGTATGCACATGTGGAAGCATTTAAGTATGTTTATGTCTGCAAGTCTACCTATGCATTTGAACCAAAAATATTTTTTAACAACATCATAGCATAATTGAAAAATAAAAATAAAAATAATAAAACAAATTCAAGCATTATTTCCTATATTTTTCGCTACTAAAATATTTGTAGGAAGATTAGGAAAAGGAAAAAGAAGGCACACCTACCTCAAAATGCAGAATCGGGGTCCGAAGCAAAAAGCTGAAGCCTCAATGGTCCAAGCGCACCTAAATTTAGTCAGAAGCCCGCAACTAGACCTGCTAAGCTGAGATTAGTTTGGAGAAGAGGTTTTTCTAGAGAGAAAGTGAGAAGAGAATGACAAAAAATAAGGTGGAGGGGGCAATTTAAAGCCGTCTGTACGGATATGCTGCCTGGCGTGTAGGACTGAGCAAAGGACCTGGCCCACCCAAAAACCCGACCGACCCGACCCAACCCGACAGGTTTTGGGTGGGTCTAAGAATATTCGGGCCTAAATTTCAAACTATTTTCAGGTTCGGGTTGGTGCCAGCTCATATAAATAAACTACTTCAACCCGATTATTTTTGAAAAAAACCCTACCCTTTGTTGTTCTTTCTTCGGCTGAGTCAAGGAGTAAGTACCCGTTAGAATCGTCATGGGTTGAGGACCAGGAGAGTTCCAGAGGGAATGTCGTGGCTCTAGTCGCCCTCGCTGAGGAAGAGGAATCTCTTATTGGCGTGTTGGATTTTTAGGCCGTCAAAGCCGGCCAAGGAAGTATCAGCTCGGAGATTACTGTCGCGTTTCCAAATCTTGTTCATTTCGGAGGGAGTGATTTTGCCGATGAAGGGAATAACGGAGCTCTCAAATTGGAAAGAGATCTCCATGTAGAAATCGCGCATATGGTGGAGCACGGAATGGAATTGGAGTTTTGGGGTTTATTTGAGTAGTTGGTTTGGAATGAAATTGGAGTTTGTTGGGTTATACTACTCTTTGCTTTGTGCTTGTGCTTGTATTTTGTACTTGTGCTTGTGTTTGTGCTTGTGCACTATTGAGTTGTGAAGTGAAATGGGTGCTTTGGATGGCTTGGAAGGAAGGTATATGGGTTTGGCTTGCTGGAGTTTTCCTTTTGTTTTGTTTATTGGGGTTCTCACTCTTTTTTTATTTATTTTATTTGATCTGTACGTGGAGGCTAAGACTGTATGGCTCAAATTGAGGCATACAGATATTTTTCCTCGTTTAAAGAAAAGAAAAAAGAAAGGAGTCCAACCCAAGACCTGGAAAACCAACCCGATTACAGACCCGTTTTTTTGGTTCGGGTCGGATTTCAGGCAGCCAAACCCAATTAATATCGGGTCGGGTTTCGGGCCACAATAAATCCGACTCGACCAGACCCAAACTCACTCTTACTGGCGTGCACTAAGTACAAGCTAGGGCTAACTGATGTGCTCTATGTGTAGGTCGGGTGACAATGACCACGGGTTGACTGTCCCAAAAAAAAAAAAAAAATTTGGAAAGCTTTCTCAATGCCAAGAATACTAGTTTGTGGAATAAAAAACCATAAATTGAAAGAAGAGACTAGGTATCATATCAAGACTGTACAAGTGGCCACCAACCTCTGAAGAGTACTTGTTTCCTGGCTCAACTAAGATACTTGACATGGTCAAAAGAAGTCCCTCTAGAGAAAACAGGACTCTTAGCAGATAGCCCAGTCCATTAATGTAAAACCAATCTCGACCCATTAGCAGGGCAATTTTCACATGAAATTTGAGGGCAATAAAATGCGAAATCACATTATTTATCCAACACCTCTCTTTGCAATTGAGATCTTAGATAAACAAGGGGTAACTATTAATTCCATATTTTGTTTGCCCTCGATTTGCGTGTCCAACCTAAAAAATTCTTAAAAAAAAAAAAAAAATTATTTGCTCACTAGGGGACCGTGGGAACATCTAGATCATCATGGTTCAACTTGTTAAGGCATTGGAGCACTCAAAGTATCATTTTATATCAAAATAACAAAAATTTCCCTTATCAACCTAGGGTTGACCAAAGGTCAAAATTGGTCAAGACTTAACCAAAACGACATCTTTCATTGTTTTACATCAAAACCAAGATTATTGGATATTTCTATCAAGTTTGACCAAATTTGACTTAAAGTTGACTCCTAGCGGCGATTGAAAACCTAATTTTGATCTAACTGTCATAACGGGTTGGAACCAATTCCATTTGTGAAAAATATTGAATTCCCTTTCAAATGATTGCTCATGGATTGAAATTGGAGTTATAAAGGTTGAGATATCTTGAAAATCGTGTTGGGCGTTAGCTCGCTTCCTAATGCCAGAACTTTTGATCCGACCATCCGATTTTCAAAACCTCAAGTGTTATGGAAACTAGACATTTGTATCTTTCCAGTGCCACTAAGATTAGGTCAATAAATGTTTCAAAAGGCCTTCAAATGAATCATCGAGATCAAAACTAAAAAGTTGGAGAAAAAGCCAAGATTGCTGACATCAACAAAATTAATATTTAATTTTTGGGCACAAAATTGAAAAAAAAAAAGGAGATTTTTGGGCACTTAGAGCAATTTCTTGGAGCATTTCTCTCTCTATTTTCTCCTAAACACACACAAATAAATTCTTGATTCTCTCATATCCCACAAATCTAGAGGTAGTGTTCTTGCTTCCATTTCCTTCTCCTTGGTCCATCTTCCTTGGTTTTAAGGTTTGGAGGGTGTAGATGTAGCTTTTTAGCTACAATCTATACCCATTTAGTCCCTAGCAATTTATTGCTTTCTTTTAAATTCCTAGCATGTTTGATTGCTTTATTTAAATGCCTAGCTTGTTTTATTGCTTTTTTCTTTCTTTCTAGCATGTTTTATTGCTTTTTTATCTCTCTAGCATGCCTTTTTACTTTGATTTTGTTGGCCTAATCTTCTTGGGTTAGGATATGCCTAAATTTCTTATTTGTGCTATCTTTTCTATGTTTACATGTTTGATTGCTATGCTTGAGTGCCTTTTAGCTTTAAAGGAATTGTTTATGCTTTCTTCTTGTGTTTTGTGTTGAGGGTAGGATGTGGATCTTGATCTATTGGTCAAGGCCCACACCCAAACACCCAAGTTCAATAAAGGGTTTGGATTAAAGTCTTATTTGCATGTTTGTGATTGTTTGGCCTCTTGACATGTATTTACTTGCTTTATTTCTTTGATCCATCTCTTTGTGATGCCATGTTTGGATGTTCCATGCTTAGAGCCGTGTTTCTCTTTAGATGCATGCTTGTATGCCTAGATCTAACTTCTTACATCTTTGCCGTGCTTCACATGCTTTATTTTTCGTTTTTAGAATGTGTTTGTTTGCCTTCTGTGCTTTTCTTGTCTTGTTTGGTTGCATCTTCTCCCTTTTATTGCTTGTTCAGGTGCAACTGCATGGGTGAGATCATATCTTGATGAAGTTGGCATGCTTGTTTCTTGCCTTTCTTTCTTGTCTAGCTTTGCATGCTGGAGCTTCTCATGCTAGCCTTGTATATGCATTTTGACATGATTAGCTCTTATTCTTGTTGTGGATATTGTATTTTGTCTACCTTGATTTGTGTGCTGGATCCTGAAAATTCTAAAAATATCACTTTTTCATCGAGAGACCATGGAAATATCTAGATGGTCTTGGTTCAACTCGTTCAGGCATTGAAGCACTCAAAGTGCCATTTTAGGTCAAAATGACCAAAATGTCCCTAGTCAGCCCAGGGTTGACCAAATGTCAAAATTGTTTAAAGCCACACCAAATTTATTTTTCTATTTTTTTTTTTACATCAAACTTGAGGTTATCAGAGATTTTTGTCAACTTTGAACAAGTTTGACTAGAGATTGACTCCTTGGAGCGACCAAAAACCCAATTTTGATCTGGCCGTTAGAACGGCTCAGAACCAACACTATTGTGAAGAATATTGAATTCCCTTTCCAATGAGTGCTCATGTGTTGAAATCAGAGTTAACATAGTTGAGATATCTTGAAAGCCGTTCTAGGCACGTCAGCTTGCTTCCTAAGGTCATAACTTTTTATCCAAGCGTCTAATTTTTGAAATGTCAAGTGTTATGGAAACTATACATCCATACATTTCCAGTGCTTTGAAATTATCAATCAAAGTGAGAACTAGAAAACTAAAGGAAAAGAGAAAATTACTGACGTTAGCAAAAAGTACCTAACATGTACTTAATGCACGCCAAGTACAGACGACATGCTAAAAGTGCACATCGGTAGCAGAACAATCAGCCAAAAAAATATATAACCCCCCCAGCTCCCAGAATTGAAACAAATGAAAATCTAGATGTTCCCACAGTACCCTGGTGAAAATGTTATATTTTTAGAATTTTCAGGGTCTGATACACAAATAGAGGGTGGAAAAAATATGGTATCCACACATGTTAAAGCTTCTCTTGTTAGCCTTGTACGTGCCTCATAACATGATTAGCCTTTATCCTAATGTGAGAACATGCTTTGCCTTTTTGTACATTTAGGCCTAGCTTGCTTTGTGCCATCTAGTTTGGTTTTCGGCCTTTGTTTGCATCCTTTACATTTTAGTTTACGTGTTCATGCATGTGTCTTTGCTTGCTTGTTTGTTTCATCAAGCATAGTTCCTACCTATGATTTTGTGAAGGTTCACACTCGTCTTTGCACACCAAATCCCGGGTCCTTTTTAGGAACTTTGCTTGATGGCTCATATGTCATTTGTACTTCAATATAATGGACCTATAGACACCAACTCCAAAACCACATTTGTCCTCGAGGATACCCTACTTTTGCTTGTTTTTTTGATAACATTTTTGCTTTCTTTTTCCCATGCTTTCTTTCCTTACTTGTTTGTTAGCATGTCTCCTTTCCTTTGCTTGCTAGCCTTGTTTGCCTACTTTGTGTTTTTCTGCTCTTTCTGTTATTTCTCTACTTGTTTGCTGGTTGTTTTTTCTTTGTTTGTTGCATGTACGCACGAAGGCGCAACTTCTGAATGGGAGCAAAAGGGCAAAGATTAGTAGATTAGGATGCTTAGCCTCTACGTGGGGTCCACACTCTCTCTTAGCCTTTTCCTTTAGAACCATGTCTACAACTTTCTTAGATTAGGGGTTCATTTTCCTGTGCATGGGTATATATATATATATATATATATAATTTTCTACTGTTAAAAAAAAGGTAGTCATGCACTTTGGATGATAGACATGTGTGGTTAGGAGGGCAACCACTTCCTAACCAAGGGTGCTCTTAACCTTGGAGTGTGGATATGCATTCAAGGCTTATGCTGTAGAAGAATATTCATGCTACATTGTGTGCATGACCATCGCACGTGATTGCCTTCCTCCGTGATAGCTATTGTAATTTGTTTCCCTGTGTATGTGACATGCATCATGTGTTTAATACTTTGGTGAGCCCTGACTTGCCTTAGTATGAACATATTGAAGCATGATGTATACGTAGGTATGAAAACCTACTAGTGCCCTATAGTGCACCAAATGTGAAACTCTGTAGAATTTT
The DNA here is from genome assembly GCA_032727855.1 of Quercus ilex subsp. ballota. NCBI lineage: Eukaryota > Viridiplantae > Streptophyta > Magnoliopsida > Fagales > Fagaceae > Quercus > Quercus ilex. The sequence continues at coordinate 56,850,795 of CM064908.1, forward strand.
AGCCGTGAAAATGTGGCATCTTCTTGCTATATTCTCACAGCGAAAGCTTTGTGAGAATAGCGTTTTGTGTTCTATGATGCACTTGACCCGAAATGTTGCCGGATTTCCACCACGAAAATAAGCCAAAATGTTGCCAAATTTCATCATGGAAGTTTAACAATAATTCCAAATGTGCTAGTAAAACATTGAAAAAGGCCATAATCAATTTCAAAATCAAATCAAACCTCAAAGCCCAATTCTTTTAAGGCCCTGAAAGCTAATGCCAATAGCTTGTTTTTATCAGTCAATGACTGAAAATTGAGATTTTTCCAAAACAAAGGACTTTCTCTAAACAGGTGTTGTGGGGTGCTTAACACCTTCCCCACACGTAACCAAACTTTCGAACTCAAGAATCAAGATTATTTACCATCCATATTAGATTTAGGAAAAATGACATTTTTCTTAGTCTAGGACTGGTAATAAAATCAAATAGAGTCAGGTGACTGATCACACCTTAGAAAAAACCCAACGATTGGTGGTGACTTCACTACCTTTGTTAATAATTGATTACATATGACTCAATTTAGTCACACACCAAATGTTACTCTTTTTTACCCTCTTCATAGCCCCTAAGACCATGCAAGGCCGCCTTTCCATGGGTGGGAGGCGTGCGTATCGCCACAATGGGTGGTCGACCGCCACAAGGCATCGACCAATTGGCGACTCCACTGGGGATACTTGGAGTGTTTAGCCTTTAGAGCTTTTGGTTTACTCTTAATCTTTGGTCATTGGCTTTCAAAAGTATTGAAATTGGCATTAACGACTTTTTTTTTTTTTTGATAATTTTTGCACTATATCTAATAAACTATTTTCAAAAAAGAAAAAGAAGAAGAAGAGTATTTTCAAAATCATTTTTTTAAAAATTTGTTTACAAAACTGACTTTGAGGTAATTTTTGTGCATGTGTAAGCTTTCCTGTAATCATGCTTTACAACTTTCCTTCACATGTGCAAACCTAAGGTAGTAAAATTTAATTTCTGCTACACATTATTTGTATATATATATCTGTTGTGCTTGGTTGGAAAGTCTTTCCCCATTCACTTCAAAATGCATAACATACCACTCATATTGGGTTGAACTTGGACCTTGCGCTTAAGGCCAATGCCTAACCTGTATACCTTAGATAGTTACTAGACATCGAATTGTACTTACTTTTGGGTCCATAGGTGGACAGGAGTTACATAAAAGGCCCCCTTGATCCGCTCTACTCCAAGTTCTTTTCATTCTGCTTTCAGAGCATTTGTGACAAACATCTAGGGAAGAGCAACTAAGTTGCTCGTGAATTAGATAAAATCCAAACCCCTAAGGGTTTTTAACCCTACAAGGGCATGCATACATATACTAATGATTCCCTCATTTAAATGTGTACAGATAAAATTGGTGGCAAGTAGCCAAAACTCTGCATCAAGGAGGCCATTGCCAAAAGTCCAGGATCTCTTTCAAGAAAACTAGGCCATAAATAATGAAGCCTCTACATTTTTGTAAAAATGGAAATCCTTTGTATTCGCTTTAGGGCGTTATAAAAAAGTCAAGTTTTGTAAAAGCATTCTTTTGATGTAATGAAAAAGAGAGATTCATTCTTTCCCATTTATTTTCAAATTTGATGTGAAAATTCCAGTGGCTTGCCAAGAATTTGCGTTAATTCCGCATCATTGTAGAAACCCACCTTAATTAAAAAGAAAACCCAGCCAAGGTTCCAGCCAATTTTTGAAAATGATAGGTGCATTCTGAAATACATGAGAACCTAAATTGTCTTTGTTTTGTTTCCGTGTTTCCAACTTGTTGTAATTTCAAATGTACCCCCATGTCTTCCTATCCCGTTCTTTTGCTCTTCCAAGAATTATAGAGAGAAAAGATTGCTCAAAGGAAACAACCAAGGCCAACACCACATCGTGATCCCATTATGACTAGATCTCGTGCTAGAGATATGTCTACTAGTGATACTCTAGCTGCTAAAGTGGGTGCTGCCAAGTTTTCTCAGATGAAAGAGAAAACGGCAGAAGTGATGTGTATGATGCGATAGCTAGTTGTAGGAGGTGGGCGTACCATATTTGGCCCAACCCTAGAAGGGCAAAATCCTACGCTTCCACTAGACAATGAGACACCACAGCTTAAACAGAACAATCATCTGACCATACCACCAACTGGCCTACAAGGAGGTGTCGATGCCTCGCGGTGGTCAACCACCCATTGCAACAACACTTTCGCGCGCTTAAAGTATGGCTTATTTGGGAGCTCGGATGCTTGTGAAATGAAGGTTAAAATCCTCTTGTGTGTGACTTGAATGAGTCAATTTTAACCTATTATTACCAAAGGTAAGTGAGGTTGCCACCAATCATTGGGTTTTTTCTAAGGTGTGATTGGTCACCTGACTCTATTTGATTTTATTACCAATCCTAGGCTAAGAAAAAGATTGTTTTTTTCTAATCTAACATGGACGGGTAAAAATTCTTGATTCTTGAGTTCGGAAGTCTGGTTACGTGCAGGGAAGGTGTTAGGCACCCTGCAATTCTTTGTCCAAAGATAGTCCTTTGTTTGATAAAATCTTAATTTTCAGACATTGGCAATTAAAAACAGACAATTGGCATTAGCTTTCGAGGCTTTTAACGAATTGGGCTTTGAGGTTTGATTTTGGAAGGGTGTGGTCTTGATCAATGCTTTGCTAGCATATTTTGAATTATTGCCGAATTTCCATGGTGAAAATTCAGCAGCATTTTGCCTTATTTTCGTGGCGAAAATCCGGTAACATTTTGCCTTTAGTGCATCATAGCACAAAAAAGACTATTCTCACTAAGCTTTTGCTATGAGAATACGGCAATAAAGGTGCCCCATTTTCACAGCAAAAATCTGGTAGAGTTTTACATTTGGTGTGCTATGGCACATTGTAGGGTTTCATGCCTATGTAGACAACACATATCAATAAGTTCATACTAAGGCAAGCCAAAGCTCCCCAAAGTATTGAATACATTGATGTGTGTTGCATACACGGGAAAACCAATGTCATTAGTTGATATGGATCAAGACAATTATACTGTGATGATCACACACACAATATGGCATGAATATGCACTAATTGCAAAAGCCTTTAGTGCACACAATTATGAAAGGGTCAGTCTCCTAACCATGGGAGTCTATCATACAAAGTGCAAAATCATCCATAAACAAGCACACACACACACACACGCACATGCATACATCATGCATAGTGTAAGCATACATAGCAGGAAAATAAAGCAGACATTGCCAACGTTCCAAGGGTATGGTCAAGCAAGGTACATCCAAGTGTGTACATGCAACAATAAAAGAAACACTAAGCCAACAGACAAGCCACAAAAAAGAAAAACTAACAAAAGGTAGCAGATAAAGTGGTAAACAACAAAGGAAAGCACACAAAGGGGCAAACAGAAGAAAGCACATAAAGGGGCAAACAAGCATGTTATCAAACAAGCAAACAAGAAAGAGTGTCCTAGGAGGACAAATGTGGGTTTTGATTGATGTCCATAGTTCCATTATATTGGAGTATGGATGACACACGTGCCATCAAGCAACGTTCTTAAAAGGGACTTGGGATCTTGTGTACAAAAGACGGGTGTGAAATCTCACGAGAATGTAAGTAGGGACTAGGCTTGATGACATAAACAAGAAGACAAAGACGCATGAACATATAAACAAACGTGCAAAGTTGAAAACAAGCAAAGAAAGCCTAACAAGATGGTGCAAAGTGAGCACAAAAGAAAGCAAAGCTTGTTATCACACAAAGGGTAACGGTAAGCATGTTATAAGCCATACAGAGGGGCTAACATGAGAAAGCCTAACATGCAAGGCTAGCAAAGGAGAGAAAGGTAAGCGGCAAGCAAACCAAACATCAGGAAGATGTGTCCTTACAAACATGTTTGCATCCAAACAAGCCATTAAAAGGGGACGAATGCAACCAAACAAAAGCAAGTGGCCCCAAAGACCGATAAGGAACAAACCCACAAAGGGAAAACAAAAAAGAACATGGAAAAAGAGCCCAGTTCTAAGCAAAAAAGTGTAGATCTAAAGCAAAAAAGCATGGAAAAGGGCAAACAAAGCACAAAAATGCATAAAGAAAAATAATCCAAATCCTTTGTTATAGGCCCAATTTTATCGATATGGACCTAGATCACAAGATCTAGATCCATCTCCTACATGGTGGTGATCCACAACAAGTAATCTCCATCCACAAGGGTCGTCCAAGGCCAATGACATCTAGGGCAGCCTTTAGAAAGGAGAAAAGAGGAATGTACAACACAAACATGAAAGAAGGATGTCCAAGGGTATTACTAGTCGTCCAAAGAGGTATTGGTTGTCCATACCACGAGAGGGTGTGGATGATCAATAAACACTTAGTGAAATTTTGAGTATTTTCTATTGATTATAAATGGTTACACCACGATCCTTATCTCAGAATGTGGGATGAATTTTTCGAAATTCGCTCCACACTCCCTACTAAGTCCACACATCTCCCATGATGTTAGTGGAATCTAACAAGTAGACACACTCCAAACTCTCTATAAAAGGGACCCAACCTCACTAGCCTAAGGTAAGTTTTACTATTCATCCACTTACTATACTTGAGTTCTAGAGAAAAAATTGACTTAACTATTAGAGGGTCCTTGGCTGGTTCACCCCAGTCACTTTCTTTCTCTTCAGGTCATCCCACTACCGTTGAAGCTCGGAGCATTCAACCTACTGATTTTCAAGCATCATTAGTTGGCGTCATCTATGGGGAGTTCTAAGTGTTAACCACTTTGCTTTCTAAGACAAAAGGCTGCATGGTCTGAGCTAGGTCGTTGGCCATAAGTCCAAAACATCTGGAGAGTGGAAATGCTTCTAGTCATCCAAATCGCACACTAGCACAGCCACTAGTTTTCATCCAATAGTAGTTGCAGTCCTTGGCAGTTGCAATGGTGGACTTGATATAACAAAACCAGTAATTAACTAGGGTGGTCAATAGAAAGAAGCAACGTTGACCTCGATGTGTAGAGGAACTTGGGCACAACTTAGAAGATAGCCATGGAGGAGATAAGAGACTCCATGAGAAGGACGAATCATGTGGATGATCCACAGAACTGAATCTCCCTTTACTGCGTCCATCACGAGTCATGCTTTACCCTTCAAGTTCAAAATGCCTACCTTGAACTCATATGATGGAACACGATATCCTTGTGATCACATCGCCATGTTCAAAATGATAATGCAACTCTAAAGCGTTCTAGATGAGATCATGTGCAGGGTCTTCCCTACCACGTTGAAAGGCCCAGCCAGAGTATGGTTTGGCAAGCTACCACCAAACACTATAATATTGTTCCAGGAGTTAAATTATTCGTTAACAACTTCGTCAGAGGCCAAAGACACAAGAGTTCCTCATCCAGTGTACTGAACATAAAGCAAGGAGAGAATGAGAGTCTACAAACTTTCATCTACCGTTTAACAAGGAAGCCATGTTGGTAGATGAGATGGATGACAAAATCCTTTTGACAGCTTCTACAATGGAGTTACTTCAGATTTTTTCATTCACAATATGTATGACTGAGAGCCACAAACGATGGATGAGCTAATACACTTAGCCCAAAGCTTCATGAATGCTGAAGATGCTATCATTGCCAAATGAAAGAAAAAGGCAGAACGAGTAAAGGCTAGATACATGCATCATCTAGAACAAGGCCCTCGCTGAAAGAAGGCCAAGGTAGGAGAAAAGAGAGACCAAGATGCCAAGAAGGTTGGATCATCCTCAAGATGATATTCCAACTACATGCCTTTGAACGCTTCACTTGGGCAAGTGTTGATGTAAATCAAGGACACTCTGTTCTTGAAATGGCCAAAAATGTTGAAGGGAGATCCTAGTAAGCGGAATAAGAGCAAGTATTATCATTTTCACCGAGACCATTGGCATGACACTAACGACTTTTGTGATCTAAAGTAACAAATTGAAGTCCTTACCAAACAAAGGATGTTAAAGAACTTTATTAGAGGAGAGCACAAGGACGAAAGACCACCACTAAAAGGCAATGTAGAAGTGCTAGTCCGTCCACCCCTTGGAGAAATAAGGGCTATTGTTAGTGGAACATCAACTGCCAGCTCGTCTAGATCCAAACGACCTACCTTTGAGCTGTTCAAATGTTCAACTTACTAGTCGTCCACTAAAAGTATAAAGGATGGATGAACCAACTATAACCTTCACTGATGAAGACGTAAGAAGGCTTTACCATCCTCATGATGATGTAATTGTCATCACTTTGACGATTGCAAATTACACTACAAGAGGAGTACTAGTAGATAACGAGAGCTCAGTAGATATCCTCCACTACCTAGCCTTTCAGTAGATGAAGAAAATAAAGAGTTACTTCATCTAACCAATGTCCCCCTGATTGGATTTGGAGGGACGAAGGTCCTATCAGTAGGCAGTATCTCCCTACCAGTTTTGGATAGGTCTTATTCATAACAAATTACCAAATAAGTGAACTTTCTTGTCTTTGACTGCTTGTCCTTATACAACGCCATCAAAGGACGACCAAGCTTGAATAGTTAGAGAGTTGCAACATCCATCTATCACCTATCCATTAAGTTCTCAACAGAGTATGGCATAGGAGAGGTCCAAGGTGATCAGTTAGCAGTTAGAGTATGTTATGTAGTCATGTTGCATATGGTCGAGCAATTGCCAATGATAACCATCGAGGAAAGAAGGATAATCATTGAGCCGATTGAAATACTAGAAGATGTTCCTTTGGATGAATCTAACCTGGAGAAGTTCACAAGATTGGAACAAGTATGGAGAGGAAGACGAAGCACGACCTTGTCCAATTCCTCAAGAAGAGCAAGGATGTGTTTGCTTAGAGTCATGAAGACATGCCTGGGATTGACCCAGGCATGATAACTTTTCATCTAAACGTGTCCTCGTCCTATAAGCCCGTCCTTCAGAAGAGAAGGGCATTCGCCTTAGAGCAAGACAACACCATTAAGGAAGAAGTCTAGAAGTTATTAACAGCGTAGTTCATCCAAGAAGTCTACTACCTTGATTGGCTAGAAAATGTAGTGATGGTTAAAAAGACTAATGGTAAATGGAGGATGTGCATGGACTTCATAGATCTTAACAAAGCATGCCCCAGGGATAGTCATCCCCTTCCACGCATTGACCAGCTAGTAGACTTAATAGCTGGACATCAAATTCTAAGCTTCATGGATGCATTTTCAGGATATAACCAGATAAAGATGGACGAGGTAGACTAAGAGAAGACAGCCTTTGTTACAAGCCAAGGTTTGTTTTGCTACAAAGTAATGCATTTTGGTTTGAAAAATGCAAGGGCTACCTACCAGAGACTGGTCAATCAGATGTTTCGTCCATAAATAGGGCGAAATGTTGAAGTATACGTGGATGACATGTTGGTCAAAAGCACAAAGGAGACACTGCACCTGAATGACCTCTAGTAGACTTTTGACACACTTAGATGATATAATATGAAGCTGAACCTAAGCAAGTGTGCCTTCAGAATTTCATCGGGGAAGTTCCTTGGGTTCATGGTCTCATAGAGGGGGATTGAAGCAAACTTTGATAAGATCCAAGCAATACTAAGCATGGATTGTTTCCTTTGAGAAATCTTTTTGTTAGGTTCTAAAGACTTAGAATTTAATGTATTTCGAACTCTAATGTGTAATGTTGGCAAACCATGATCAAAACAATATGTTTAGCCTTGTTTAGGCTTGCTCAAAGTTGTGTAATTCATGTAAAGTTGGAATCGAGTGGCTGCAGATGTATTGGTACATTTCAGCCTGGCTCGATCGATCGAAGGATAGACTCGATCGATTGAAAGTCGGCCAGAATGTTTTTTCTGTAGAATTTCCAACTTAGCCCTACCTTATTAAACATTTAGGGTTTTATGTTTTTTCCCTAGGTATATAAGGAAAAACCCTAGCCACGTTTTGAGTGTGGCTCTGGTTATATTGTTGCTCATATTTTTCCCGTTTGTGTGAATCTCTTGTGAGATCCTTGAGGAGCTTTCCTTCACATAAAATTAGGGTTTTCAAGGTAGAGATAATATCAACATCTTGATGATCAACTCATTTGCTGCCATTGGAGCTTAAAGAAACACAAACAGGAGTGCTTGTACTTGATTGGAGAATCCAAGAAAGAAGGAATCCGTGGATTCGGAGCTTGCATGTGGTCGTGCCAGTAAGTTCTACTGGTGGGTAGCATTAGGAAGTTGAGCATGGGTGCTTGTAAGTCCTTTTGTATGAACTTTGATTTTTTTATATAGTGGATTCAAGTTTACCTTGAGGATAGCTAGGTTAAATCCTCCCCAGGTTTTTTACTGGTTTGGTTTTCCTTGGTGATCATATCTTTGTGTTCTTTATATTTCCACTGCTTTATTTCTTGGTATGATTATTTGATTGTGTTGACCTAGATTTGCATAACTTGACTAAGTTAATCACTTGGCTAAATAAACTAGGTTAATCCAATTGTTGTTTTAAGGGGTCTAAAACCTAACAAGTGGTATCAGAGCGGGTAGCTCTCTTGTTGTAGATCTTTTGATCTCTGAGCTGATCCTTGACCTCTGTTGTCTTGGATTCTTGGAAAATATTTTTGCTTATATGTCAACATGCCTACTTGTTGTTTTTATATCTTGCTGATTTTACTAAATCTTTTCTTGAGCATCTTGGTCAAATCACATGTGATAATAATTATTTGTGTTATACTGCCTTAATCACCTTAAAGGCACGTGATTCTTATCTGTGGTATTTGGATAGTGGTTGTTCCAGGCATATGATAGGAAACAAAGGCTTGTTCAAGACACTCTTTGAAGGAAAGATTGGGACTGTCACTTTTGGAGATGGAAGCAAATCTGTAATCAGAGGCATTGGTACTGTGGACATTCCAGGGTTACCAGTTTTTGAAGATGTCTGGTGTGTTGATGGATTGAAGGCCAACTTACTCAGTATTAGTCAAATTTGTGATAATGGGCTGAATGTTCTCTTCACTAAGTATGAATGTGAGATACTTAATGGAGGAGGTGACTGTATGTGTGTTGGCATAAAGATAGTTGACAACTGTTATGGTATAACACCAAGTGTGAACAACAAGTGCTTTAGTGCTAAGATTGATCAAGTTGAGTTGTGGCATAAACGGTTGGGGCATGCAAGTCATAAGCAATTGGAGAAGATTTCCAAGTGTTATGCAATGATTGGTTTACCTAAGTTTGAGAAGATAGAAAAGAACATTTGTGGACCATGTCAGATAGGAAAACAAGTAAAATCCAAACATTCGTCTGTAGCTGGTGTTCAGACTTTAAGACCTCTGGAGTTATTACACATTGATCTTATGGGTCCTGCCAGAGTTCAGAGTTTAGGTGGAAAGAAGTATATTCTAGTTGTTGTGGATGACTTTACCAGATATACTTGGGTTGTGCTTTTGAAAGATAAAGCTGAAGCTCCTGAGAAGATGATACATCTGTGCAAGAAACTGCAGGTTGAGAAAGATACTGTGATAGGCAGAATTAAAAGTGATCATGGAAGAGAATTTGAGAATACCAAGCTGGCTACTTTTTGCAATGATCAAGGCACACATCAAGAGTTCTTTTCACCCAAGACACCTCAACAAAATGGAATAGTGGAAAGGAAAAATAGGATTGTTCAGGAGATGGCACGAGTCATGCTACACAATAAAAAGTTGCCTAAATCCTTCCAGGGGGAGGCTGTTAACACTGCCTGCCACATACTCAATCAAGTGTATTTCAGACCTGATTGCAAGAAGACTCCCTATGAACTCTAGAGAGGGAAGAAGCCTGTTGTCAAATATTTTAGGGTATTTGGCAGTGACTTTTATAACTTGCGTGATAGAGAGAACCTAGAAAAGTTTGATGCAAAAAGTGATAAAGGATACTTGCTAGGATACTCTTCCACTAGTAGAGCATATAGAGTGTACAATCTAAGAACCAAAACAGTCATGGAATCTTCAAATGTTGTGATCAATGATGAAGTATGTTCAGAGGCACATTCAAAAAACACTGCTCCTGTTCAAGATAAGCCTTTAGAAGTTGATGATTTACTTCTTGCTGATTATGTGGTAAAACATAGTGAGGAAGAGCTGTTGCTATTGAATGATGCTATTTCAGTATCATCAAGTTCAGAACCATCAACTCCGGTTCATGAAACTCAACAAGCACACAGTGAGCTTAGTCCTCCTTCAGAACAGAAAGGAACCTCCACATCTTTGGTGAAAGGTCCATCCTCTAGAGTCAGATTGAATCATCCTGCCACAAATATATTGGGTAGTCTGAATGATAACATGAGATTGAGATCAAAAGCCTTAAATGTGATTACTCACTCATGCTATCTATCCCAATTTGAGCAAAAGAAAGTGGATGAAGCACTTCAAGATGCTGATTGGATAAATTCCATGCATGAAGAACTTCATCAATTTGTCCAGAATGATGTGTGGGAATTAGTTCCTAGACCAAAGGAAGTAAATGTAATTGGAACTAAATGGATCTTTAAGAACAAGTCAAATGAACATGGCACTGTCATTAGAAATAAATCAAGACTTGTTGCTCAAGGATACACACAAGTGGAAGAAGTTGACTTTGATGAGACTTTTGCACCAGTAGCAAGATTGGAATCCATTTGAATACTGTTGGCCATAGCAAGCCATCTGAACTTTAAGTTGTATCAAATGGATGTCAAGAGTGCTTTCTTGAATAGGATGCTGCAAGAAGAAGTATATGTTGAACAACCAAAGGGTTTATTGATCCTCACAGACCAGATGATGTCTACAAGTTAAAGAGAGCACTCTATGGTTTGAAACAAGCTCCTAGGGCTTGGTACGATAGATTGACTGCCTATCTTATTGAGCATGGTTTCAAAAGAGGATCTGCAGACACTACTCTCTTCATAAGAAAGGATAAGAATGGTTTTGTTGTAGCTCAAATTTATGTTGATGATATTGTTTTTGGTGCTACTAATGACTCTCTTGCTCATTCTTTTGCAGATGAAATGAAGGCAATGTTTGAAATGAGCGTGGTTGGTGAACTAACTTACTTCTTGGGATTGCAGGTGAAGCAAACGGACTCTGGAATCTACATCAACCAAGCCAAGTATGCTAGAAATATAGTCAAGAGATTTGGATTGGACAAGGCTGCCCATGCCAGAACACTAATGGCTACAAATGCAAAATTAACAAGTGATCCATCAGTTGAGTCTGTTGATGTTACACTATATAGAAGCATGATTGGATGCCTTTTGTATTTGACTGCTAGTAGACCTGATATTGCTTTTAGTGTTGGTGTTTATTCTAGATTTCAATCTAATTCTAAGGTTTCACACTTGAATGCTGTTAAAAGAATCATATAATATGTAGGTGGAACTTATGAATATGGATTGTTTTACAGCAAAGAGTCTAATCTGTCTCTTGCTGGATTTTCTAATTCTGATTGGGCTAGTAATGCTGATGATAGAAAAAGCACCACTGGTGGGTGTTTTTATGTAGGAGCCAATCTTGTTGCTTGGATGAGCAAAAAGCAAAATTCTATGTCTTTGTTTACTGCAGAGGCAGAATATATTGCTGCTGGGAGTTGTTGCTCACAGCTTCTTTGGATGAAAAAACTTTTGAATGATTATGGGATCTCATAAGACACCATGGTAGTCTACTGTGATAACTCTAGTGCTATTGATATCTCTAAAAATCATGTTCAACACTCTAAGACTAAACACATAGAGATTAGATATCACTTTATTAGGGATCTTGTTGAAAGAAAGATTGTCTCTCTTGAGTACATCCCTACTGAACGTCAGAATGCTGACATCTTCACCAAATCTCTTGATGGAAGTAAGTTTGAGACACTTCGTCAAGTGATTGGTGTGATTCTGGTTCCCTGATCATTCTTGTTTTTCTTGGTCCTTGTGCTTCATTGCTCTACTCTTTTGTGACCATTTCTTGTGCTTCGTTGCTCTACTCTTTTGTGAGCATTGTTCTCTGGTTTTCGTGTTGTTTTGTTTCTAGGACTTGCATTGCATAACATTCATGCATTTCATTCTAGGATTTATTTTTGTTTTCTCTTTTAAATAAATAAAAAAAAAGAAGGAGAAAAGCAAATTGTGTTTGGCTTTATTTTTCTTGGTTTTTGAAAACAAGGTTGGTCAATTTATTTACACATAACATGTCTTTGTACCTTGTTTAGCTTTGATGAGCTTATTTATTGCACTTGATTAGTTGAAGCTTTGTAGTGCATGTTGTGTGGGAAAGATATTTATGGTGTTTATCACTTTGTCTTAATCTTGAAGTCATATGTTATTTGACTGTCGGACTTGATCCTTTTGAGAAATGCACAAATAACCATCTCACCACTGTTCACTAGCCAATCATGAACACCTTAATGCATATCTTAAGATTCTGTGCTCGAGAAAGTGTAGCACATGCACAAAAAGAACATAAGGTGAAGCCTCGGTTTAAATGCTTAATACTTAAAATTGGTGTGTACTATTAAGCTTGATGCCAAATCACATAATTAAAATTGGTGTGTATATTATGAGGCAAAATTCAAGAAACTTACATGATTGCAAGCTTATGATCTAGGAGATGTGAGACTAATATGATGTAACTCTTTAGGTGATAGTCTTTTTCAAATTCTGTGTGATGAATTTTGTAGACTTTGTGTTTGATTTCTATTCACATATCACCTCACATGTATCTCAAGTTTTTGCTAGTTGCACACACTACACAAGTTACTCGTTGCTAAGCATTGTACATGTTATTGTGTGTGTTTTTGGTCTAACCAACCAAGTTTAAAAATACCTTTAGTATTATGCATTTTTTTTTTTTTTTTTTTTTGCTTGAGAATTTAAAGGGAGAATGGCTGAAATTTTCTTTGAAAAACTGGGATTAAAACTTGGGTTTTTGAAAAAGCATTTCATCTGATACTCATGCATTTTGATTCATCAATTTTAATGCTTTGAGGAGTTGTGCCCAAAATGTGTTTGTTCTTTTTCAAAACTGTGTTTTTTCTAAAAAAATTTGTGAACCTCTGCCTGTTTCGATCGATCCATTCTGTTTTTCGATCGAATGTAATTTTCGATCAATCGAATATCGCGAATCAAATTTTTAAAACACTACTCTTGACTTTTTCAAATCACTTTTTCAAATAGTTTCAAAACCTTTTCTTTCTCTCTGACTCGGCAAGCTCACTCAGCAATTTTTTGTCGTTTTCTTCCAAATCTTTTGCAAGAATTTTGTCCTCTAAGGCCGGTAAGTCCATTTTACCCCTCATTTTTCTTTTATTTTCAAGTTTCATGCATTTTTCATGCATTTATCCTTGAGATTTTCGAACCTATTCTTTTTGGGGTTTTTCATGATTCAAGCCATGTTATGTGAAATTGATCATTGAGTTTTTGTTGGGACATGATATAAACAAGATATTGATGGTTTAATTTGATCAATTTTGTGTTTTATGAAAAATTACAAATTCTAGGGCTTGTAATTGATCCGAATTGGGGATTTGTTCAAATTAGGTTCAATTGATGCAATTAGCTTGTTGAATTGATGTAATTGATCATTATATTATGTTTTCTAGCTTGTGTGATGATCAATTAGTCAAATTTTTTCAAAATCTTAACAAGTGGTTTTCAATTTTGAGGTTTTTATTGGAAACTCTGTGTTCAAGCCAATTGTGTAAAATTGAACTTCAATTGAACTTAGTTTACTGCATTAGAACATGCATCATGACATTATAATTGTTCATGCATCATATAGTTTTTTGTTCTATATTTTTTTTGTGCTAACTTGCAGTCTGCCCTTGGTTTGTTCTTTGTTTTTTGTTTTTTTTGTGTCTTTGTCCTTTCCTTAGCATCATGCCTAGGAAGACTAGAGCTCATAGGTCTGTTCCCCCACTTTCTCCTCCACCATCTTCTTTTGACCGATGAGAAGTTTCCTAGTGAGAAAAACCAAGAGATTTTGAGACTTTGAATCTTAGGAGAAAGATATGTTCTGAGCGTGCTGTAGTATTAGATGAGCTTGATCCTGCCATTAGGGCAAATTTTGAGCGTCGGGGCTGGTTACCTCTATTGGATATTTCTAATCCTCCTCCTCCAGCTACCCTGATTAGAAAGTTCTTTTAAAACATCTCTATTCGCATCTATGATTCCAACACTTTGGTAAAGAGTTGGATACGAGGCATAAAATACACCATTACTCCTACTGTAGTGGCTGATGCTCTAGGGGTACCTTTGGTCCAGCACCCTGTCTATCCGTATGATGAGTCTCCTCCTTTGAGTGATGTCATGTCATACATCACTGGGTCTACTATCTAGTGGGGTTCTGATCCTAGGATCACCACTGCTAAGTTATTTGAGTTGCACTATCTCTTCTTTAGGATAGCATGTCATTCTATGTAAGGTTGAAATTTATCAACCATCTTTTTGGCTTTATTCCGTGACAATTTGCTTGTAATTTAGCACTTAGTAACCTTGTATTTAGGTGGTATTCTTGTAAGGGTAGTGTGTGAAGAGAGTGTGAAGAAAAGCTCAAGTTTGTGTAAAGAAGCAGAGTTTCACGGCTAAGACTTGCGGCTGACTCGCGACTGGCAGGCCGCCAACTACAGGCACGTGAGAAGCACACAGGAGAGTTGAAGGGTCGCACCAGCTGTCGCACTACAGGACAAAAGTCCCAAGCTGGCCAGGCCGTTACTTCGCGACTTGAACTCGCAACTTGGACAAGCCGAGAGGCCAAGCCACCAACCAGCCTTGTTTGGCAAAAACTATCTTTTCGTATTCCAAACACACACCACTATATATAGACCCTTATACCCACGAAATTGAGAGAGCTTCCAGAGTGAATTTTGTGAGAGAAACCCTAGAGAAAAACAAGATTGTCTCATCCCCAATCTCCATCTAAGAGACTCTACAAATTCCTCTACTCTCTTCCTCTCCATTGTTACATCCTTGAGAGGTCATTGACCAAATCCTTTTCTCACCACACCCACATCTGTGAGAAGGTTCATTTGGAGCTAAGGGAAGTAGTTTGGAAGGAACCAATATCCATTGGTTGATGCTATGGTCTAGTAGCGAAATCCGAGAAGCTAGAAAAGAAAAAGGTTCAGCGCAATCTCGTTGGAGCAGGAAGCTTGGAGGGCTTAGGTACCTGGGTAGATTAGGCTTGGAGGGTCTATTGTTGTTCATGTATCCCAACTATATTTTCTAGTGGATTATTTCACCGCTTGGAGGGCGGTGGAGAGGTTTTACGCAGAGGACTTCGATTTCCTCTTCGATAACACATCGTGTGCTGTCCGTGTGTTTGCATCTTCCTTCTCTTTATCTTTGCCTTATATTTACTGCTGTGGATGTGTTTATATTTGGCTTAGATTAGTTATCAATTCTGTGATTGGCTTATGTTCATGTTCCACACATTAATTGTTTGATTTTAAGCTTGAATTGATAATTTATAATTTGAGGTCTAAATGTTCAAGGGTGTTTCATACCCATTTTGAACTTTCAATTGGTATCAGAGCGGGTACACTTGTTGTGGTTTAAATACCTAAGTGTGATCCTTGACTCTTTTTGAGATAGATAGGTCTCAATCCTTAAATGTTCCACCATTTTTTGATGGTAATAACTATGCCTTTTGGAAAGTTAGAATGAGAGCATTTCTATGCTCTATTGATGACACCGTTTGGGATGCGGTTGAAGTAGGGTGGACTAGGCCAGATGCTGCTAAATCTACTTGGGATAAGGCAGCTCTTGCGACAGCCAATGCTAACAGTAAAGCTTTAAATGCTTTTTTCTACGGTGTGTCTCCAGATGAATTCCACAGGATATCTCACATGACAGTGGCCAAGGAAGCTTGGGAGATTTTGGAGACAACTTATGAGGGGACTAAGAAGGTGAAGGACATAAAGATCCTAATGCTTACCACCAAATTTGAAGAGCTCAAGATGGGTGAAGATGAATCGTTTGATTCTTTCTATGGGAAGCTCAACGAAATTGTCATTGCTAAGCTCAATCTTGGTGAAAAGATTGAAGATACTAAGGTGGTGAGAAAAATCTTGAGGCCCTTGCCTGATAGCTTTAGAGCAAAAGTCACAGCCATAGAAGAGAGTAAAGACTTGGATGAGATCAAAATTCAAGAGCTGATTGGGTTTCTCCAAACATATGAGCTAGGACTGCCTTCCCACAAGACGAGTAAATCGCTTGCTCTTAAAACCATCACCGAAAGAATGGATGATCCCTCCGAAGAAGATGGAGTGGAGAAGGAAGTAGCATATCTTGCAGAAAACTTCCGCAAATTTTTGAAGATAAAGAACAGTGGGAAACCATTTAACAGAGGGAAATTTTCATCTTCAAGAGGTGATAGGAAAGAGTTTACGAGGAAAGAAGGGAAGGAGTCTCAATCTCCTTTGGACATTGTGTGTTTCAAGTGTAATGGACATGGACACTTCAAAAAGGAATGTCCCAACTATTTGAAGACAAAAGGAAAGGTCTATACCACTACCTTGAGTGATACTGATTCATCAAATTCTGACTCTGAAGATAGCTGTGATGGAGAAGGAAATTACTCCGCTTTCATAACCATTGCACATGTGGAATCCTCAGATGATTTGGGTTCACTTGTGAAGGAGCTTGGCGAACATTCTGATTTGGAGTCTATTGTGATTGTTGAAGAATCAGAGGCTAAAGAAGAAGAAGATACATCTAATCTTCAAAAGAATTACGCCTTACTTCTTGAGAAATCTGGTGAGTATTCAAAGGTGGCAAAGGCGGCTGTGAAGAAGATGAAAAGAGCTGTGGAGGATTATAAAAGTCTCCTGGTCAGATACAAGGAGGCAAAGTGTGAGATTGAAGCACTTAATGGTGAGCTATCAGAAGTTTACACAAAAGTGAGATTTCTTGAGCAAGAGGTAGTGCAAGCTCATGCCATGATAGATAGGGTATCCTCCAAGAAGCTAGATGATGTTATTTCATCTCAAAAACATGCCTCAAACAAGTCGGGGTTGGGATATATCGGAATGAGTAGCTCATCAGCCACTGTTATCAAAGAAGTCAAGTTTGTAAAGGCCAAAGAGACGGCTGTGGATAAGCCTATTCCTGAGAAAGTTAAGACTGAAAGGAAGAAGAATGTAGCTAATCAACGGGTGTTAAATAAGTCCCGTAACCAATCAGAATCCAGATATGGAGCTAGAGGAAGATCACTTCCAAGATCACAACAGGGTCGTAGAACGGATTATGTCTGTCACTATTGCAGATTGCAAGGACATACCAGACCCAACTGTCAAAAGCTGAGAGTAGACAACAATGCAAGTGCACCTCGGTCACAAGGAAGAAGAAATGACAGTAGGTCTTGGGGTGGTGAGCAACCAAGAAGTCAAAACCGTGATCCAGGAATGATGGACGTGATGAAGATGATCGGTGCCTTCACCAATTGCCTGGAAAGCTTCACATGAAGGTTTGACAATCCCAACTCTCGTACCCAATCCGTCAAGGATATCACCCCAAACGCACGTGATGTGTGGGTGACAAAGGGTACTCATTCGTAAGAATTACAACATGTCCATGCATCAATACTTCCCATGTTTGTGAATATGCTTGGTTGTGTGCTTCTTGCTAGTATTTAGGTTGTTTTTTTGTGTGTGTGTTTGTCTTTGGTTCAAATGTTTTACATTATTTTTTATGTTATGTTTTTTATCAATCTTTTACTGCTTTTGTGTCAAAAATCCAAAAACACATAAAAAGTAGAAAATCCAAAAAGTTTGATCGGCTTTGTTGAGTTTTGTCTCAAAGCATGTTTTGCCTTGTACCTTTGTACTTATGGCTTTGTGCATTTAACGAGCTTAGCTTGTCTCTTATGCACTCATATCATCTGTGGAAGAAATTTTGAAATCTATGTGACTGTTGTAAATAGATTTTCAACCTTGTCATGAATGATTAGTGAATGATTTTGTTGATCTTGAGTCATGCATAGACTCATGCCTATATATCTTTCCACTTTTTATTTTTATGCTTAAAAGAACTCTCTAAATGTAAATCTCCAAATGAAAAGAGATATAGAGCTGCAAAAGCCTGTCGCACATACTAGTATTCTACTAGGAAAAAGAGAAAGCGACCAAAATAAAATGTATGATGCCCAAAAAGCCAAAGGCTAACTCATCAATTGAAATATCAAAAATTTCAGGCATCTATCTCACAATGAGATTTTCTTTGCTCAAAAAGTGCAAATGATATGTTGAATATGGAGCCAAATGAAAAGCTTCAAAGAATTGTTGTCAAGTGCATGTGGGAGGTCATATATGCCTGTTTCTATAACTGAGATAGGTTACATTATTTAGTGCTAGTTGTGTATGCCTTGATTGAATTGATCATTGAAGCTTCACATTGGACTAAAAACTATCTCATTTTTAATATCCACAAACAACACACAAGTCTATGTTCAATGAATGCCATATTCATTTGTGTGATTGTACTTGATTAAATGTGTTTTCACAAGCTCAATCTTTGTTGATCAAACACAAAAAGATTTTTGAGTGTTTTAGTTTGTTTTTGGTAAGTATTTTGTTTTACAAAAATGTTAAAAATTTCAAAAACAATGTTGCCCTGTTTTGGCGACTCAGTCGCGGGTAGGTCTAGTCGCATGCTCCAGTCGCGAAGCTCACTTCGAGATTTTTGCGGGTCACTGGCGGGTCAGTATCCCAGTCACGAAAAAGACTTAGAAATTTTTTCAAAATTTGTGTTTTTGCATATTTCGCGGCTCAGTGTGGCGACTTATTCGCGGTTGGAAAGTCCAGTTGTGAGGGGTACACAGAGATTTTCGCGGCTCAGCTCGTGACTCCCTCGCAGGTAGATCTTCCAGTCGCGAAAAACACTTAGAAGATTTTTCAAGAATCTTGGTTTCACAGTGTTTCGCGGCTTACCCTGGCGACTTGATCCAGTCGCGAAAAACACGTGTTTTGCATTTTAAAGACAGTTTTTAAAATTGTTTTCCAGTTTTTCCCTTGAATATCAGCGACTGTTCATCGTCTTCTTCATTTTCCTCTCTCAAACACTCTGTGTCTCACTGAAAAAGATTCCATTTTTGCATCATGTCTTCATCAAACATCAAGAAAAAGGTATGGGTTTTCCTTCCTTTACTTCATTCTTACTATTTTGGTCTTTAGTTTCTTGATTTGAATGTTGCATCTGTGTTATGCGATATATTGTATTCTAACATGGGTTTGCCTAAAATGTTGAGAATCGTTGTGTGAGGCTACTTTATCTTGTTGTAGTGGTGTTTTAGGGTTATGTGTCTTCATCAAGTTGCTAATCTCTGGTCTGAGCATTGATATTTGATAGTTTGTCTTTGATCATATGGGTTTAGGGTTTTCTGTAGTTCTTTTTGATTGTGGTTCTTAGTCTATCAATTTAGTTATGTTTTTGGTGTTTGTGGTTAATGTTATTTTGATCACCATATCTTGTATGTCCTGTTACCTTTGGTTTCCTTTTTGCATAGTTCATACTCATTAGGTCTTATCTCAATGACATTGGCTCAAATCAATCTGAATGATTTTGATCACTTTCTCCTGTTTGCATACATATTGTTTAAACTTGTTTGACTTGACCTATCCATTTTTTGTTACAAACTGTGCGTATTCTGTGTTTTGTTTGGCCAATCTGTTACTCTTTATAACTAACTTGTTATTAATGTGTGTGCATTTCCACATTTTGTGTTTTTTTCTTGTTGTGGCCATTTCTGCTTGTTTACAGATGGCTGCATCTCCTACAAAAAAGAAGACTGCTGCTAAGAAATCTGACAAAAGAATGAAAATGGACCCTAACCTATTTAGGTCTATTCAACACTTTGAGAGATATAGGGATTCTTTCTCAAAGGTAACCATCATCCAGGAAAGATTTTTTGATTTCAGGGATTTGAAGGACACCTTCATTCCAATGTGTTTTGAGGGTAGAGGTTGGGAAAAACTGCTGAGTGACCTTCCACCTGTGTGTGATCCTCTAATCAGAGAATTCTATGCAAATGCTGTGATAAGGGAGGAGGAGTTGAGTTGTTGAGTGAGAAGAAAGGAATTTACCTTAGATGCTCATGACATTGATAAGGTTCTAGGGCTTAAGGGTTTGAAGGATTATGAATTCACTAACTACAAGGACAGAATGCTTTCTTTAGACACTGTCCAGAAAAGAATTGGTGGGGTTAAAGAAAACAAATGTCTCAACACTTCTGATTTTCCTAAAGAAATGAGGTTTTTGACCACCATAATGATGTACAATCTGTACCCTATAAGGAAGATGACTACACTGACAAATGCTAGAGCCATCTTTCTCATGGAACTTAAGGAGAAAACCTTCATTGACATCAGTTCTCACATCTTTGACACTATAATGGATGAGACTAGAACCACCTCAAGAACCAAGCTGATATTTCCTAGTCTTTTCATGAGGATTTTCAGAGCAAAGGGTGTTGCAATCCCTCAGGATATCATTCCTTTGCTTCCTCTATCAGCCATAAACAAATTTACTCTCACAAGGATACAAAGTCATCTTCTAGGTGAAGAAGTGGAGGATGTTCAAGAAGAAGGGGATCCAATGGAGACTGAAGCAGAAGCTGCAGAATAATCAGTCACACCCAGGAGCAGAAGAAAGAGGAGTAAAGCCTCAACTTTATCAGTTGTACCTCTGGATGCATTTTAGATCATCCTGGAGAGGCTTGATACACTCAGAGAGTTTCAAAATCTGCATACTGAAAGGATGACAGTAATGCAGGATCAGCTAGATGTACTTTCAGCTAAATTTGACAGCATCCACATCAACCAGGAGCAGTGACCTTTTGGCCATTCCAGTCAAAAGGGGGAGAATTTTTTTGGGGGCTACACTTGAGGGGGAGTGATTATTTTGAGGGGGAGCTTTGTTATCACATCTTATTATGTTTTCAACTTTGTTACTGTGTTTTATGTTACACTATGGTTTCAATTTGACTAAAACTCTTAACTCTTGGATAGTTTTATTTCAGAAGTTATTCAGTATATAATATGCCTATTCAGCTTTTACTTTATGTGCTTTTGATTTGTACCTGGTACCTTTGTAGGTTGTTAAGGTTTATATTTAGGTTTGTACCCATATTGCTTTTGTAAGCTTTTAGGGTTTGGTTTAATGCACTTTGTAGGCCTTTATGGTTTGTACCATGCTTTATGCAGCCTTTGTGCTTTGTTAAATCAGTACTTCTAACTAAATGTTTTGCATTTCCTTCTAAGTACTGTCACTCCTGTGCCCTTGTAGGATTTTTCCTAGATGCACATACTTCATGTATTGTGCATTGGTTGAGTGTTGGTCATTCAAGTGATTTGCTTTGTGTTTGTCATCTTGAATGTCCGAATGTTTGTTCCAAGTATGAATGAGCATTGTGATCACTTAGTTATAGTGATTACCTGTTTTGATCTTACCATGGTTTATTGCTTTATTCCATTGTGCTTGATCGCATTGTGCTTGCTCCATATGCATTACAAGTTTTCTGCATATAATGAACTTATTGTGTTGTTGTGTTTTAGGAGTACTTGTTCTTATGGTTCAAAAGCTTCACAGATTCTAGAGTTAGGTGTGAGTGAGTTTTCCAACTGTTCCCAACTCACGCATTAAGTCTAGAGTTTGTTTTAGGGTTTTGTCACGGAATAGCCAAAGAGGGAGATTATAAGATTGAAATTTATCAACCATCTTATTGGCTTTATTTCGTGCCAATTTGCTTGTAATTTAGCACTTAGTAAACATGTATTTAGGTGGGATTCTTGTAAGGGTAATGTGTGAAGAGAGTGTGAAGAAAAGCTCAAGTTTGTGCAAAGAAGCAGAGTTTCGCAGCTACGACTTGCGGCTGACTTGCGACTGGCAAGTCGCTAACTGCAGGCACGTGAGAAGCACAAGGGGAGCTGAAGGGTCACGGCAGCTATCGTACTATAGGACAAAAGTCCCAGGCTAGCCAAGTCGTTACTTCGTGACTTGAACTCGCGACTTGGACAAGTCGCAAGGCCAAGCCGCCAACTAGCCCTGTTTGGCAAAAACTGTCTCTTCGTATTCCAAACACATACCACTATATATAGACCTTTATACCCACGAAATTGAGAGAGCTTACAGAGTGAATTTTGTGAGAGAAACCCTAGAGAAAAACAAGATTGCCTCATCCCCAATTTTCATCTAAGAGACTCTACAAATTCCTATACTCTCTTCCTCTCCATTGTTACATCCTTGAGAGGTCATTGACCAAATCCTTTTCTCACCACACCCACGTCTGTGAGAAGGTTCATTTGGTGCTAAGGAAAGCAGTTTGGAAGGAACCAATATCCATTGGTTGATGCTATGGTCTAGTAGCGGAATTCGGGAAGCTAGAAAAGAAAAAGGTTCGGCGCAACCACGTTGAAGCAGGAAGCTTTGAGGGCTTAGGTACCTAGGTAGATTAGGCTTGGAGTGTCTATTCCTGTTCATGTATCCCAACTACATTTTTTAGTGGATTATTTCACCGCTTGGAGGGAAGCGGAGAGGTTTTACACCGAGGACTTCGGTTTCCTCTTCAATAACACATCGTGTGTTGTCCGTGTGTTTGCATCTTCCTTCCCTTTATCTTTGCCTTATATTTACTGCTGTGGATGTGTTTATATTTGGCTTAGATTAGTTATCAATTCTATGATTGGCTTATGTTCATGTTCTGCACATTAATTGTTTGATTATAAGCTTGAATTGATAATTTATAACTTGAGGTCTAAAAGTTCAAGGGTGTTTCATACCCATTTTGAACTTTCATTCTATATGGCCCATTTCTCATCTTCACACCATTCCTCTCGAGCGGTGTGTCTTTTTGTACACTTTAGTGACTGATGCTCTTATTAGTGTTCCTCACTTGTTTCTTCGTTCTTTGAACGAAGTTTTTAGGAGTTCATCTTCCTCTCATGCTCTTATCCATCCCATTTTTATTCATAGGATTTTATTATATCTTGGTCTAGATGATTTCTCTTCTTCTGAGCCCTTACATGTTAATGCTCCCATAGATGCGTCTTTTCTTAGACAGAGGGCTGCTCATCTTCGAGCTGGCTCTAAACACCCTAGGTCTGAGCCTTCTGGTCCTGCACCTCCTTCTTCTTCTTCTACAAGTCTTGTTGGTGAGGGTGTTACTGATCCTGTTGGTGATGCTGCTGCTGCTGATGTTCCTCCACCTCGTTCAGATAACTTTGATATTCGTCGTACCTTGGATACTGTCATGACCGTTCAGGCGGCTCATGGTCAGATTTTGGTGGACTTACTTGATGAGATATGTGCTTTGCGAGCCGACTTAGCACATCTTCGTTCACCCTCACCACCTCCTTTTAATGATGGCATGTGATTGTCCTTTGGCATTCCGTCACAAAAAGGGGGAGTAGAGTTTTGACACTTGTAGAGGAGTTTTTGTAGTTAGGGGGAGTATTTTTTTGGTTTACGGAGCTAGTGGAGATATTAGATTGTATTTAGATGCTTCACTTTGTATATCATTTTTTTTAGGGGCTATTCATGTTAGGGGGAGATACATTTATTTTGATATATATGATTCTTGTTTCTTGTGTTCACTACTTATTGATTTATATTTTTGAGTTATTCATTGATATATGTCTTTGTTATGTGTTGTGTGAATCTTACAAGAATGTTTTATTTTTGTTGTATCTAACTTAAGGGGAGAGTTAGTTTACATATCTGTTGATTTACTGTTTTCTGTCACACATGCGTTTATGCATTTGTTGAGTGTTTCAGGAATATATAGGTTGACTCAATTGAGCTGCTGTCTACACTTGCAATTGATGGATAGTAGTTAGGATTGAATTTGTGTTATGAGCATTATTTTTGTAAAGGGCTTTTATTTGTAAACCTTGAGCTTTTAATTTGTGTTTTGTCACAGATTACCAAAAGGGGAGTTTGTTAGGTTCTAAAGACTTAGGATTTGATGTATTTAGAAATCTAATGTGTAATGTTGGCAAACCATGATCAAAATAATATGTTTAGTCTTATTTAGGCTTGTTCAAAGTTGTGTAATTCATGTAAAGCTTGAATCGAGTGGCTATAGATGTATTGGTACATTTCGGCCTGGCTCGATCGATCGAAGGATAGACTCGATCGATCGAAAGTCGGCCAAAATATTTTTTCTGCAGAATTTCCAACTCAGCCCTACCTCATTAAACGTTTAGGGTTTTATGTTTTTGCCCTAGGTATATAAGGCAAAACCCTAGCCACGTTTTAAGTGTGGCTCTTGTTGTATTGTTGCTCATATTTTTGCGGTTTGTGTGAATCTTTTGTGAGATCCTTGAGGAGCTTTCCTTCACATAAACTTAGGGTTTTCAAGGTAGAGATAATATCAACATCTTGATGATCAACTCAGTTGTTGCCATTGGAGCTTAAAGAAACACAAGCAGGAGTGCTTGTACTTTATTGAAGAATCCAAGAAAGAAGGAGTCCGTGAATTCGGAGCTTGCACGTGGTCGTGCCAGTAAGTTCTACTGTTGGGTAGCATTAGGAAGTCGAGTGTGGGTGCTTGTAAGTCCTTTTGTATGAACTTCGATTCTTTCATATAGTGGATTCAAGTTTACCTTGAGGATAGCTAGGTTAAATCCTCCCCAAGTTTTTTACCGGTTTGGTTTTCCTGGGTGATCATATCTTTGTGTTCTTTATATTTCTGCTGCTTTATTTCTTGATATGATTATTTGATTGTGTTAACCTAGATTTGCATAATTTGACTAAGTTAATCACTTGGCTAAATAAATTAGATTAATCCAATTGTTGTTTTAAGGGGTCTAAAACCTAACACTTTTCTCTTTATAAACTTGGAAATGAAAAGAAAAGGATAGGAAAGAGATAAGGGTACAACCTCTTTCAGCCCATCTCAACGTATATAGCTGGGCTGATGTGGGCTTTGCCGAACACTCAGGCTTGGTATTCTTAGAGATACTGCAAAAGAAAGATAATGTCTTTAGGGAATTCGCCCGCCGAGCAATAACTGGCGTCAGGCACAAGTTACTAGGAAGTCATGTTAGTAATGAGTGATGGGTCCCATCCGGTCAGGGGTATAGGGCAAATGGACCCACTAACATGGGAAAAATCTCCTCATTATGATGATCCCACTAAAGGGATGCTATAAATTGAAAGGGAAAGGTAAGAATCAGGTTGGGGGGGAATTTTGAGAAGTGAAACACAAGAGTGGTAAGGAAAAACACAACTTGGGGATTAAGAGATCCTATTCAAATTTCAGGGTAGAGGCTCAGCCATAAAGTTGTAACCTCAGCTGGGCCAGGATCAAGTGAGTTTAGGGTTAGAAAAGATAGTTGAGCTCCCTCCGTAACCTTTAGAGTCATTTCTTGGATCTCCCATTATGGGATAGGCCTAACCCAGAGTACAAGTAAATTGGGGATCCAAGCCCAAAAGCCCAAGGTTGTTGGGAAAGGACCACCATAATTGGCACTATCTGTGGGGATCTCTTACTACGCTGAAGGCCCAGAGGCGAAGGTATCTACCAAATAGGGGATCAACATGCAAACGAAGGGTCAATAGGGTCTGGTAGGAACCGTTCTAAAGCCTCTTCCTAAGCTCTCAAGTTGGTGGAGAGCATAGGATAGAACGCCATGGCCTAGATAGGCATTAGACTCAGATGGACTCACATGTAGCATCATCCTGGGGAGAGAGAATAATTTCTTACGTACTTGAGGTCTCGTATCATAGTGATCAGGACTGCAAGATGGAAAGCCTATGGAGGCAGATTAGAGAATTAGAGCTTGAAGTGAGGGGTAAGCGATGAAGAAGGAATCTCGAGGAATCATCCCTTGAGAGCGACTCCACAAGAAAAAACATTGAGGGTTCATCTCACTAGGGTGATTCTTGGCTATTGAGAGATAGGTCAATATGTCAATAGGTCGAGATATGTTGTCAAGAAGGAGGGAAAGGCATAGACACCCCAGCGCTATTATAGATGCCATGAGGCAAGCATTTAAAAGAGTAGCCTGGTTTCCATTCTCCAGGAAATAGAGCGTACCGAGATGTCGGGACATTTTACCCACCCACCATTCACCTGTTGTGATGGCAAAATTGACCCTGTGGAGCATGTATACCATTTCACTCAACTCAAAGCTCTTTATTCTCAGAATGATAGGCTTTTATGCAAATTTTTTCCCTTCAGCCTTGGAGCTATAACAATGAGATGGTTCAACAGCCTGAGGAAGGGCTCCATCCACAACTTTGGGGAGTTATTCCAGGCATTTGGAGCATGCTTTGTCACATGTAGTTGAGTTCATTAGCCTATCGACGCCGTGTTATCTATAAAGATGGGAAGTGGGGAGACCTTTCAATCTTATGCTGACCAATTTGGGAGTTGTATAACGAGATTAGAGGAAGCAATGAGAAGGTGGCTGCAAGAACTTTTAGACTAGGGCTTCCTTAGGAATGTGAGTTGGGAGACTCATTAACTATGAAGTCTCTCGAGAACATGCACTAGTTGATGAGACGAATAGAGGAGTATAAACAGCTGGAGGACGACAGATTATAGAGTAAAGGGAAAGTCCTTACTACATCCCAGTACCAAAGGGAGCACTGACCTAAGGGCTTTCAATAAAGACCTAGAGGAGACATAGGGGGTAGAACCCCATTAGCTGAGTTAAAGGGATGAATGTGGATTTTATGGAGCCAGTACATAAGATTTTGGAAAGGATCAAACATGAACCTTATTTCCACTAGCCTAGTAAGATGGGTAGAGATTCGACTAGAAGAAACCAAAATCTGTACTGTACCTATCATCGGGACAAGGAGCACACCACATAGTAGTGCTGGACATTCAAAGATTAATTTGAATAGAATATCAAAGAGGGGCATTTAAAGGAATATGTGGTTAGACAAGGTGGGGGTACAACGGGTTAGGCATCAGGAAGCCAAGGAAGGACAATACCACCCCCATTGGCATTATTGAGGTTATACATGTCATGTTAATTAGGGTTAGTGCCAACTGACGAAAGGGAATTCTCAACATTACCACCATGAGGTGTAGGGAGCAGCTGAGCATCCCGAGAAGAAGCCCAGGTTAAGCAAAGAGTAGATAGCCTTTAATGATGATGATCTAGATGGAACCACCCAACCACACGATGACACACTAGTTGTAACCCTTCGGATTGGGGGATTCCTCGCCAAAAGGGTCATGATCGATCGGGGCAGTGTGGTGGAGATAATGTACCTCAATATGTTTAAGGGTTTGAGCTTGAAACCCGATGATCTCACGAAGTACAAAACCCCGTTAGTGGGATTTGATGGGAAGATGGTAATGTCTAAGGGGCAAATCAAGCTCTCTATGGTGAATTTAATAGTGGTAAATGCTTTCTCACAGTACACGGTAATCCTGGTACGACCGTGGATTCATGCCATGGGAGTTGTATCGTCAACATTGCACCTGAAGGTGAAGTTCCCTACTGAACATGGAATTGTAACAATAAGAGGTAACCAAAATGCAACTCGGCAGTGCTTGGTGGCCACAATCAATCATGAGATCAAACAGAAGGAACAGGTAGAACCAGATCCATTATACCAATCACAGTACCCTAAGGGGCTAAGAAGCAAAAGTTGAGACATTTTTGCAAGCTTCACGTGGAAGCTGTGAAGGAGGAAATAAAGAAGCTAAAGCAAGTAAGGGCCATAGAAAAAGTGTTCTTCCCAGCTAACATGGCGGTAGTGAAGAAGAAGAATGGGAAATGGAGGGTTTGTGTTGACTTTACCAATCTAAACAATGCATGCCCTAAAGACCTTGTTCTTGTCCCCAAGATAGACCAGCTGATGGACGACATGTACGGCCATCTAAGGATAAGCTTTTTGGACACTTTCTAGGGATATCACCAGATTGCCTTAACTCCTGAGGATTAAAAAAAAAAAAAAAAAAAATTTCATCTCCCCTGAAGATAACTACCACTACACGGTCATGCCCTTTGGTTTGAAGAACACCAAGGCAACTTATTAGTGGATGGT
This sequence comes from Quercus ilex subsp. ballota, assembly GCA_032727855.1. Classification (NCBI taxonomy): domain Eukaryota; kingdom Viridiplantae; phylum Streptophyta; class Magnoliopsida; order Fagales; family Fagaceae; genus Quercus; species Quercus ilex. The sequence goes on from CM064908.1 coordinate 56,878,814, forward strand.
CACTCAAATGTTCAAACTGTTGGGGTTTATGCCCTAAAATTCAACTTATTGGCTTATCATAAATAATTAAATTGTTTAATTATATGAGACTATTTATAAATGAACTAATGGGACATTATCTTAGTCCATGAGATGCATAGTATGTGATTTAGGTGATTTAGTCATAGAAGATATAAATCACAAGTTCTTTGTAAACTCAGAATCTTAGTTCGTAGTCGGTGACAAAATTGGGCATTTCATCTACGAAGACTATAACATATCAACTAAGATGATTTGTCTTGATCATGGAAGTGGAGACTTCTAGTTGATATGTTGATATGTTTTAAGAGTTAAGACATATTGAACTGGACCGCTGTGAGATTTATTATTCTCCTAATGACTGTCAAATGAATAATAATTCTCACGACTTCTATTTACATCAATTCTAAATCTTGAGAGAATAATGGACCTGATCATGAGATGTAGGTTGCTTTGATATATCAGGAGTGAGATCTATAAGTTACGATCAAAACCTCATTATGTTGGGCAGCCGCATTTAGTGTTGATGGAACATATATGTGATTAATATATGTGATATATTGGTTGTTGATTCGGAAACCATTGGCTTGATATTTGTTTTTAATTATGGGTCTGACATGATTCATAAAGGCAATGGTTGTTGATTCGCAATGGGTCTGGCTTGCTAGGTTTATTGATATCTGATATAAAGATTATAACTACGTGCGACATAGTAATACTTTGATATCATATAAGCAATTTTACGATTGAATGTTTGAATTCTTGGAATTCATATATGTATATCGTGGACCCATAGGCATATTAAACTTTGCCGTATAAGCATGCTTTTGTTCATATGTTTTAATTAAAGCTTGGTTATTATATTGCAAGTAGCATTTGTTGATTGGCTGAACGTACATGTATGATTATATGTTTTTCATTCTTCAATGGTAAATGTGTACGGTTGGTAATCTTGCTTTATATATATTTTTATGATCAAACCGTATGAACATGCTAGAATTAAAGTATTTTGGTTACCTGTTAAAAATACTTTGATGAAATTTATTCCTTATGAGATTAGGATTATGTTTTCAAGGGTTTCTAGCATTATTATGGTTCTTGATTTTGATATTGAAAACCCTAATGTTTGATCTGTAAATTTTCATTAAAAAAAAGATCAAAAGTGTTTTTGATGGAAGAACAATGGAAAAGTAAAAAACGGTTAAATGAAAAACAGCTGTTTATGGGCGTTTTCGCGACTAGCGAGTCACGAGATGAGTCGCAAGTGAGTCGCAAGAGCTTCTGGATGAACTCGTGATTGGGTTCTCGCAACTGGGTGAGTTGCCAAAACGAGTAGCCAAAACTCGCGACTAGAGTCTTGCGACTGGGCGAGTGCCAAAATGAGTAGACAAAACTAGCTACTCGCGTGAGTAGCCAAAATTCTGACGCCTGTTTATTAAATGTATAAAGAGCAAAGCTATGCGATTAATTTTAAAGTCCTTAAAAGTTAAGGACATTTATTAATCATAATCTAACTAAAAGACTTAATGAGATCAAAGGTTAGTTAAATAGAACTCTTAGTACTAAATCATTTTATGATTAAAAGTCCTTAATTTATTTTAATTAGAAGTTTTTAATGAGATTAAAATTCTAATTAAAGTTATATAGTTTCTAATGAGATTAGAACACTTTATCTAGTAAATTAAGGATAGAGTTCTATATAACTAATTTTTGATTCATTAGTGTTTAAGGAATCCTAAATAGTTTAGGACTTCCATTTTGGTTAGTGATTCTAATAAGATTAGAATCTTTATCAAGTGCAAGGTTATTAGTTGTGATGGGATTGCAATTATCTATATATATATATATATATATAAAACCGAAACTTTTGAAGCTCCCACAGTTTTCCACATCAGCATTATTTAACAAAAATAAAGCTATTAAAAAAAACCCTAAACACCGTAAATATTTTTAACCCAAAAACTATATCTCCCCGAAACAAACCTGATAATCTTCAACTTCTAAACAATACCCGATACAAAATCCTTCAGTCTCTGTCTCTCCTTCAAACGCAAAACACTGCAAGACCCATACCCTACTCTCTCTTTCTCTATCTCTCTACCTTTCTCCTTCCCCAAAACCCAAACACCAATCAGATCTAACAAATCGCCTCTCATGGGACATTGGGACAAATCAAGTTTCAGAGATGAAAACGATTCCATTGGAGAGAGGCTACAGTTATTTCTCTTAATGAGTTTTCGCCAGAACCATCTAGCTGTTGGGGGGGACGATATGGTATGTTAGGTTTGTTTTTTGATTTTGTTATTAATCTTGATGCTTTAAATTTTCAAATCCCACACCCTTCTTTTCTCAGCCTCTCTGTTTAAATTTTCAAAATTTCTTTTTACCACCGTCAGGGACCAGTCTTTCTCAGACACTATTACCAGTAAGTTTTCTAATTTTTTTTTTATAAGTTTTCCTATTAAATATGATTTAAGGTTTTGTTTGGGAGTGTTTTCTCTTTTAGATTGATGGATTTGGAGCCCGTAGTGGGTTTTGTTAATTTCAATCAAAACTTTGTCTTAATGTGAAGATAGTTTTAAATTTACAGTTCAGATTAGTTTTAACTGTTGTATAGCTTCTTTCTTCTTCTTTTTTTTCCTTCCTTCATGCTGTATAGTTTCTTCTCCTGCTTTTGTGTCGTTCCTTCCCTGCAACAACAAAGTTTCCATTCTTACATTGTTTATACCTTAATACTTCTATATTGTTCACTGTTGTTAAGTTTCTATCTTCCTAATTAGTTTCTGATTTCTTATTTTCATTCTTTTTCATCTTTTTCTCCAATTGTAGTATACTGTGTTTTTGTACCCTGATTTCCCATTTTATTTTTCCAATTTCTGGGGATCTGTTTTGTCAATTATTGTTTTTTGGTTAGAATATTTTTCCCTATTTGGTATACTTTTGTGAGATTTTAAAATTTTCTTTATTTAGGTTATGGTTTTGTCATTGTTAGAGGATTTGTTTCAATTTCTTTATGCCATCTTTTTCATTCAATTTTAAGTTTTTTCATAGGATGTTCTGAGCATCCTAAGACTCTTATATTAACATGAGTTGCAAGTGCTATAATATATGTGATTCCAATTTTGAATCCAACTATAATTCTTTCCTAATGTTGGTTGTGAAATTTTAGTTATAGAGATAGGGTTTTTTAGGTAGATTCTTGCTTACATTTGTCTTTGTTGATGTCATTTTTTTCCATCTTTTCATTTCCTATGTCTTTGTCCAATTGAAGAAAATTAAAGTGCAGATTGCAATTCATTTGCCTTTTTATTAGATTTCTGCTTTGTTCAATGTAGCCTTATTTTGGGAATACAAGATTGATTGAAAATTGAGACTGCCGTGAGTGTTCATTTTGATAGATGCATTAAAAATCTTCTAATTATAAGTTAATGAATATGAGTCCTAATTTTAAGTAATGAGTGTGATTGTTGTATTATATACAAAAATAAATAAATAAATAAAGGTCATGAATAAGGAAAATATTTGGAGTTGAGAAATTCAAAATGCAAACCTTTGCAGGATATTGCCAACTTTTAAAAAACTAAATATCGGGAAAGATATTAATTTGTTGTGGCTGGTCTCTCACTTCTTTCCTTTTTAAAAGTTCATGTTGTTCAGGTAATAGGAAAGTTGTTAATTTGTTTACTAAATAAAAAAGAATAGCATAATATGAACGTATATACTCCATTCTAATTTGATCATAGATTGATCAAATCAATTGGTGTTTGTTTGCAATGCATATATGATTTTGTAAGTTTTATAGACCCAAAAAAGGAGGAGACTAAACCTGCATTTAGAATTCATCTCTATCTAAACTACACTATGATTATTACACAATCATTGATTTAACTCTCTCCTTTTTTTTGTTTTTGTGTAGGTAATTTTGTAGATTTCCATGCATCAATGTATATCTTACATGCCCACATTGCTTATCATGAACCAAGAACTTGTGCTAAAATAATGTTATGAACAATGTTAATGTTGTAGCTTCATTGATGGTATGTACTTAAAATGATTTCAAGCAGCTTCATTGATGGCATGTACTTAAATAATTTCAAGCAATTGCTTCAAATATTTTTTATTTTCTTGCTCATAGAGATAGCTATTAATACGTTATTGCATTGTCTCTATTTAAACGAACCTTACTGTATTTTAAATTTTTTCCATAGAGAGTGGCTTGGTTGAGCCTAATAGCATTGCTTCGAATAATTGTGTATTACTTTCAACCCAACATTTGGTGTTTTTGAAATTAATTGTATGTCTTACTTGAGATGTATCCAAAGAGTTTATGAAATTTGGTTTTAATTGTTTATAGAGATAGTTGAAACTGAAATATATAGGCATTTAATTTGATTCCTTTCAAATAGACACTCTTTCAAACTACTATTATTTGCATGTACTTAAGATGTATCTGAAGGAAATTAGATGCGTCTGACACAAATATAGGTTGCTGCAAATGATCTCCTCAACAGTTTCCAAGAAGCCAGCATAATCAGAAATTGGGGGCCATAAAGAGTAGATAAGTAGAGATATTGTGTTTATGAGTTGCTTCTTATAAGAGACAGTGGCATAGTGCCCCATGTGTTTATGTGGCATATTATTCCCTGGCAACAAATGCATGGTCTTGCTAATGCTGTCATGAGATTATTTACACATTTAAATATTCATTTTATCAATAAATTTTTTATATGATTTATATTGGTGGTAGACTATAAATTGATTTGCAATTAAGCATTATGTGAAATCATATTATGCACAAATTTGTGAATGAGCTATTGGAATGTTGGTAATCATTTTTTCATCGACAGAGAGAAACCAAGGTGTGATCTTTATGTGTTACGTGAAACACCCTACATTTATAATCAAAGAACATATTTTGTGCGCTTTGTATGATTATTTGTAATTGTTATTTAACCACCTATCCCGTGCATCTCATGGGTTAGCGACTAGTTTAAAGAAAACCCAAATAATGAGTGGGAGTTTTGAAATAACCCTTTTTGTTAAGTTTATTGTAATGTGAATAGATACCTTGTCTTGACTTCGAGTCTTGCATTCCATGCAGAGGGTATTTACTTCACGGATTACATGATTCAACTTCTTTGTGATAGTGCAAATGTTCGTTACACTATTGTGATGTGACTTAGTTATATCGCATTGAATTTAAACAATTAAACACATTTGATGTGTAGGGTTAAAATTATGATGAGATAACAATGATTTCAAGACAATCCACTTGTTTAAACTTTCTAGTGGGACAGAGATACAAGGGTTGGATCTCACGGCCTCCATTATCGATTCATAGTAGTGTAGGGTAAGCACCTCGTCTTGGCGTATATGCCTCGCGATCCCAAAGGAGGGTATTTACTTCATGGTACTACAAGATTGAACTTACCCGTTTAAAGTAGTGTGAACAAGCACCTCGTCTTGGCGTATATGCCTCGCAATCCCAAAGGAGGGTGTTTTGTTTCATGGTACTACAAGTTTAAACACTATAAAGGGAGATGAAATGTGGCTACACATGATTCTAGATAATTGTGTACACTAGACTAAGTGTAATATTAATCTCCCAAAGGAGCTATGTCATTATTACTTAGAGGCTAAAGGTATTACGGCATATTATTAGTGTATGATAAAAGTTATCATGATAGCACTAATAATAAGAATAGTTCTCAACCAATTAATGTGTTTATAATAAACTTGCTACCAAGGAATTATAGACATGGATTGGGTTGTCATTGCACCAAGTATAGTATGTTTTTTGGGTTCCATACTATATGGTTATGGATACAAAATATAATGTTCCAGTTATTATGTTCATAGTCTCAAAATAAAGTTGTCATAAATTTTATCCTCTAGCTACTACTTTAATTGAATTACATTAACTAAGAAATAAATTTTGGACATGGTGCTTAAAGGAACTGAAGTACATATTTATGTTTCGATTTATCATTGTCATAATTTCCTATACATGATTCATTTATGGAAGATAGTTTATGATATGATCATAGTTTCCATTGAAATGCTAAAATGTTACATTGGCTTCTATCTCAATTGTGTTACAGCATGAGATGCAAGAGTTAGTACTAGACTTAGACTTTATATTGAGTCTAAATGAGATGTTTGATATGAGTCATATTGAGTGCTAAGAAAGGTTTAAGGAGTTCCAATTCTATATTATTTTATGAAAATAAATTGGAATTCTTGGATGTAGAGATTAAATGTTAATCTCATTTGGATTTGATCCACAAGTCCTTGTTAGAATCATTTGATCAATTTAGATTGTTTTGAAACTAAATTTCTTTTATATTACCTGAATTGATGAGTAAGTTCTATGCAGCAGAAGACATCCTAAAAGCTAAGGCTAGGATTAAAATGATTTAATTCAAATTCTTAGCCTAAACCGAAAGGTAAGTGTGGTAAGAAGAGTAATTATAATACCAAACTGTTGGACAAGCAAGTTGCCCTAGTAGTTGCCAAAAGGAAATTAGACTCAAAAGTATGACCAAAAGGAAAGTGTTTTCGTTTTGGTAAAGCTAAGCATTGTCCATGATTGTTTTCTAGATGGAAATTTACATTTTTTATTTTTAAAAGAGAAAGTTTCCATCCTTTGTAATTCTATGTTTTGGCACATATGTCTATAGATCTTATTAATCTAAATGATGTTCAAGATTGGTGAAATATGGGCTTTTAGAACCATTATTTTATTATATTCTCAATCTATGAATTCTATTTAGAGGATAATAAGATCTAGGGTTCCTTTTTGTAAAGGAATGAAGTTCCAATGACTTCTTTAAGTTAGTGCATACAAAAAGGAGGAGTAAGGCTCTTTTAAAGGTAGATTGTTCTAGAAGAAAAATCTCAGAATTTGTAGTAGGACAACTATAAAATACATTTGGAAATGAGATGGTTGTATTAGATACACCACAAGAAATTATTCTGTTGATAATTATTACATCGATACAATATCGTAGTGGGAGGATTACCAAATAAATTCATACTTTTGGAATAAACTTTTGTAGTTATTCCACAAGGATATGAATTTGATCCTCGGTCCTACATAAAGGCAATAGATGATATGAATATGGATTACTGGATCAAGGTTATGTGAATAGAATTAGATTCTATTTAAAGTCTAGAACTTGTAGAGGCGCCTAATGGCATTAAGCCTATTGTTTTCAAATAGGTCTACAAGTAAATGAGGTTGATAGATTTGAAGGTACAAATCTTCAAAGTCAACACTAGTGGTGAAAAGATTTATTCAGAAAGAATTTGTTCGACTATGAAAAGATTTTTTCACCAATAGTCAAAATTTGACTCTATCTAGATTCTCTTATTCATTATATTTCATTTGGATGAAATATGATAATGAATATCAAGAAAGCTTCTTTTAGTACCAATCTTGAGGAAGACATCTATATGATGTAACTAGACTTGTTCATAGCAAAGAACCAGTAGTGTTTAGTATGCAAGTTGCTTAAAGTCCATTTATGGACTAAACCAAATATCTAAATCATAAAATATCATATTTGATCAAGCAATCAAATTGTTTGATTTTGATCAAGTATTTAAAAGCCTTATGTGTGTAAAAGTTATATAGAATAATAAATTTCTTAATGTATGTTGATGACATTCTAATCATTTAAGATGATGTAGAGTTATTGTCATCAATGGAATTTTTTGTTGTCTAGTCCAGTTTGATATAAAGTACTTGGGAAAGATTGGTCACATCTTAAGAATTAAGCTTTGTTAAAATTCAGAAATTAGGATGTTAGATCTGTCTCAAACTGCTTGAATAGATTAGATTCTAGCCAAATATAGCATGAAATACTTTAAGAAAGGATTCTTTCCTTTTAAGTTTGAAGTTCCTTTATATAGGACTATAGTCCTAAGACATATAAAAGGAAGAGCGTATTAAGATGGTTCCTTATACGATATCAATAGAGAGTCTTTATGCTATGCTATATACTAGGCTAAATATCTATTTCGTGGTGGCATAGTAATCAAATATCAATTGAATCTAAAATCACTTAATTTAGTGGGTGCATATACTCAAATATCTTAGGAGAATGAGGGATTATATGCTTGTCCACCAAAGTGAAGTGTTAATGATTACTAGATGTACAAATACTAACTTGTAGTTTGATTGTTATTCATGAAGTTGGACTTCAAAATATGTGTTCATCCTAGGTAGTGAAAATACACATTAAGTGTAAGTGTCATCTCATTAGAGAGATATGAGTACGTGAGAAGTAGTAGTAGAAAAGATAATTTATGCAATAAATCTGACTGAAACTTGTTTCCAAACCTTGCTTTAGAGTGATTATGAATTACTCTAAAGGGAAATAAGTGTCGGATATATGGTAAATTGTCTTTGAGGGCAAGTGTGGGAGATTGTTGGGGTTTATGCCCTAAAATCCAATTTATTGGCATGTCATAAATAATTAAATTGTTTAATTATATGAGACTATTTATAAATGAACTAATGAGACATTATCTTAGTCCATCAGATGCATAGCATGTGATTTAGGTGATTTAGTCATAGAAGATATAAATCACAAGTTCTTTGTAAACTCAGAATTTTAGTTCGTAGTCGGTGACGAAATTGGGCATTTCATCTGCCAAGATTACAACATATCAACTAAGATGATTTGTCTTGATCATGGAAGTGGAGACTTCTAGTTGATATGTTGATATGTTTTAAGAGTTAAGACATAATGAACTGGACCGCTGTGAGATTTATTATTCTCCTAACGACTGTCAAATGAATAATAAATTTCACGACTTCTATTTACATCAACTCTAAATCCTGAGAGAATAATGGACCTAATCATGAGATGTAGGTTGCTTTGATATATCAGGAGTAAGATCTATAAGTTACGATCAAAACCTCAGTATGTTGGGCAGCCACATTTAGTGTTGATGGAACATATATTCTCAAGATAGAATTCATAATCTCTTAACTGAGATATAAAATATTTCCTTTGAGAAAAGTTTAATGGCTTTGGTTATTTAGAGTGTTGGGCCTAACCACTTTAGTAAGGAGTTACTAAAGGATTAAATTGAGTACTCAATGATTAAGATGTAGTAATCTTCAAAGTGGTTGTCTACATTCATGACTTTGTATTACTACGAATATTTTAATGAAGGGGTTACATGTATAATAAAGTCTTGGGATATAATTTATAGATAAGGCCTAGAATGCAACTATATTTATGTAGTGGTATTAAATATAGTTAATGGTAACTTTAGACTTGTCAAGAGTTGACAGAAAAGCCCAAGCCTCATTGGAGCTAGTGTCTTATTGGTCCCTTTTGGCCCCACTCCAAGCCACACATTATAGCCCAATTGGAATGGCCCAAAAGGCTAGTCCAATTAGATAATCAGCTGTATATAAGGAGAGAAATATACAGAATTTCATTAAATCTTTTAAGAATCTTTTATTAAGATAAAAAGACATGAAATGGTTTGTATGTGGGTATTGGACATTCTTTTATTCTCTCATTGGAAACTAATTGAGAGACCTCACTTCTTGGGCATCAAGTGGAAATGGAGTGAAGATTAAAAGTGTTCCCAAGTAATTCTCAAGTTTAGGTTTTGAATTTCACCGCACCAAGGTATGCTTTTTATTCTTTGTTCTAGAATTCAAGGTTACATGTTATCTCTCATAGTAGATCTGTGATTGTTGCTTCCGCTGTGTGTTTTGTATGAGATGCAAAACCAGATTTTCCAACACAACAAACAGATCAGTAAAATGGTGGAGGTGTACATTGATGACATGGTGGTCAAAAGTAAGAGGTTAGAGAAGCATGTGCCATATTTAGTCGAGGTACTCGAGATATTGAGGCACCACAGATTGCACCAAAATGCCACTAAGTGTGCATTTGGAGTAAAATCTTGGAAATTCCTCGGCTACATGATAACATGTCGAGGCATTGAGGTTAATCCTAACCGAATCAGTGCAATTTAATAGCTTAGTCTGCCTAGAAACCCAAAGTAAGTATAGAATTTTACGGGAATGATAGCAGCCCTGAATCAATTTGTGTCCAAGTCGGCTGACAAATGTCACCCATTCTTCCAGCTGCTAATGAAATGGAAAGGGTTTAGTGGATTGAGGAGTGTGACAGTACCTTTTGTGGGCGTGAGTACCTGTGACGAGTCGTCCTCGTGGTTGGGTAAGTACGCCTTTACCTAGGGTGGACCATGGCGGAGAAATGGAGTCGCCACCTAGATTAAGTCTAGGAACCATAAGTATAGCACCCTTCGTGGAAGGATTGATCTTTTACTAGAGCACATGTCCATTGTTTAGGTATAGGGATAGGAAGGTGTTAGGCACCTAACCCTACCCAACCCATATGTTGGCTTCCACTCATTGTGTTCCAAGTCTTAATCTCATTAGAGGCAAGTTTTATATGTCATTCTAACTCAACACACACTTTAGCATACATCAATCATCCCAAACCTAAACATTCATCTATCATGGCATCGAGCATGGCATATCCAAAGGTAGGAACATTAAAGGGTAGAATCAAATAAGCATGTTATGACATCTAAATATCAAAGGCATGGCATCCAATCCAAACATATTCATGATATCCAATAAACCCATTCTGAACCAATGTATGTTCATGTGAATGCATAACTTACCTCATTTACCTCACTACATCACAGCACCTATGCATCAATGCATGTTCACATTTTATCCATGTTCATGGTACATAAGCAATCTAAAAACCCAAATAAGCATCAAAGTGTCAAAACAAGCAAACTAAAACAAAGGAGAGAAGAAAAGAATTAAAGAACCAAAAACTAGGTTAAAACAAAGGCTAAACATGTAAATAAAACAAAAGGGAAACAAAACAGAAAAGGATCAAGGTTTTTGGGTAGGAGTATGTGTGCGCAAATATAATGCATGCATGTGTAGCCCAACTGTATGCATTCGCATACTACTAGTATACATACCCATACAAGTAGCATGCGCATACATACACGCCCTAAGAATCCCAACCCAAAAAACTACAAAGCAAAAACACAAAAAACAATGAAACTAACAACCTAACATGCTCAGAATGTAGCACAAAATAATCGTAGGCTAAACAAACATACAATGAACATATGAACATATATAAAAACATAAAGAAACAAAAAAAATCAAAGAAAGTGAAATGCCAAAGTTAGACACTTTACCTTAACACTAGAACTCTCTAAAGCTTGATTTTGATTGTTCCTTCAGTCAATCTATTCACAACCAAATCAAAGATGAGTTAGTAAACTTAACACTCAAAGATCAAGACCAAAAAAGGTCCCAACCAAATAAAATTACCTTGAAGATATTTTGTGCAAAATTCCCGCTTTGATTCACTATTTTCTAGTGAATCTTATGTGTTTTTACCACCAAAATTCGTCCTCTTGAAAATGTACTATTCCTTTAATAGTCAAAACATAGGGGTTTAGGGCGGCTTCTAGATGATGTGGGATTTGTTCCAAACCAAATTTGAATGCAAAATACCTTTCCTTTCATAGTTTCCTCTCATTCTCTCTTCCTTCCCTATCTGACATTCTTTCTCTCTCTCAAACTCCTTAATTCTCTCCAATGGCATCCAAGCCCAAAACCAAGAAAACTTCTTCCATAATTTCCAGCGGAGTTTTCAACCTCACGCATTGGGATGGAGCCACAAGGCTCACTGAGTCTCCTCCACTAATCTACAGGCCACAAAACCATCTTTCAAGGGGTGCACAGGTCGGATTGGTAAGTTTTCCAAAATTTTCTCATTTTAAGTTTTGCTCTAATCTTCCATTTTCATCCGTTTTTGGACTTGTAAATGCTTGGGTTTTGTTGTGGGATGGGTCTACATGAAAACCTAATGTCCTAGAAGGAGTGGGAACATGCTTAGGATGAGTTTTGATCAATAGTAGGATGAGACTGTCGATGAACTTTCTCTGTTTGTATTTGTGCATGTGCATGCATCATGCATGCATGCACAACCAGTGTTCTTGCTGTGAGAGACCACAAAAGTGCCTCTAAAAAAAAAAGAGAGATTTTTTATTGCTTTTTCAACACACCTCTCTTTTTAGGTAAGTGGTGTGGAGTTGCCACTTATTTTTTATATAAAAAAAAAACCAAGAAAAAAAAAACTAAATACAAAATACATAACTAAATTGTTTCATTCTCATTGATTAAAAAAAGAAAAAGAAAAAGAATAAATGCTTGATAAATTGAGTATTACATGGCTTTGGGTCCTAGTTACAAATTACCAAATAATTACATGGCTTTTTGTCCTAGTTACAATCTACCCAACAAAAAAAAAAAAAAAGATAAAGCCTAGGTTTGCCTATCCAAAGACACTAAATTCAAAGGTTAGGTTACGAAATGGGAAGGTGTTAGACACCTATTCCGCCCAGACAGAGTCTGGTCTACTAAACTTTCGTGACCAACGTACCCCTTTTATGCATGACATGAATGATATGTTGCACACATGAACAAAACTAATCAAAATTGACTCACATGAATTACTTTATGAATATTCCCTCTTCTTTGTTTAAAAAGAATCATATCGGTGTTGTGATAAAAAATTGAATTGGGCTTAGAAAAAAATCAGATCTGTTTTTGAAAACTAAAAAAAAGGTGGTTTATTAATGAAAGAAAAATCAGATTTGTTTTAGAGAACTAAAAAATTAGTTTTTTTATGTAAGAAAAATCAGATATATTTTGTGATATATATATATATATATATAAATAGATTTGTATATTAAAAATAATCAGATCTATTTTTATATGTGTAAACAACATTAAGAAAAAAGTTTTTTTTTTCTTTTTTTTTTTTAAGAAGAGGACTTTATTCATGAAATAAATTTATGCTACATGCACTAAACAAACAAACAAAACTACTCATAACCCTTTTTTTTCTTTTCTTTTTTTTTCAAAATTTGCTATATTTAAAAAAATCAGATCTAAATCTAAAGAAAATGTAGATCGGTTTTTTAAATAAGAAAAATTCAAATTTGTATCTAAGGAACATACAAATCAGTTTTTGTTTTAAAAATTCAGATCTGCATCTAATGAAGATGCAAATCAGTTTTTATTTATTTATTTATTTTTATTTGAGAAAATTCAGATCTGCATCTAAGGAAGATGCAGATCAGTTTTTTATTTGAGAACGATTAAGAAAAATTCAAATCTGCATCTAAGGAAGATGCAAATCAGTTTTTGATTAAGAAAAATTCAGATATGCATCTAAGAAAGATGCAAATCAGTTTTTTGATTTGAGAAAAATTCAGATCTGCATATAATGAAGATGCAAATCAGTTTTTTGATTAAGAAAAATTTAGATCTGCATCTAAGGAAGATGTAGGTCAAATTTTTTTTTTTTTTTAATTAAGAAAAATTCAGATCTACATCTAAGGAAGATGCAGATCAGTTTTTGATTTGAGAAAGATTAAGAAAAATTCAGATCTGCATCTAAGGAAGATGCAAATCAGTTTTTTCATTTGAGAAAAATTCAGATTTACATATAATGAAGATGCAAATCAGTTTTTTGATAAAGAAAAATTTAGATTTGCATATAAGGAAGATACAGATCATTTTTTTTTTTTAATTATTATTAAGAAAAATTCAAATCTGCATCTAAGGAAGATACATATCAGTTTTTTTTTTTTTTATTAAGAAAAATTTAGATCTACATCTAAGGAAGATGCAGAATAGTTTTTGATTTAAAAAAGATGTAGATAACATGCAGATTTTTTAAATTAAAAATAGACCATGACAATAATAAAAAGAATCAAGAACATATTTCAAAAAAATAAATCAACAATTCATGATATAAATATTTAAAACAACTAAACTAAAAATATATATAAACATGCACCATCACAATAAAGAAACATAAGAAAAATGATTAATAAATAACAACCTTTTGCGTGGAGCATTCTTCTTCTTGAGGGGATATATCAGGGTTCAAAGAAATTTATGCAATTATCTTTGAAACCTAAAAACCTTAGCTTAAGAGAGAATATCAAAAAAGGGGAATCAGAAATATAAGAAGTTTGAGAGTGTGAGAAAGTGTCTCTTTGAGTGCGTAAAAGAGTCTACTAGATTTTGAGATCCAGTCTCTATTTATAGAGGCTGGAATGCTTAAAAAATAAGCGAAGACGATTAGAATGCAAATTGGGACGTGTCCTTTTGCCAAAAAGTTGAAAGTGATGTGTTTTACTGTCACCTGAAGAGCGTTGGGCCAAAACCCTTATAGGTGCCATTCGGCACTTTGAAAGTGTCGATCGGCACTCCAAAAGTGTTGAATGGCACTCTTGGATGCCAATCACACTGCCCTGTTCAGGTGCATTTTGGACTCCTTTTTTAGGTTTTCTTGAGTCGGGCCTCACACTTAGACGTGTTTTCAATCCGTATTCTAAGATTTTTATCTCTTTTATTGACAATTCAGGTCTTTTCAGCAACAGTTATCTTGTAGATAAATATTCTAAAATAAATCTTGATAAAGTTCAAATTACCCACAATTTTATTGTTATCCAATTATCCCTTTTATTTCCATGCAAGCAATCCTATTTTTGACACTAATCATCAACCAATCACAAAATTATTTAATTAATTTTAATTGTTTAACCAATTAGAATTAATTTAAATTAATCATGCGTGGTCAGCTCTACCTAGACACAATGCATACTGACCGTGCAAACTTGATCATGCGATATCTTTCGATCCAACAGTCTAATTTGGAAACCAGGCATACCGTTATGACCGTTAGAACCTCAAGATCATTTTTATGATATGCAATGAACAAATTAATGCATGTAATGCAATCATAATTTTTTTGGGTACACGAATGGTCATTCCAGTCATTCTCCTTAATTAAATCATAGGTGTAAAATCGAGTGTCTACACATGCATGCACATACTCTATTCATGCGTACATGTCTGTGTTTATCAGTTCATATGGACGCATGCCTTAACATGCGCACGCATGCAAAGACCCTGCGTACATATATGCAAGTCCTACGTGCGTATGCAGCACTTAGAAACCTCAATTTTCAATTCTCTTGACACTTTTTCACCCATTTTCTTATCCAACTATGATTTTCATGCTCTTTTTTCATATTTTTGCACTTCTTGCCCCCTTTCATGGGTAGGGATAGTACTAGTCACATCTCTTCTTGGTATAGGGCCTTGACGGAAGACACAAAGGCCTTAGTACGCACAACTGGCTTTGAACGTATCATTTGCCTACTTCTAGAGATTTCCACTAGCAGCATCCTGGTGTAGACACTGGTTGAGAGGTGGTGGGACACTACTCATACCTTTCACATTGCTGATCGGGAGATGATAGTGACTTCCCATGACTTCCACCATGAAAGTTCGAAAACGTGTTGAAAAACACAAGAGCTGTTTAGACCCCCGATTAAAATTACGGCTCGATAGATTTTACACAACTTTAATATAAATTGCGGAATAGTGTAAAAGCGAGCGGATGAACAATATAGCTACTCTAATCCACAAACTAAACAACACAGCAGTATAATGGAATAACAAAGAGTAGGGAAGAGAGATGCAAACACAGAAAACACCAAGACGTGTTTTCGAAGAGGAAACCGAAGAACTCGGCGAAAAACCTCTCCGCCGCCCTCCAAGCGGAAATCGATCCACTAGACAATCAGTTGGGATACATGAGTAAGCAAGAGACCCTCCAAGCCTAATCTACCCGATGTACCTAAGCCCTCCAAGCTCCTACTCCAACAAGGCTTCTCGGAACCGTGTCTTGTCTTAGTTATCCGGATCCCGCAACAAGCTCCATGTTGCATCTGCCATTCCAGGCTTCTTCCAATGCTTCCCAGCAGCACCAAAACGTCACACAACACTCTCCAAAGGTGTGGTAAGTGTTTGGGCTACCACCCTCTCAATGGTGTGGAAATGGAGAGGGAAGGGTTGAGGAGATACCACAAGCAAGTGTATAGAGAAAGGTGGGGATGACAATCTTTAACTACAAATGTGTTTGGCTAGGGTTTTCTCTCTGAAGCATACCTCAACATTTGTGGGTAATGGGGGTTTATATAGGATAGGTGCAAAATGTGTGAGTCAGTCAGTACAGGCTGGCAGAACAGCATGTCTCGCGGGTGTCTCGTGGGAAGGCCTTACCCGCGAGATACTCGCGAGAGACAGCTGTCTCCATCTGTCATGACTCTTCGCATTCCAGCATGTGCAGGGCACATGCTTCACTTCGCGGGAAGCTTAGTCGCGAGATACCCGCGAGATTCCATCAGCTTCCAACTTGCTTGAGTCTTCACACACTCTCTATCACACACCCCTTACAACAATTCCCACAACAAATACAGGGTATAAACGATTGATAGAAATTACAATCAAATTTGACATGGAATAAAAGCCAACAAAACACAGTTGTAAATCACAACTTTACAATCTCCCCCTTTGGCTATTCCGTGACAAAACCCTAAAACAGACTCTAGACTTAAACGTGAGTTTGGGAACACAGGCAAAACTCACTCACATCTAATTCTAGATTCTGATAAGCTCTTGAAACATATGATCAAGTAACTCCTGAAACACAACAACAAAATATTATCATTGTATGCAGCAAACTTGAAAAGCATATGGAGCAATAAGCACATGATCAAGCAAAATGAAATAGAAACACTAAATCATGGCAAGATCAAACGAGTAATCACTATACACAAGTAATTACTATGCTCATTCACACAAGGAATGAACATCCGGATATGCAAGATGATACGCTCATATGAAGAGTAACATTTGCACATCCAACACTCAACCAATGCAAAATACTTGAAGAATTTGCATCTAGGAACAATCCTACTAGGGCACACGAGTGTTCATCACTCAACCAATGCATAGAACGTATATGCATCTAGGAACAATCCTACTCGAGCACAAGAGTGATGTAGAGAAGTAAATGTAAGACATTAACCTTCAATAGCATAAGCATAAAGGCTGCATAAGCAAAGTATTGCAAATACATGGCACAAACCATAAAAGCCTACAAACATGCAATGAAACAAAACAACCCTTAAAGCTTACAAAAGCAACATGGGTACATGCAAAGTACGCTACAAAGCATAGAGAATATCACAAAAGAAACATCTGAAATAGTACTTAAATAAAGCCTAGTATCAAAGCTTTAAATCATAAGCCGTAAAACATTTATAAAAACTAAAAAGTACTGAATAAAAACCGTCTGAAAACCAATAACCAATGTTACTAAGTTGCTAGACTATGCTCCCCCTAATACTGTGCAAGCTCTTCTCTAGCTCCCCCTCAGAATTTTCTCCCCCTTTTTGACCGGAATTGCCAAAGGGTCAGAACTGATCTGACTCTGAATCCGAGCCGTGCTCCATAGATAAGTCTTGTACTTGAGAAGAGAGCGCGGTGATCTGTCCTTGAAGGTGTGCAAACTGGTTCGCGGTGTACTGCACATGGGAGTCAAGCACTGTAGACATCTGATCCATCTTAGCAAGCAACTGATCCAGTTTGCTTAAACCTTGTGGAGGAGCCGAAGATGATGGCTGTGTAGAGGGCTCAGGAGCCGAGGTGAACCTGTCAATCTCTTCCTCTGTATCTTCGCCTTCATCCTGCTGAACCTGTCGTGGTGGTGGTATGGTATGCACACCGGTCTTCGATCCCTTGATGTGTGCAGTGCTCCTAGTCAGTGTATGACCACCAATGGGATAGTCCCTCTGAACAACCGTGAGGCCACTAGGTAGCTTGAGTTTTGCCTTGGCAATCAATCCCATGATCAAAGAGGGGAATGGCATCACAGTCCGTGAATTCTGCTTTGTGATGCTCTTCTTCAGGACATGCATGATATGGCCACAAATGTCAATCTCCTTATGTGTGAAGAGATCATACAGAAATCTTGTTCTTGGAGCAGAGAGAGTGGTGAGATTGGTGACCAGATAAAGATTGTGAATCATCACATAGCTTAAGGTCCTCATTTCTGGAGAGAACTTGATGGTGTTCATGGATGATTTCTTTGGTTCACCACCAAGAAGTTTAATCATCTCATCAGTAGAACCCATTCTGTCCTCATAAGCAACAGTGATTGGCTGAGATGGTGGACGAGTTTCCAGAAAATCTTGAATGCTCTCTCTTGTAATCACAAACTCCTTGTGTCTTACCCAGCAGTCAATACAGTCTCCGTTGACAGTGGCATTGGAGAAGAACTCTTTGATGATCTCTGAATAGACCACTCCAGTTGGGTTCAGCAACTTGGTCCAAGTTCTATCTTTGAACACTTCAGGGATGAAAGTGTCCTCAAGAGTCTCTAACTGGACTACCCTTTCCATGATGATTGTCTTGTCCTTGTAGCGGTCATTGTACTTCATATCAACTTCTATAGATCTGAAATGATCAGAATCAGTTCGGGCTCGCGTTGAAGACGATTTCTTCTTAGCAGCATGCTTGGTGGGAGACATTTGCACAATTAAATAAAAGAAGATGCACAAGCACAAACCAGAAGACAAACTTCATTAGATTCAAGTTAGTTCCAAATCAGACTTAAACTAACCAAAAAAAAACATAGCATGGTCAGCATTAAACATCATGCTAAAAGACTCCAATGAATAAAGCATAACTACATTTCACCAAATTAAGACAAAATTGCAATAGAGGGTGTCTGTGTGCATGTGCAAATGAGAGTGTGCGGCATGAGATGCATGAGGGTGCCTAAGTGTGCCTAGTTGTGTGCTAAGAATGTGCAACATGAGCAAAGTGAGAGAAACACATAATCAATGACCAAACCTAAGTAAAACAAGGTCAAACATGTGAAAAACTATGGATCGAAATCACTTGATTCCATTTTGTCACAAAAATGTCACTTGAACATTTTGACAAACACTTAGCGTGCACAAATGCATAAATTATATGGATAATGCATGAACATGTGAAAATCTACCCTCAATACATGATAAAATGCCACAAGGGGCCAACACAGATGCAGAAACAACAAATGGGACACAACCCAATAAAAAAAAATGAGAAAAATTCACCCAATTTGAAAGCCAACCCAAAGTTTCGAAAATCCCCAATTTTGAAAGCCCTAACAAAAATTCTGCATAATTTAAGTGAAAACCCAAAGAGAAATGGTTAACAAACATACCTTGAAGAAGAAAATGCAGAAAAAAAAAATGCTTGGATTGAAGGGAAATGAATGGAATAGTGTTTTTGGGTTGAGAGAGTTTGAAAGAGGTTGAGCGAGGGAAGTTTGATAGTTTTGAAAAACTGTCACATCAGCTATATAAAAACTGAAAACACGCGTTTTTCGTGGGTTAGAGAGGGGCGAAACAATCGCGAGAAGTGCCACTGAAGCACAAAAATTTTCGCGAGAAGCATTAGGTCGTGAAACAGAAGCGAGACAGTCGCGGTAGCTTCTGTCTGAAATTGGAAAAATCCAATTTTAGCCAAACAGCATTTCGCGAGAAGCTGTTGGTCGCGAGACAGTCGCGAAACTTTCTGTGTGACAAGATAAAATAAAAACTTTCCTCAACTCCTTTTCGCGGGAAGCTCTAAGTCGCGAGCTTCTCGCGAAACTACCCCTGAACCAGTTTTTGAAGAAACACAAAAACATGCACTTTAATCAAAAACAAATGACAAGAAAGTATAAAATCACTTTCAAAAACAAATAAAACACTCAAAAATCTTTTTGGGTTTGATCAACAAAGATTGAGCATGTGAAACCGCATTTAAACAAGTACAATCACACAAATGAATAAGGCATTCAATGAACATAGACTTGTGTGTTGTGTGTGGATATCAAAAGTGAGATAGTCCTTAGTCCAATGTGAAGCTTCAATGATCAATTCAATCAAGGCATACACAACTAGCACTAGATTATGTGACCTATCTCAATTATAGAAACATGCATATATGACCTCCCACACGTACTTGATAACAATTCAATGAAGCTTTTCATTTGGCTCCATATTTAACATAACATTTGCAACTTTTGAGCAAAGAGAATCTCATTTAGAGAAAGATGCCTGAAATTTTTGATATTTCAATTTATGAGTTAGCCTTTGGCTTTTTGGGCATCATACATTTTATTTTGGTCGCTTTCCCTTTTTCCTAGTCGAATACTAGTTTGTGCGACAGGCTTTTGCAGCTCTATATCTCTTTTCATTTGGAGATTTACAATTAGAGAGCTCTTTTAAGCAAAAAAAAATAAAAGTGGGAAGATATATAGGCATGAGTCTATGCATGTCTCAAGATCAACAAAAACATTCACTAATCATTCATGACAAGGTTGAAGATCTATTTACAACAGTCACATAGATTTCAGAATTTCTTCCATGATGATATGAGTGCATGAGAAACAAGCTAAGCTCGTTAAATGCACAAAGTCATAAGTACAAAGGTACAAGGCAAAACATGCTTTGAGACAAAACTCAACAAAGTGATCAAACTTTTTGGATTTTCTATTTTTTTTTTATATGCTTTTGAATTTATGAACACACCCAAAAACAGAACAAGAAGGAAAAAAATGATCAATACAAGTAGCAGGTGCAATACCAAAACAAAAAAATATTTAGACACTAAACATGTGGAACCAAAACAACAGGTATGCAACACAGAGTATTATAGGTTCACACAAGAGATAGAGTTCAGGGAATGATACCGACACTGATCGTCTTACACAAAGATTGAAACTTTGGGCCATCTAGAGGTTTAGTGAATATGTCTGCTTTCTGATTCTCAGTGTTGATGAACTCTAAGTACACGGTCCTTTCTTCCACCAAATCTCGAATGAAGTGATACCGAATTTCGATATGTTTTGACTTCGAGTGTTGAACTGGATTCTTGGACAAGTTTATGGCACTTGTATTATCACAATATACACACATCGTGTCTTGAGTGATTCCATAATCATGAAGAAGCTTCTTCATCCATAGTAATTGAGCACAGCAACTTGCAGCAGCAATGTATTCAGCTTCGGCTGTTGATAGAGAGACTGAATTCTGCTTTTTGCTCATCCATGACACCAAGTTATTTCCAAGATAGAAGCATCCACCGAAAGTACTTTTTCTATCATCAATGCACCCAGCCCAATCAGCATCAGAATATCCGGCTAAGCATTCATTTGAATCTCTTGAGTACCAAATCCCATAGTCAGAGGTGCCATTTATGTAACGGATAATTCTTTTGACAGCTGTTAAATGTGACTCTTTGGGGGCTGCCTGAAATCGAGCACACACGCCTACACTGAAGGCTATGTCTGGTCTGCTAGCAGTGAGGTATAAGAGACTGCCTATCATACTTCGATAAAGCGTTGGATCCACTTCTATACCTGCTGCATCCCGACTCAACTTTGATGAGGAGCTCATTGGAGTGGAAGTGTGTTTCTTAGAGTCAAGACCAAATCTTTTAACAAGGTTTTTGGCGTATTTCTCTTGAGATATGAATATCCCATCTTTCCGCTGTTTCACTTGAAGCCCAAGGAAATAGTTCAGCTCTCCCACCATACTCATCTCAAACTCCCTTTTCATTTCTTCGGAGAATTCATGAGCCAAATGGTCAATTGTGGAACTGAAAACAATATCATCCACATACACCTGAGCAACTAGGAGAGACTTCTCATCTCTCTTTACAAACAAGGTTTGATCAGCTTGACCTCTTTTGAATCCGCGATCCAACAAGTATGTTGTGAGACGATCATACCATGCTCTTGGTGCTTGCTTCAAACCATACAGTGTTTTCTTCAACCTTAGCACATGATCCGGAAAATGAGGATCTTGAAATCCTTTTGGTTGCTCAACAAATACTTCTTCATTTAGGAAACCATTCAGAAATGCACTTTTTACATCCATTTGGTACAATTTAAAATCCATAACACATGCAATAGACAGTAGAATTCGAATTGACTCTAACCTTGCTACTGGTGCAAACGAATCATCAAAGTCTATGCCTTCCACTTGAGTATATCCTTGAGCTACCAACCTAGACTTGTTTCGAACTACCTCACCATCTTCATCAGTTTTGTTCTTGAAGATCCACTTGGTGCCAATGACATGAGTATCTTTGGGTCTTGGAACCAACTCCCATACATCATTTCTGACAAACTGATGTAGCTCCTGATGCATAGACTCGATCCAATTTTCGTCTCTAAGGGCTTCCTCTACCTTCTTGGGTTCGAATTGAGCAAGATAACAATTGTACGTCACATGATTCGCACTGTATTTTGGTCCTTTTCTCAAACGAAGTCCCTCATTTACGTCACCAATGATATTACTTGGTGGATGATTGAGGGTTACCCTTGATGATGGTCTCTTGGAGGTGGAAGATTCTTCATCTCGAGAGACTGGAGGTTGAACTTCCGGAGGAGTGAGAGGGCTAGAGGGTCCTTGCATCAATCTGGTCTCTCTTCTTGGTATAGGAGGTGTGGACTTTTTTTCTGGTGATTCTTTCTCGATCTCATCATCTTGAGACATGTTGTCCTCAACTTCCCCCTTCTTCAGGTTCGATCCTTCACCGTTATCCCTTTCCCTTTCAGATATGGTATCATCAATGACCACATTTATTGACTCCATTACCGTCTTGGTGCGTTTATTGAACACCCTATATGCTCGGCTATTTAATGAATAACCTAGAAATATCCCCTCCGCCGCCCTCCAAGCGGAAATCGATCCACTAGACAATCAGTTGGGATACATGAGTAAGCAAGAGACCCTCCAAGCCTAATCTACCCGATGTACCTAAGCCCTCCAAGCTCCTACTCCAACAAGGCTTCTCGGAACCGTGTCTTGTCTTAGTTATCCGGATCCCGCAACAAGCTCCATGTTGCATCTGCCATTCCAGGCTTCTTCCAATGCTTCCCAGCAGCACCAAAACGTCACACAACACTCTCCAAAGGTGTGGTAAGTGTTTGGGCTATCACCCTCTCAATGGTGTGGAAATGGAGAGGGAAGGGTTGAGGAGATACCACAAGCAAGTGTATAGAGAAAGGTGGGGATGACAATCTCTAATTACAAATGTGTTTGGCTAGGGTTTTCTCTCTGAAGCATACCTCAACATTTGTGGGTAATGGGGGTTTATATAGGATAGGTGCAAAATGTGTGAGTCAGTCAGTACAGGCTGGCAGAACAGCATGTCTCGCGGGTGTCTCGCGGGAAGGCCTTACCCGCGAGATACTCGCGAGAGACAGCTGTCTCCATCTGTCATGACTCTTCGCATTCCATCATGTGCAGGGCACATGCTTCACTTCGCGGGAAGCTTAGTCGCGAGATACCCGCGAGATTCCATCAGCTTCCAACTTGCTTGAGTCTTCACACACTCTCTATCACACACCCCTTACAACAATTCCCACAACAAATACAGGGTATAAACGATTGATAGAAATTACAATCAAATTTGGCATGGAATAAAAGCCAACAAAACACATAGTTGTAAATCACAACTTTACACACCAGATGACCGGCCTTTAGTGTGATGGGTCCCTCATTGATCTAGAGGGCAATTCAGGTACTCAGTTGAGCATAGACCTACTGGGGCATAGCTACTTGAGTGAAAGCATTTGCTATTTCAACCTGGAGGCGAACTACAAGCCCTATTCCCAAGCGACGCTTGATGATCGTGATGGAAATTTACATGTTTGTATCACATACAAAACATATGCAGTAGAAAATGAACGGACCTGCTTCATTCGCAATTGATAACATGCACTATGTAAATTTCAGAATATAAGAACAAGAGAGTGTACCTTGGTGTGGTGATTTTCAAAACAAAGATTAGAAGCACTTGGGAACACTTTTAATCTTCACACCAATTCCACTTGATGCCCAAGAAGTGTGGTCTCTCAATTAGTTATATGTGTATGTTCAAGAGAGAATTAGAGAGTGTCCAACACTCACATACAAACCATTTCATGTTCTTACTAAATTCTATATGTTTCTTTCCTTATAACTAATTATCTAATTGGGCTAGTCTTTTAGGCCTTTCCAATTGGGCTTTAGTATGAGGCTTGGAGTGGGACCAAAATGGAACAAATAAGACACTAGCTCCAATGGGCGTTGGGCTTTTCTTTAAACTCTTAATAAGTCCAAAGTTACCATTAATTATATTTAATACTGCTATATAAATATAATTGCACTCTAGGCCATATTAATAGATTATATTTCAAGACTTTATTATACATGCAACCCCTTCATAAAATATTCGTAGTAATACAAAGTCATAAATATAGACTGCCACTTTGAAGATTACTACATCTTAATCCTTGATTACCTAGTTTAATCCTTTAAAGTTATTCATCATATATTTATGAAATCCAATTTCATAAATATATAGTTTAGTAACCTCTTACCAAAGTGGTTAGGCCTAACTCTCTAAATAACTGAATCCATTAAATTTATCTCAAAGGAATATTTTATATCTCCGTTAAGAGATTATGAATTCCATCTTAAGAATATATGTTCCATCAACACCAAATGTGGCTGCCCAACATACTAAGGTTTTGACCGTTACTTTAGATCTCACTCATGATATATCAAAGCAACCTACACTCCATGATCAGGTCCATTATTCTCTCAAGATTAAAAGTTCATGTAAATAGAAGTTGTGAGATTTATTATTCATTTGACAGTTGTTAGGAGAATAATAAATCTCACAACAGTCCAATTCAATATGTTTTAACTCTTAAAACATATCAACACATCAACTAGAAGTCTTCACTTCCATGATCAAGACAAATCATCTTAGTTGATATGTTATAGTTTTCGTAGATGAAATGCCCAATTTCATTACTAACTACGAACTAAAATTCTGAGTTTATAAAGAACTTGTGATTTATATCTTTTGTGACTTTTCACATAAATCACACACTATATATCTCATGGACTGTATGATAATGTTTGAATATTCATGTTACCATTATTTTAGATAATAATAAAACAACTTTATTAATCACAACATTAAGTCATACATAATGTCATACACAATAATGTACATAGCATCATACAATAGGATTTAAGGGTACTAATCCTAACAGATCGTGCTCAGATGGCTAGGGCATTCTTGCTATATATACTGGGGGCATATCTCTTCACCAATGGTGGGCAAATGGTGTCCTTGAGGTTGTTGGCTCTCTTCCGTGACTTTGGGCAAGCTTAGGAGGCGAACTAGGGCCAGGCTTGTCTTGCGTACTTGTACTCATCCTTGGACACACTCAATCAGGGGACTTCACGGCAGTTGGTGGGGCCTTGGAAGCTCCTTAAGGTTAGACCTTCTTCCTTTTCTTATGTAGTTTTACAAGTATGTACTTTCTACTCTTACAAACAATATTTATTCTCTTGTTATCTAGACTTACAAACTTCATTCCGTGCTCTTGCAAACTATGTCTATCTTCTACCTTGCAAAATGTCACCTTGCAAACTGTCATTTCTCTTGCAAACTATAAAGTTGCAAACTGTACTGTATCTTTCAAACTATAATCTTGCAAATTGTTTCTTCTCTTATCTTGCAAACTGTCATTTACCTTGCAAACTATCATCTTGCAAACTATGCTGTATCTCGCAAATTATCATCTTGCAAACAGTTTCTTCTCTTATCTTGCAAACTGTCACTTCTCTTGCAAACTATTTCTTGTCTTATCTTGAAGCATTGAGCCATAAACTATGATCTCATTACCTGTGGAGCGGAGGTGGTTTTGAGGAGCTTTTCTTCAGTTCAGGCTCATCTCAAAAGCCTTTCTTCTAAGGATGTAAGTAGAAAAATATTCTTCCTTTTACTATCTTTGTATGTTCCCTAAGGTTTTTCTTCTAACCATCTATGCTTCTGCAGATTGCTTGGAGACCTTGCGTAGGTGCTCCTGTTGCTATAGATTTAGACTTGGAGGCAGCTGCCATCATCTCTTATGGGGCTACCCAACCCTTGGAAAGGGCCAGTCTGAGGGTCCTCTACTTAGCTAAGACAATTTCTTGCCAACTGATGGGTGAGGACATGCCATAGGTTCCGATGTATCCTTTCTCTTCATGCATGCACCACTTTCCATGGCACTTGCTAAATACTAGTTATAGAGGAATGGCATACCTTATGCCCAGTAGCTCTTGGGCAATCTTGATTATAATGAGTTCAGTGAGACTCATCTCATGCCATCCTTTCCCTTGGAGTATTTATCTTCTCTTTTTCCTCTTTCCTTTCTCTTTACCTTGCTTATGTCGCATGTGGTTATATTCAAATGTGTTGATCATGTCAGGATGTGGCTGGTCCTGCCATGCATGGCCTTGTTGACCCTCCCCACTTGCCTTGGTCGATTTATACCTATAGCCTCGATGGCTTTGCTAGGAAGCGTCCTATGGGACATTACCTGTATGTCATGGACCCTTTTCCTCTAGGTACACAAGTGGTAAGTCCTCTTTGTCCTTGTCCTTTGCACTTTCCATCTGCCCCTTTTGGGCTTGTCTTAACACTATCTTCTTTTCAAGTTAGAGGTGACCGAGTATTCTATGCATATCTACAAGCCTAGAAGGTATGCTTACCTGGGTGATGATGATGATGATGGCGATGACAATGACCCTATGATGACTTTGAGCTACTGATTGAGGAAGAGACATTACCGATGATGCTTCTGCAATTCAGATACACACAGACAGACATACTTTTTCTAGCCATTATCTTTCACACTTCAAATTTTATTTGAGACATTGGGTTGTATTTAAGATTATCTTTTACATTTCTTGGTGGTGTACTATAAAATAGACAACTCCAAGCTCGTCCATGAGGGTCGTCCAGAGCAAGAATAGAAAAATGGACTTTATGTAGAATGCTCGTCCCTGACAAGGTCGTCCATACAAGAAGACGTTTGGACAACCTTCATACATCCTAAAGCATGTCACTCTCTATATATGATTTGGACGACCTCCACATTCTTATTGCGAAGCACAAGTAAAAATCGAGGTTCATTACTACAAACCCCTCCTAATGACGGTTATGGAAATAAGATCAAATAATATAACTTCCTTTGCATTTATGGAGGTCAACTTCGAAACTTTCGACTTCCTCAATGATAGGAGAAATTATTAGACAAGTAACCGCTTCAAGTGCACTATATAAACATTCATCTGCATCAAAATAAAGTAAGTCTAAAACATTTCCCAAAAAGTTGGAACTCTAGAATTTGAGAGAGAAACTAACTTAGGCATCGGAGGATTCTTGGCCAGTCCACCCCAATCATGTTTGATTGTGTTTTCTTTTTCAGGTTCTTCCTGATTATCGAAGTCCGGAGCATTCAACCTACTAATTTTCTATCCATCATCAGTTGGTGTCTTTTGTAGGGAAGTAAATATTGTGTTTTGCAATTTTTCTTCCTTCGACAAAAGGCTGTATGGTTCGGACCAGATCAAGGGCCACTAGCCCAGGCCATCAAGAGAGTAGGGATGCCTTTAGTAATCCGCACCGTGATCGACAATCAGTGCCTGTCACGCAACCGCCTTCATTCCAACATATACAGTCCATGGCAGCCGCCATGGCAGAGTTAACCTATCAGAATCAAGAGTTGACTAGGGAAATTAGTCTGTGGAGGCAGTGCCATGGAAGGTATGATGAAGGACAAGCCTAGAGCCAAGAAGATAGAGGGAATTTTAAGCCTGAAAGCCAGTCGAAGGGTACCGCTTCACGAAGGGTGCCAGATTTAGAAAAGGAGATAGACTAGATAAGGAAGGTCATGGACAAGATGAGGGAGAACATGAGAAGGGTGAATCCTGTTAAGGATTTAGTTCATCAAACAGACTCTCTTTTCACGGCTTCCATCAATGGTCACCCCTTACCACCGAAGTTCAAGATGCCATCCTTGGACTCGTATGATGGAACGCATGACTCTTTCGATCATATTGCTACTTTCAAGACTACGATACATCTTCAAGGGGTTCTAGATGAGATTATGTGCAAGGCCTTCCCTACTACCCTCAAAGGACTAGCACGAGTATGGTTCAACAAGACACCTCCGAATACCGTGAGTTCTTTCGAAGAATTGAGAAAGCTGTTTGTCAATAACTTTATCAGAGGACAAAGGCACAAACATTCCTCGTTTAGCCTACTAACCATAGAGCCAGGGGAAAATGAAAGCTTACAGTCCTTCATTACTTGTTTTAATAGGGAAGCTCTAACAGTGGACGAGATGGACGATAAGTTGTTATTGGTAGCCTTCCATAATAGAGTCAACTCTGATTTATTCATCCATAAGCTCTATGAACAAGAGCCTTAGACCATGGCTAAACTCATCCATTCAGCCTAGAACTTCATGAATGCAGAAGACATAATTATAGCTAAGAAAAGGAAGAGAGCTAAACACATGGAAGCAAATCTCCCACATCATCCTGAGCATTGTCCTCGTCTAAAGAAGGTGCGGACGGGAGAAAAGAAAGATCGAGACAACAAGAAAGCAGGGTCTTTGGCACGGAATTAGCAATACATGCCCTTGAACATGCCACTTGAATAAGTGCTTATGCAAATTAAGTACGATCCTTCCTTGAAATGGCCAGAAAAAATGAAGGGAGATCCCAATAAGCGCAATAGGAACAAGTATTGCTGCTTCCATAGAGACCATGGGCATGATATGGATGAATGTTTTGATTTGAAGCAGCAAATAGAAAATCTTATCAGGCAAGGGACGTTGAGAAATTTCATTGGACGAGATCATAAAGACAAGAAGATGAAGGCAAATTTAGAAGAGTGGTCACGACCCCCACTTAGAGAAATAAGGGTTATCATAGGAGGAACCTTGGTAGGGCAATCTTTCAAGTCAATGAAGACATAACTAAAGGTAGTACAAAACGTCCAACTTTCGGGACAATCGCCAAAGACAAGGACCATGAAGGAGCAAGCCATTACATTCATAGACGAAGATGTTGAAAGGGTTCACCACCCACATGATGACGCAATCGTCATTACTTTGCTTATTGTTGATTATATGACCAGAAGGGTGTTAGTGGACAATGGTAGTTTGGCAGACATATTGTACTACGCTGCTTTCCAGCAAATGAGGTTTGGACGAGACCAACTTTATCTAGTGAACTCCCCCTTGATGGGATTTGGAGGTATGAAGGTACAACCTGTGGGTACTGTTACGTTACCTGTGGTGGTAAGAGCATATCTGCAACAAATAACCAAGGAAGTGAACTT
Source organism: Quercus ilex subsp. ballota (assembly GCA_032727855.1). Classification (NCBI taxonomy): domain Eukaryota; kingdom Viridiplantae; phylum Streptophyta; class Magnoliopsida; order Fagales; family Fagaceae; genus Quercus; species Quercus ilex. Next base: position 56,908,017 of record CM064908.1, read on the forward strand.
TCTAGTGGTGGACTGTTCATCGACATACAATGCTATCATTGGAAGACCAACTTTGAACAGTTGGAAGGCAGTAACGTCTACCTTCCACCTGTCAGTCAAGTTCCCAACAGAATATGGTGTAAGGCAAGCACAAGGAGATCAGTTAGCAATGAGAGAATGTTATTTAGGCATGTTGGCTATGGAAGAGCAAGTTCAAACAATGAGCATTGAGGAGAGGAGAATTGTTGTAGAGCCCACCGAAGCACTGCAAGACATTCCTTTGGATGAGAATAATCCTGAGAAGTATACAAGGGTTGGAACAAGTATGAAGGAAAAGACGAGGCAAGACCTCGTCCAATTCTTAAGGAAGAGTATCAATGTTTTTTCATGGAGTCATGAAGACATGCTAGGAATTGACCCAAGTGTTATCACTCACCGGTTGAATGTGGATCCATCTTCTAAGCCTTTTCGTTAGAAGAAAAGGGTCTTTGCTCCTGAGTGAGAAAATGCTATTAAGGAAAAGGTCCAAAAGTTAACCACAATGCAATTTATTTGGGAAGTCTATTACTCAGATTGGTTAGCTAATATGCTGATGGTCAAGAAGGCAAATGGCAAGTGGAGAATGTGTGTAGAATTCATTGATTTGAATAAAGCTTATCCTAAGGATAGTTATCATTTGCCACACATTGATCGGTTAGTGGACTCAACAATAGGTCATTAGTTGTTAAGTTTCATGGACATCTTCTCAGGGTATAATCAAATAAAGATGGATGAGTCAAATCAAGAAAAAACTTCCTTCATCACTAGTCAGGGTTTATTTTGTTATAAGGTGATGCCCATTGGTTTAAAGAACACGGGGGCAACTTATCAGAGGCTGGTTAATCACATGTTTCGCCCACAGATAGGACAGAATGTGGAGGTTTATGTGGACGATATGTTGGTGAAGAGCTCGGATGAGCAAAAGCATCTAGAATACCTCCAAGAAACCTTTGACACTCTTAAATGGTATAACATGAAGTTGAATTCGAGCAAGTACGCTTTCGGAGTATCACCGGGAAAATTCCTTGGGTTCATGGTTTCACATAAGGGAATTGAAGAGAATCCCGACAAAATTCAGGCAATCCTGGACATGAAGCCACTGAGGAGTGTCAAAGAAGTCCAATCTCTCATTGGGCGAGTTGCTGCCTTTAACATGTTTGTCTCTAAAGCTACTGACAAATGTTTACCATTTTTCAAGGTTCTCAAGAAGGCATTTGAATGGATGGACGAGTGTTAGAATGCCTTCCAAGACCTCAAGACATACCTCACTACAGCTCCACTTTTAAGCCTATCTATACCCGGTGAAGAATTATATTTATATTTAGTAATGTCTCCACATACAGTGAGCTTAGCATTGATCAAGGAGGAAGGAATGGTGTAGAAGCCAGTCTACTATACAAGCCGAGCACTGAGAGGGGCGGAAGGACGATATCCCATGATGGAAAAATTAGCCTTTGCTTTGGTTACAACTTCAAGGAAGTTAAGGCATTATTTTCAAGCTCATATCATCAATGTCTTGACAGATCATCCATTAAAGAAGGCAATGAACAATTGGAGGCTGTAGGACGACTAGTCTAGTGGGCCATAGAACTTAGCAAGTTCAATGTCAGGTACCAACCAAGGAGTGTGATAAAAGCACAAGTATTGTTAGATTTCATTGCGGAGTTCACTCCAAGTCAAGGAGAGTTAGACGAGCTGGAGATTAAAGATGGGTCGTCCATGTGGATGGGTCATCTACACTACGTATAGGAGGGATAGGAGTTATTTTGCAATCCTAAGAAGAAGATGAGTTGAAGTACAAAGTTCGCCTAAAGTATTCAGCAACCAATAATGAAGTGGAGTACGAAGCCCTTCTTAAAGGGCTAGAGTTGGCAAAGTCCTTAGGGGCAGAATCACTACTCATCCATGGAGGCTCTCAACTAGTTATAGGTCAAGTGAATGGAACGTATAAAGTAAAGGAAGGGAGGATGAAGAAGTATCTTAATAAGGTAAGATGCCTTGTGAAAATATTTAAAGAAGCTAGTTTAATTCAAGTCCTAAGAGAAGAAAACATGAAAGCAGATACCTTAGCAAAGGAAGCCTTAGTGAATGACTCAGTGGATGATTTTGATGAAATTCAGTATATGCCAAGCATAGATCTTCTAGAGGTATAGCAGATAGAAGAAAAAGAAAGTTGGATGGCCCCAATAGTGGCTTACCTAAAGGATGGAAGACTTCTAGAAGGGAGAGATGAGGCAAGAAAATTGAGAATCAGATCAGCCAGATATGCCGTCATAGACAAGGTGCTGTATAAAAAAGGCTTTTCACAGCCTTATCTAAGATGTTTGGCCCCAGACGAGGCAAATTATGTGTTGAGGGAAATTCATGAAGGGGCATATGGAAACCACTCCGGACTAAGGGCACTAGTCCATAAAGTCATCCGTGCTGGTTATTATTGGCCAACCATTCAAGCAGATGTAAAAGCTTACGTCAAGATATGTGACCAAAGTCAACGCTTTAGTAATATCCCTAGGCAGCCGTCAGTAATGGGGGTTGGACATCTTGGGTCCCTTTCTACTTGGAACCAGGCAGATGAAATTTTTAGTAGTAAGGATAGACTACTTCACCAAGTGGGTGGAAGTGGAACCCCTTGCAAAGATCACACAGCAGAATGTCAAAAACTTCGTCTGGAAGAATATTATATGTAGGTTTGGATTGCCTAGGGTATTGATATCATACAATGGATGACAATTTGACAACACGTATTTCAGGGACTTGGAATTCAGAATCAATACTCCTCACCCACCCACCCACAAGCAAATGGTTAAGTAGAAGTGGCAAACCAATCCTTGTTAAAAATCATCAAGACACGGCTTGAAGGGGCAAAGGGAGTATGGCCAGAAGAGTTACTGGGAGTTTTATGGGCCTATAGAACGACTTTAAGAACCCCTACAGGAGAAATGCCTTTCAAGCTAGCCTATGGAAGTGAAGCAGTGATACCTACAGAAGTGCATATGGCCAACCACAGGGTGATGAAGTATGAAAAGGAGGATAATGAAGAGCAACTCCGCCTTAACCATGATCTAATAAACGAGGTAAGGATGGACGCGAAATAAGGGACAACAAGATATAAAAACCTTATGGCCAAAAAATATGATGCAATGGTGAAATCCAGGCGGTTTAACATAGGGGACCTCATCTTGAAAATGGTCTCTTTGGTAACTAGAAACCCAGCTCATGGGAAATTAGGGCCTAATTGGGAAGGACCCTACAGGGTCAACAATTGCAAAAGACAAGGGTCGTATTACTTGGAGACCCTAGGCTAGAGAAAGTTGGAGCATCCTTGGAATGTTGAGCACCTAAAAAGGTATTATCAGTAAGACATCTGCTTGGACGAGTCAAAGTTTGTGTTGTTTTCTATTACTTGCATGGGTGTGTTATTAGCATTATATGTTGTGTTTTAACTCCTTAAGAGTGATAGTTTTTACAACTATGTATTATGGGTTATGGATGAGGTCATGGACCATGTTTGTATTTATAATTTCCTAAAAGGCACTAGTTACTAAGCATGTGCCGTACTTGCATAATGCAACTTCCATGAGTTCACCAGTAAGAAGGCTAAGACCTAAGATGAGAAAAAGTCTCTGGACACAGAGACAACATCTATAAGCTTTCCTTAAAAGGATAAAGCAATGAGACTTAAGGCATATTCGTCTAAACGTTGGATGAGACAAAGCCTGAAGCACACCCGTTCAACGCACAAACGAGGAAATATGTGCACGAGAATATTTGAAGTTCATGGACAGGCAATCAGCTCAAACAACCCAAACTCTGGACGAGCAAAAAGCTGAATGCCTTAAAAATCCTATGGACGAAAATAATAAAGAGTACCATTCTCAAGACGAGTTATACTTGGTTTGAAAAATGGTAAAGATTCTTGTCATGAACAAGGCCATGCTTTAGATCAACGTTATGGATGGTGGAAAATAATAAATTTCCTACATACAACAACATGTAATAAAAATAAAAAGCAATGGAAACATTCATTCAAAAAAGATTAGAGAAGGGTAGACAACCATCGTCCCAAAACCCTTATAAGTAAAGAAGACATTGTTTAGAGGCTCGTCCAAAAAACTACGGACGAGTTAAATGTACTTAAACAACTTCGAATGGTCCAAAACAAAGGACCAAATAATAATTAAAAAAATAAAAAAACATATACAAGGATAAACAACATATCAAAATTTAAGTCTTCATGAAGGAGGGACGTTAGCACTGGGTTCATCTTGAGTTGGCTAGGTGGTGGCATCGTCCTCTATATTGATGTCTTCTAAGCTCGTCTGAAGGAGGGAGCTAGTAGCAGCACCACCAAGGTTGAGTTTGATGGATCTGAAGTCAACCTCAGGGAAGTTTTTCGTAGCCTACATCCTGAAATCTTCAAACGAGGCTGCATAGTTGGTGTCCAACAAGTCAGTAAATTGCTTGGACGCCTTGAACTCTGCAACCGCGTCTCACATAGCTTTTTCAAGAAGGATACTCAACTCGTCGTTCCTCTTTTGGAGGTGATCAAGACGAATATCCTTTTCTATAGCATCAGTCTTCATCTCTTCAACATGGTTTTGCAGCTCCTTAGCTTCGTCCTTGTCCTTAGCTACCACCTCAGCTCACCTTTTGCACTCGTCCTTAACCTCTTGGATCCTTGTCTCTAGCAGAATCCTCATCTTGTTTAACTTCGTTGCCTGCCTGGACGAGGCGATGAACTTAGACATTACCTATACAAATAAGAATTTTGTTAGACAAAATACATATATATATTATTGATTGGACGAGGTAAAAAAGTTTACATCCCTTAAAGAGGTCATGAACACCTAAGTGCTCAAAATCCTTCAAAGACATGTCATAGCATGCTGCCATGTCTTGGTCGGTCACAACCTTCTTAAACCTCTCCCAAGCTAGGTCTTCATTTTCAACAAGATTTTGAGGAACTCATTGAGAAGGTTGAGACAAGACAAGACAAGGCAAGCACAAGGCCCTCTATCTATATTATTCATGATGTTCATTTTCAACATCATGAATCTAGATAGAGGGCTACTCGGTAGGAAGGACAGGAAGGCTAGGCTTGACCACTTTAGGCTTAGACAACTTGTGCTTAGCCCTCTTCTCCTTACGACGACTTGGAAGGTTACACAAGTCAACAGCTTTGGATAAATGTTTTCTTTTATCACCTACAGATGGACGAGGTTGGGATTGGACCCCCTGCCTAACTACCTCATCCATCACTTCTTTGCCTTTATTCTCTTTCATTGTTGCCATTCCTAAAAAAAAAAAAACGTTAGTCATAAAAAAAAAAAAAAAAAAAAAAAATAAAAAGAACTTACATCTACAGACAGTAAGCTCGTGGGCAATGGCTTCACTAGACGGCTCAGGGCCTAACCCCCAAGTGGCAAGAATATAACAAATAATAAAATTACAACTACAATCAAGAATATAACAAATAATAAAATTACAACTATAAGTGTATCTTCAGGATGAAGGTTCCCTAACTCTCCTGTGTAGGGTGCAAATGGATCCTTGCTAACCTTAATAGGGTTTCCAGCCTAGAAACCAGAGACGAAGAAGAACTTTGTCTTCTAGTTCCTATCTAAGGTGACTAAGGACTTTATTATTCTATAATCTTTCCCTCTGGCTATGAAATGATAAAAGCCTAGGGATTGGTTAATTTTGGAGGGTATGTAGTAGTAGAGGAACTCATCCACAGTAAGAGGACGATCCCCCTCAAACACCTCCCTCCACAAAACTTGCATAGAGACAACTAGCCTCCCTGCATTAGGATTGAATTGACATATACCTAAACCTAGCCTAGTGAGCAACTCCCTAGCAAAGGCATTAAGAGGTAACCTCAAACCCCCCTAAAGGTAAACCTCATAAATGCCAACACCAAAACTGGGTTGGTAACACCACTCCCCACGCACAAGTAACCTGGGGTTTAGGTCATCAAGAATTTGGTACCAAGTCATAAGGTTGTCTAGCCTTTTCTCGTCTGTCTTAGAAGCGACCCCTATAGCATAACTGTAAACTATCTCAACCTTAGATCTGGACTCAGCCCTCGTCCTAAGTTCTTCCTAAAGAACCTCTAAGGGAACCCCAGGGACCCCAGACATGTATTCGCCCATGGTATTTCCTCCACTACTACTATTGCTAGCACTACTACTATCACTAGAGCCACTAAAACTGCTAGGGTCGTGATACTTGTCTGTGGCCTTATCAACATTATTACTAGACGAAGAAAGGATAACCTCAGACATTTTTTAAGAAAACTTAAAACCTAAGGACGAGAGTGAAGAAAATACCTAGATCTTGATGAAGGGAGACTATAGGCGTAAGAAACTTCTAGACAAGGCACTAAGACGAAGGATGTCAAGGAAGGAAATTTCAGAATTGTAAAAGGTAGCGGAGGAATTCCACTATTTATAGGCAATGTACTTTAGCATCTGAAATGACACAACCAACCAAGAGCTGATATGTGGCATGCGCCTCGAAAAAATGAATTGACGTGACTAGTCACCAACAGGATCGTGACACATGTCACACTTAATCGTTGACATAAATACATACGTCCAAACAATGGCATCAGGCTACACATTTCTCTAGACGACTCATGGACAAGGGGGTAACTGATGGTGTACTATCAAATAGACAACTCTAAGCTCGTCCATGAGGGTCCTCCAGGGCAAGAATAGAAAAATGGATTTTATGTAGAATGCTCGTCCGTGACAAGGTCGTCCATGACAAGAAGACATTTGGACGACCTTCATACATCCCAAAGCATGTCTCTCTCTATATATGATTTGGATGACCTCCACATTCTTATTGCAAAGCACAAGTAAGAATCGAGGTTCATTACTACAAACCACTCCCAATGACAGTTATGGAAATAAGATCAAACAATATAACTTCCATGGCAGTTATGGAGGTTAACTTCGAATCTTTCGACTTCCTCAATGATAGGAGAAGTTATTAGACAAGTAACCATTTCAAGGGTACTATATAAACATTTATCTGCGTCAAAATAAAGTAAGTCTGAAACATTTCCCAAAAAGTTGGAACTCCAAAATTTAAGAGAAAAGCTAACTTAGGCATCGCAGGATTCTTGGCCAGTCCACCCCGGTCACCTTTGATTGTGTTTTCTTTTTCAGGTTCTTCCAGATTATCGAAGTCTGGAGCAGTCAGCCTACTGATTTTCTATCCATCATCATTTCTGTTTTTATTTTAGGACATATACTTATTTGCAACTTATGGGTATCTTGGAAATGTATGCATATTATCTAGATTCTCTTTTCTTCTTCGATGTATGAAAAGCTGAGCTTGAATCTACCTTTAGCAGTCCTTTAGACCATAGGAATCATTAGAAAAGTCTTGGTGAGGAAATCTCATCCCAAATAGGGAATTTGAAACCCTAATGAACTAGCGCGTGCATGCGCGTGTGTGCATATGCAGGTGTTGACCATGCATGTGCATCTTGGACCATGTGTTCGCATCTTGGACCATGCATGTGCATGCTACCAAACAGAAAAAGGAACCTTAGCTGACTTTCTTCACTATAAAATAGTTGTGGGTGGCTTCCAAACCTTCACAAAATGTTTTTTAAGCCAAAGAAACATTCTGTAAGGTCCAAATGACAGAATTCACTCCTTTATAGATCTTGACGTGGATAAATGAGCTTAATCTCAACTTCAAAGATGCTTTTATCTCTCTTGGGCTTTCTTGTATTTCTTTCTTCCACCAAATCAAAGTGAATGAGCCTCTGCTGGTGTAGCCATTGAGTTTTGGATACCTAATTGACATGTTTTTCAATTCAATAGTGTGTAATTATGCTCCACTCTTGAAGAATTTGGTGCGATCATGGGCGAGCACGACTTCGGTGCTATCATTGTTCCTACTCTTGAGGAAGATCTTTCTAACATAGCTCATCAACTTTTGGGGATTCCTCTAGTTATGGCTAAGAGGTGGTGTAAGTCCAACAAATTGAAGGCCCTCATGGTTTTCAAGTATTTCTTCAAGATGGATGTCCCTTTGGCTAGAGTAAAATGTTCTTATCGTCTCAACAGTTTTTGCCTTTGCATTCTTGCAAGGTTCTTTTTAGTGCACAAGACACCTCACGTAGATTCTGGAATCCTTCACGTGGTCAAGAATTTAGGGATTCGGAGCCCCATAGCCTTATCTTGGCAGAAACTCTCAATGGCTTGGATGTTATTCATTGGGAGGAAGCAATATTCTTTATGGGGAGTCTTCTTCTTCTTCAGGTGTGATCACTAATTTTACCTAGGTTGTCCACCTAGAATGATTCCTTTAATTTTTGCTTGGATTTCCTTTTGGTTTTCAAACCATAAAGGCTCCTTATATCGTCTTTGAATATTTCTCTCTCCTTTATCCACTCAACACTCATGCTTTTTTGTTCATTAGATTTGGCTATATGAGAAGCTCAGATTACTTTACCCTCCCATTGTTGCTTCTAGTCGATATCAACCAAAGATGACCATAATCCTAAAGACAAAGAGATGGACCCCGTTAATCTTACTGGACTCATGTAGCATATTACTTCCTGAAATGTCAAATGGGTGGTAGAATGGTTGTGCATTAAGGCCATGTCCAACTATGATTCCAAGGAAAACTGTGTACCTTTGGTTGGGTTTCATCACTGTTCTTACTATCCAACTTGTCACATTGCAAGAAAATTTGGTGATCGTTAGGGGGTTTCTTGTGGCAATGGTTCTTTCCATTCCCTAGCATTCACTAATAGAATCTTGGGCAAAATCCACAAGACTTGGCCGTGAAAGGCAATGAATAAGGACATCCACTTCCCTCAATTTCTTCATCCAACTTCTGGATACAAGGATTGGTTATCCACTGTTATGAGAGTAGTCCATCGGGAAGTGAAAGATCACAGGAAGTCCAACAAAAGGAAGATGACTAAATGACTATCTTGATATGCCCCAAATTTTACTTTTCCGCACTTTATGATTCCATTCTTTTTATTTGAGTTAATAAAGGATTGGAATGTTCCAAGTCCCCTATAAAACAATTTATCATCTTTTAATTTGAGCAATAAGAGAATCAACCATTTTATTATCTTTGCTTATTGTCCTTTCTTTTCTTTCTTTTTCTTTTCTTTTTTCTATGCCACGTAATTTTTGCCCATGATGTCCTTGTGGAAATTTTTGCCATGCCCACGGTCTTTTCCCCTATACCTAGCAGGCTTTTTTTCTTTTCAAACTTTGTATTTCTAGAGCCTATCCATATTGATTAGGCAAAGCATCTCCTCTCTATCCAAATCTGTAATTCTTGTATTGCATCCTAACATGATCTTCTTAATAATAAAAGGTCCAGAACATCTTGGTTTCATCTTTCCTTTTGGATCGAAAGTTTCATCTTTAAGAACCTTTAGGACTAGATCACCTTCCTTGAGGTTTCTAGGTTTCACCTTCTTGTTAAATGCTTTAGCAATCCTCTTTTGGTAACCCTATATGTGATATTGAGCTTTCATCCTTTTCTCATCTATCAAGTTTAACTGTTCATATCTTTCACTTGTCCAATCCTTTTCTAGGACTTTGGTCTCCACTAATACTCTTAAAGACTGTATCTCGAACTCAATGGGAAGCACCGCTTCACTCCCATAAACCAAAGAGTAAGGGGTTGCCCTAGTTGATGCACAGATAGAAGTCCTATAACCCCATAACTCGGCCCAATCCTTTTATGTCACTACCATCTTTGCTAGGATATTCTTGACTTTCTTGTTGGCTACTTCTACGGCCCCATTAGTCTGCGGTTTGTATAGTGAAGACTTGTGATGTTCAATGTTGAACAATTCTAGGATCCTTCAGACCTCTCCCTCAAAGTGGTAATCATTGTCAAAGATAATCTCTTGCGGTACTCTAAACTAGTAGATGATGTTATTCTCTATGAATTGGGCCATATGCTTGGCTATATATATGGAGTAGGAAGCTACCTCTACCTACTTGGTGAAGTAGTCAATTGCCACTGGGATATACTCATACCCGTTTGAAGCCTTAGGAGCTATTCTTCCAATCACATCTAACCCAAGACTAAGAAAGGCCATGGAGAGGTCATACTGTATAGTTCATTAGGCGGTACATGGTTTAAGTTTGCATGTTTTTGGTTGTATTCCAATAGTATCCCATCTTTAAGATCTTTTTTGCTAACATTCTCCTATTCATGTGAGAACCACAAATCCCTTGATGAACTTCCTCCATGACTCTTTCGGGTTCTTCTTTCTTTAGACAACGAAGGTGTACACCATCATAGGACCTCCTATAGAGCTAACCTCCATATAAGATGTATTGCATTGCCATTATCCTAACGGAACTACGTTCTTTCTTGTCGGCACCGTCAGGATAAATTCCCAATTCTAGAAACTTCATGATGTCGTAATACCAAGGGACTCCCTTTTCTTCTACGGCTAAGATTGACAACTCTTCTTTCTCTTCATGTACCAACTGATAACTTTGCTTGATTTCCAAAGGTTGGGTCCATACTCCTACGGGTATTTCAACCATGGAGGCTTAAGTAGCCAAAGCATTTACAAACTGATTTTGAGCTCTAGGGATGATCGTATATTCAATCTTGTCAAAATTCTTTGTTAACTCCTCCAATTACTGTTGGTAAGGCTTTATGTGCTCTTCTCTCATCTTCCACAATTTTTGCGCTTAGGCTATGACCAAGGTTGAATCTTCAATGACTTCGGCTTCCTTTACCCCTAACTTTTGGAGGGCTTCCATCCCGGCGATACAAACCTTATATTCTACCAAGGTGTTGGTTGCTTTGAAGTTCAACTTGATAGCCAAAGGTACATGAGATCCATCAAGGATGATCAGGAGTACTCTTCTCCCATTTCCATATCGATTCACAGCTCCATTGAAATACATCTTCCATGCCCCTAATTCGACGTCCAAAATATCTTCATCTAGGAAATCCTTTCTACCATCTCCTCATTTTATGGGGTTCTCAGCACAAAAGTCTGACACAACACTTCCTTTGATGGTCTTTCTAGTCACATACTTCAAGTCAAATTTTGCCAATAGGATCAACCATCTTGATAACCTTCCACTTAGGGCAGGCTTCTCAAAAGATATTTCAATGGGTCCATCCTAGCAACTATCCATATTGGGAAAAGTAGGATAATGTGCCTTAGTTTCTGTACGACCCATATAAGAGTGAAGCTTGACTTTTCTATAGGCGTGTATCTAGTCTCGTAATCATGGAATCTCTTGCTCAAATAGTGCACAGCTCTCTCATTCTTATCATCATCTTCTTGTGCTAACATGCTCCCTACTACATCCTCTTTGATTGAGAGAGGTAAAGGAGTAAAGGCTTCCCAGGTTTTGGGGGTACCAAGATAGGTGGATGGAAAAGGTACTCCTTGATAAGTTCAAAGGCTTCATGACATTTATCATTCCATGTATAGGGTTCATTCTTCCTCAAAAAATTAAAGATAGGTTCACGAGTGGAAGTGAGTTTCGCAATGAATCGACTAATGTACTGCAAACGGCCAAAGAGTCCTCTTATCTCCTTCTCGCTCTTAGGTGGAGACATGTACAATATGGCATTGATCTTTGATGGGTCAACCTCTATCCCTTTATCATTCACTATGAAGCCTAGTAATTTTCCTGCAGTTACTCCAAAGGTGCATTTTTGTGGGTTTACTCTCAGTTTATAGTTCTTGATCCTTTCGAAGAATTTTCTCAAGTTGGTTATGTAGCCTTCTCTATCTTTGGACGTTATGATCATATCATCGATATATACCTCTACTTCGTTGTACATCATGTCATGTGGCAAGGCAATAGCCATTGTTTGGTAGGTTGCTGTTGCATTCTTGAACCCAAATGGCATTACTGTGTAACAATAGATCCTTTATTCAGTGGTTAAAGTAGTCTTGGTCATGTCTTTAGGAGCCATCTTGATTTGGTTACATTCTAACAAATCGTCCATGAAGGACATCAAGGCATTGCCGGTGGTGTTATCCACTAAGACATCTATGTGAGGCAAAGGGAAGTCATCCTTAGGACAAGCTTTGTTTAAATCTCTAAAGTCCACACACATTCTCACTTTTCTATCTGTCTTAGGTACGGATACAACAATTGCTTGGTGACTTCCTCCTTGATCTTAAGGAGCCACTCAGTCCTCACGCATCTCAATTTCTGCTTAATGGGCACCATGTGAGAATAAGTATCAATGTGAAGTTGTACTATCTCGGATTAATGCCAGGCATATCTTCATAAGACCATGCAAACTCTTCTTGGAACTTTGTGGAAAGTTCTTTAAGATTTTTCCTTTCTTACTCACTTAGAGTTAAGCCAATTTTAATTAGGCATGGATTCTCATCATTGCCCAAATTAAGAGTTTCAAAAATTGGTTCCATAGGTTCAATTTTCTTTTCCAATTATTTATTAATTTCATTTTCAAATTCATTGGAGTCATTTAAGTGAAGAATTTCAATATTATGGGACACATCAAAATTAGCCAAATTAGAATTCATCTTATTAAAAATGTTGAAAAGTACATTGGAAATTGCATTAAGATGTCTTTTCCATGCTATTATAAAACCAAACCCAAGTCCAATTACTAAGTTACCCATCGGTAGGCATGATGAATGCAGATAGATCACTTGACTCCTCGGTGGTGATGGCAAGCACATTGCCCCGCCCCTATTTTTAGCAAAGCTCTCATTGCTTCAACATCCATGTAGTCCATCCATTCAACCTCTTCTTGAACTTCCTTAATCACCACAGCAGGCTTCTCCTTGAAATTGAGCTTCCCTTTAAAGAATATCTCCCAGTTGGGCCAGTTGGGATTCACTTTTCCATCCTTATCTACCTAAAACTCGAGAAAACTACAAAAGGGAAAATCTCCCCCTTCATTCATAAAGTTCCCATTGGGAGTACCAAGGTCTTTCTTGATTCAGTCGCGGCCTTCAAAGAACCCCAAACCTTCATTGGTCAGTTGAGTCTTGAAATCAGGGAATTCAGTCACCCCTTTTCCTTCTTTTCCAAGAACCATACTAGGCATGTACCCCATTTTCTTCTTCATTGCAATTGCCTCATGACTATAATTAGGGAGTAAATTGGTAGCATATCTTTCATCATTCAATCCATAATTAGCCATATTTACAAAATCAAAGCCACTCATTTGAAGCTCACTCTCCCCCTCTTCGAGTCCACAAACAGGTGTTAGGATCTCACCATTGCCAAGCACCATGACAATTCCTCCCTTCCATGGAATCTTCATCTTTTAGTGCAAAGTAGAAGGAATAGCTCCAATGGGATGAAGCAATGCTCTTCCCAAGAGAAAGTTGTAGTTAGGAGTGATGTCCATCACATGAAATTCCACAATTTTTTCCAATGGACCAATTTTTCAAGGAGCTTTGAAAGTGCTGATAACCTTCCTCAAGGTTTTTTCATATGCCCTAATAGTCAAAGGTGAAGGGATGATTGATTCCAAGTCTAAACCGACCTTGAGAGTGATCCTAAACAGGCATACATTCAATATGGATCCATTGAGAATAAGCACCATTAGAACCTTGACACCCATGAACTCGATAGTGATTTACAAAGGCCTAGTATGAGTGGCTCCTTCAGGAGGAAGTTCTTCATCGAAAAGGTAAGGAAAGGGTGAGATGGGGCCTCAACTCCCTTGAGAGATAGAACCTCTTGAGGTGTAGGCTCTATAGGCACTTCTTTTACATTTAAAGCATCTAGGAGTGCATTGCAGTGCTTGTTAAAGGCCATTAGCAAACCCCAAATGGACATATGAGCTTGAGTTTTCTTCAATTGGGTTAAGATCCTATCCTTCCCCTATCCCCCTCTTCCTTTTCTTCCTTCCCATTGAGTCCAACGGGTTTTGATCCTTCCTTCATATTCCTTCCAAGAGGATCCTTCTCCAAAAAGGATGGTTTGTAATGCTTCCCACTTCTAGTTTTGTTTGCCATATCGTCCTCTAGGACCCTTTTCCTTAGCTTAAACATTCCTTTAAAGAGTATCCCCCACACCATCACTGCGTTCTTTAAAATCTTATCCTTCTCATCCCATATTCCTTGAATTTCCACTATGTTGACCTTCATAGTCTCTATCAATTAGGAGCAATCCCAATCAATTTATGCCACTTGCACCCAATTTTGATATAGGGGAAGAGCTTGATGATAATTGGGTAAGGGGTTCTTCCTAATGTATCTCATGCTTGAGGTGAAAGCAATTGTCAGTCTTATGGCCAAATTTATGATGAAAGTGATAATGTTCATTGAGGTTCCAGGTAGGAGGTACAGGATTAGGCATTGGTGTGGGATCCAAGGGTTTAAGAAATCTTTTGGAAGTGAGGTTCTCATATGCTTGGGCAAGGGTCATTCCTAAGTTAGAAAACTCTTGATAGGCTTTCTTTGTGAAGCTTGGATAAGCTAGAGGTTGCTGAGGTATGATGGCACTTACATTCAGTCACAGGATTGGGTGCCTTAGAAGTGGTTGCTCCTCCCCTATTTGTCTTCTTCATTGGAACCTTGTTCTCCCCTTTCTCCAGTTGTCTATTATTGATGGTATCCTCGATCCTAGTCCCACAACCACCCAATTCTCCAGAAGAACTAATAGGCAATGACAAAAACCTACTATTGTATGCTGGAAGCAAGTTCTTAATAATCATGTTGATTTGGTCCTTCTCATTTGGCCTATTAACCATCTTGGATGCTTTCCCTTTCCACCTTGTCATGTATTCATAGAAAGTCTCCCCCACTCCTTGCTTAGTGGTCTTCAAATCTCTTAAAGTTACATCAATCATGGTATTGAAAATGAATTGATCCACAAATAGTTCAACTAGCTCATTCCTCACTTTTGCTTCTCATCCAACCCCTTCATTTCAGCAATGCTTATGTATTTCCTAACAAGTTGCTTAGGATCCCTAGTCCTATTAAATTTTTTTGTATCAAAAATCTTGAACTTAGGAGGCAACGCAATAGGAGCTTTGGAGCTCAATCTACCCATGTTGTAGAGATGATCTCTTGAGCCTTACAGAATTCTAGTTGAATCTTTTCCAATTTCTCCTTCATGGCTACGATATCCATAGTGAGCTTCTCAAATTGCTTATTCCTTTAATAATCAGCCTTATCTTTTTTATCTGATTCTTCTCTTTCATGTTCGTCATGTATCTCCACATGCACGAGTTCCTTTAGCTTGCTCTCCTCTAGTTTGGAGAGATGAATCCCTATCTTCCTGAGGGCTTTAGCTTGCTTTTCTATAGTCTTGTATAGCTTTTACGCAAGAGCCTCATCAATTTGAGTGGTCATTTCATCTCAAGGTATCTCTTCTTGAAGTATCTTTTCTTGAGGTGTGATCTCAATCTTAATCAAACCCCTTCCGTTACTTTCTCAAACCCAAGTTGAAATGGGGGTGTGCTTACTTGATCTTGGTGGTGCATTGGTGCCTAAAAAGAAGTCCCATGTTTATTAAGCCCATGTTCCAATTAAAAGTTTCTTTTATTTAGATGTTCTTAGAAAGTCTTTAAGTCCATCTTAGTGAAAGCCCAATTACAAGAATCACTCCCTTTTCCTCTCATGAGCCTTGGCCCTTGTTTTCCTTGGGCTTGGTCCATTTACAATAAAGCTCTCAATCTTATACTCATGGG
Organism: Quercus ilex subsp. ballota; assembly: GCA_032727855.1. Classification (NCBI taxonomy): domain Eukaryota; kingdom Viridiplantae; phylum Streptophyta; class Magnoliopsida; order Fagales; family Fagaceae; genus Quercus; species Quercus ilex. The sequence goes on from CM064908.1 coordinate 56,923,695, forward strand.
CTTTCATTAGAATGTGATTAGAGATTTTCAACCAATTGTCAGCCAACAATGTATTCATCACATTTAGGCTCTTCTTTGATTTCATTCATTTTGTCCTTTTTTTTTTTTTTTTTTTTTCGAAGGAGTCCTCTAGCTAGAATGTAATGTGGTCTTCCTCTCAAAGCCTATAAATATCTCATCATTTTGAGCCTTTACATGCAACAAAGAGGCCCAAGATTAGGGATATTCATATTGACTTTGTAGGATTTTGGATGCTAGGTCCATAGCATATTTGTTACCTTAGGCTTAGGGTTCTCCTTTACAAAAGGCCGTTGATTTTGGGCCATCCTTTAAAATTTTACATCTTTTATCTATCCTTTAGAATTAGGTGAACACGAGATATATGGTTGAACAAGCAAGAGATATAAAGGGCACCCTCTTTTGATAGGATCTAGGATCTCTCTAAGTGTGGGTAAGCTCCTTAAAGCTAAAGTCATAGATAAATAGGTCACTCATAACTAGATTGGCCATGATTCCAACCTTAGGCCTAAATGGACCACAATGGATTTGTGGCAAACTGTTAATGTACTCAAAGCCCATTATAGGCAATTACGTGGATTGTGAGTTAGTGGGATGAACTTCAGAAGATTTTGGCCTAAAAGGAGCCTCCACCTTCCCACTCATCACCAGCCATGGCAAAGGGATAAAAGAACCATGTGACAGTGTGTGAAAACAATATTAATCAAGCCTTTATCAAGATTAAGAAATGGGAAAAATTGTAATCAAACTCTCTATCCCTAGTGGAGTCACCACTATAAGCACAAGCGCACGCAATGGGTCGTCCTCGCGGTTGGGTGAGTATTCCTTGGCCTAGGGTGGACCATGGTAGAGAAATGGAATCGCCACCTAGATTAGGTCTAGAAACCACAAGTATAGTGCTCGTCAGGGAATGACTGATCTTTTACCAGAGCACGTGTCCATAGTTTAGGTATGGAGATGGGAAGGTGTTAGGCACCTATTGATATCGTATTTTGTCTACCCTTGATTTGTGTGCCGAACCCCTGAAAATCCAAAAATATTATTTTCTCTCTATGGGGTCATGAGAACATCTAGAATGACGCGGCACAACTCATTTGGGCACTGGAGTGCCCGAAGTGACTTTTTCTGCTAAAATGACCAAAATGCCCCTGGTTAGCCCTTGGTTTAAATGAAGGTTAAACATGGTATGAACTCTCAAAAAATGACATTTTTCACATTTTTACTTCAAACCCCAGCTTCTCGGAGATTTTTAGCAGCTTTGATTGAGTTTGACCAAGTTTGACCCGAAGTCGATCCTAGGTGGGTCCAAAATCCCTAATTTTGATTTGGCTGCTAGAACGGGTTGAAACCAACGCCACTGCAAATATTATCGAATTCTTATCCCAAAGACTGTTCATGGGTCAAAATTGGAGTTAGAATAGCCGAGATATCACGAAAACCGGAATGACACTAATCAATGCACTGTAAACTTCAAAGAGCCATAACTTTTGATCCGACTGTTAGATTTTTGAGTTTCATACCTTTTTAGAAATTGAAAATCAAGATCTATCCAAAGGAGTAAAGATCAGCCGGATAAGAGGAGGATTAAGGCCGACAGCAATTGAAAGGCTGTCGCCTCGATTTTCTCACCCGGGGCTATAAATAACCCTAGGCATGCCCCAATTAGGGAGGACACACATTTTTTCTGAAATTTTCTTTCTACCAGCTGCTCTCTACAATTTTTTTTCTCTCTTCCAAACCCCAAAATACACCCAAGAACACTCCAACAAACACATCAAAGTCTCTTGATTTTTCCTTTTTCACCAAGAACACAAGGTATTGCTTTTGCACTCAATCTTCCTTTCCTTGGTTCTACACTTTGGATTTGGGGTTTAGGGGTGTGGATGTAGCTTTTTGGATATCATCCACACCCCTAACCTTCTAAATCTTTTTCCTAGCATGTTCTTGCTCTTTTTGCCATGATACTATGCTTTGTTGCTTTCTTTGACATGTTTCTTGCTTTAACTTGTTTCTAGCATGTTCTTGCTCTTTTTGCCATGATAATATGCTTTGTTGATTTCTTTGACATGTTTCTTGCTTTACATTGTTTCTAGCATGTTCCTAGCTTAGATCCATGTTCTTTTATGCTTGCTCACATGCTTATATGTTTAGATCTACATGCTTAGGGTTTTATACCATGTTTGCTTTGCTTTGTTCCTCTTTTTGCTTTGTTTTGATGTTAGGGTTATATGCTCATGTGATTGGGTCCTTTCAGGAGGTGGTTTTGTCAGCAGGAAGCCGGGAATAGCAACGTCTATCTAAGCCAAGCGAGGGTCTCGGGCTTTGATGACATTCTTCCAATTCTGGAAGTGCTTGGTGGAAGGTTTATAGCCAAGGATGACGTGAGCCGCCCTGAGCTACCCGTCCCTATACAGGAATATCTCCGATATGAGGATCATGTTCAGATCCTTGAAGTTCACCAAATGCTTGGCGGGGGCAGTATGTTACTCGTCTGCCAAATGGAACCATGAAGATTGTTAGTAAGAGAAAAAAGGGGGAGAGGAGACTTCTACGGTGGGGCAGTGCAACCCATCATGCCATCTTCCCAAGACAATGAGGAAATCCTCATCCATGCCTTTGCTGGAGTCTGGCACATGAAATCAACCTAACTGCAGGAACCCTACACTTCATATAATACTTTGTTTTTCCCCTTTTTGTCAATTATAGACCCAGTTCACATCATGCCAGGTGAGGTTAGTCCCCATCCGGTGGTTAATAGCATCCATACACTCGAAGATCCTAAAAATATTGGGAGAACACTGGGTCAGGGTTAACATATAATTCGTAAGGTAGTCCTTGGTCGCCGACCCTATAGGTATCTCCATCCCGCCTTCAATAAAGGTGATTATAGGGATAACCATAGACTCAGGAGGTCTATTCAAGACTAACCACTCACCCTCCTCACAATGCCTAATTTCCACATTACTGGGAATCCTATATTGCGCCCTAAAAGTTACCTTGGCATCCTTGTTATCCACTAACCTAGCATACCTACCCATGGTCTTTTGAAAGGGTAAAGTGTAGAACTTGCAAAGAAAAGAAAACGAGAAAAAAGCCAACACACCTAATGATGAAGGCAAAGTGCACTCCTCGGGAGTTTTCTTCCTCAAAGCTTAGATCGCTAGAATGCAAAAACTGAGCCTCAGCCAGCTCTGAATCCTTCTTTTATAGGAGTAAAAATGAGCGATGAAACTCTCGCCCATAAATGAGAGGAAAAAGGAGCCGTATGATCCCAATCTAACCATAGAACGTGGAGAGACAAGCAGCCGCCTGACACCATAAATGACAGGTTGCAGATTCTGAAGTGCCAGGAGCGTGCAAATAATAGATGAAAGGATGTTGATACATGGGAACGCATGTGACACGTGCATATTTCACTCATGGAGCTAAAACTTCACTTTTGTCTCATAAACAAACAACGAAAGTTTTAGGGGCTATTGTGGGTACCTGAGGATAGAGGAAGGATCTGAAGGGTCGTAATAATAACTCGAAGACTGAGGAGGAAGTTAAGGGGCCACAGTGATAACATGAGGACACTGTAAGTCACGGGTCCAAGGGAAGGAATCGCCCGAAGAGGAGAGGTTAGGATCTGAAGGGAGTGGATGACAGTGGGCAATAGGGAGGTTACAGGCTTGGTTGAGCCTGTTGCATCCACATTAATTAGGGCCAACAGCTTTATCAGCCGCATTAATAAAGAGGTGATCTGAGCAGTATAGACCACAACTATGTAGGTTCCTGCCACCATCTTCTCAGATGTGAAAGGTAACAAGTGTCGGAAAAAATGAGGAGGGAATTAGATAAAGATGGGTGGTGTAGATGCAATGGAGGGAGGCTATATAAGGAAAAGGAGGAAGGAAAAGGTGAGGGAAATATTTTTCGGTTGAAATCCTGAGTCCTCAGGAGCCTTGGTGTAAAACCTGATGCTTACTCATTTTTTAATATAAGTCTGATTTCTGAATCTCAGTGTCTTCGGATAGAACTCCTTGTTGTTATCCTTTCTCATCTCTTACAAATTTCATTGATTTGGGCCAAGCTTGAGGGGAACATCTCACTATTCTAAGTGGACTTGGGCTCCTACTCTTTTCATTTGGTCCTTACAATGGTCATAAGACCAAAAACAAGAAGATGGGTCCTACTGAGTTCACTGAGTTCTTGAAGTGTCTCTCCCCTTTGGTGTTCAATAGGTGGTGGAATGATGGTGCATCATGGATATGGTCAACCGTGGCTTCAAGGATAACTATGTTCCTTTGGTTGGGCTTCATCATCTTACTACTCTACATGTCGTATTGTAGGGAAATTTAGTAACCGTCAAGGATATCTTAGTAACGATGGTTCCTTCCATACACTAGCATTCACTAAGAGGATCTTAGGCAGAATTCGTGAGACTTGGTCGCGGAGGATGATAACTAGGTACACCCGCTTTCCTCAATTCCTCCACCCAACTTCGAGGTACAAGGATTGGTTATCCACTGACATGAGGTTGGTTCATAGGGAAGAGAAGGCTTACAAGAATTCCAACAAAAGAAAGAGGACCGCCTAACTACCTTGATATGTAGTAAATTTTACTTTTCTGCACTTTATGATTCTTATATCTTTTCTTTTGAGTTTAATAAATGATTGGAATGTTCAAAAATCCCTATGAAAACAATTTGTTACCTTTTAATTTAAGCAATAAAAGAATCAACCATTTTATTATCTTTGCTTATTGTCTTTATTTTTCTTTTCTTTCTTTTTCCTTTGTTTTTTCTATGCCATGTAATATTTTCCTAGGACGTCCTTGTAGGAATTTTCACCATGCCCATGGTTTTTTCCCCTATCTTTTGCCTAGATCGCTCTTTTAGGTTTTCAACCTAACAGGGTTCATTTGCCACGACTTTTGCCTAGGCCACCCTTTAGGGTTTTCAACCTAGCTGGCTTTCTCTATCCATGTTGATTTGGCAAAGTATCTCTTTTCTATCTAAATTTGTAATTCTTGTAGTACCTCCTAACATGATCTTTTTGATAACAAAAGGCCCAGACCATCTTGGCTTCATCTTTCCTCTTGGATCGAAAGTCTCATCTCTAAGTACCTTTAGGACTAGATCTCCCTCCTTAAGGTTTCTAGGTTTCACCTTTTTTGTTAAAGGCTCTAGCAATCCTCTTTTGGTAACCCTGTGCATGGTACTGTGCTCTTACTCTCTTTCCATCTATCAAAGCCAACTGTTCATATATTTCTCTCATCTAGTCTTTTTCTAGGACTTTTGGTTTCTACCAGCACTTGTAAAGATTGCATCTCAACCTCAATGGGAAGTACCACTTCACTTCCATAAACCAAAGAGTAGGGGGTTACCCCAGTTGATGCATGGATAGAAGTTCTATAGCCCATAAGGCAAATGGAAGTTTTTCAGCCCAATCCTTGTATGTCACTACCATTTTGGCTGAGATATTCTTGATGTTCTTATTGGTTGCTTTAACAACTCTATTGGTTTGTGGTCGATACAATGAAGACTTATGATGTTCAATGTTGTACGACTCCATAATCCCTTGAGCCTCTCCCTCAAAGTGGGAACCATTGTTAGAGATGATCTCTTGTGGTATCCCAAACTGACAAATGATATTGTTATCTATGAATCAAGCCACATGCTTGGCTTTCAATATAGAGTAGGAGGCTACCTCTACCCACTAGGTAAAATAGTCTATTGCCACTAGGATGTACTCGTGTCCATTTGAGGCCTTAAGGGCTATTCATCCAATCACGTCTATGCCCCATACTGAGAAAGGCCAAGGAGTAGTTACACTATATAGCTTGCTAGTTGGTACATGGTTCAAGTTTGCATGTGTTTGGCAATCATGGTAACTTTTTACAAAGTCTTCACAATCACTCTCCATTGTGTTTCAATAGTATCCCATCCTCAGGATCTTCTTTACTAACATTCTCCCATTCATGTGAGGTCTACAAATTCCTTGATAGACTTCTTCCATGACTCTTTTGGCTTTTACTTTTTTTTTTTTTCCAAACAACAAAGTTGCATACCATCATAGGATCTCCTATGGAGCTAACCTCCACATAAGATGTATTACATTGCCATCATCCTAACTGAACAACGTTCTCTCTTATCGGCACCATCAAGATAAATTCCTAATTCTATGAAGTTCATAATGTCATAATACCAAAGGGCTCCTTCTTCTTCTATAGTCAAGATTGAAGACTCTGCCTTCTTCTTATGTACCAAGTCATACCTCTACTCAATCTCTAAGGGTCATGTCCATACTCCCTTAGGTATTTCAACCATGAAGGCTAAAGCAGCCAAAGCATCTGCAAACTAATTCTGAGCTCTAGGGATGATAGTATACTCAATCTTGTCAAAGGTTTTGGTCAAATACTCTAAATATTGCTAATAAGGCTTTAAGTGTTCTTCCTTCACATTCCACAACTTTTGTGCTTGGGCTATGACCAATGTCGAATCTCCAAAGATTTCTATCCTTTTTACCCTTAACTCTCAAAGAGCTTCCATTTTGGCAATACAAGCCTCACATTCTACCATGTTGTTGGTTACCTCGAAGATCAAATTGACTGCCAAAGGTATGTGAGATCCATCGGGGGTGATTAAAAGTACTCATATCCCATTTCCATATTGATTCATGGCTCTATCAAAATACATCTTCCATGCTTCTAGTTTAAAGTCCAAACTATTCTCATCTGGGAAATCCTTTTTTACCATTTTCTCCTTCTATGGGGTTCTCGGCATAAAAGCCTGACACAACACTTCCTTTAGTGGTCTTTCTAGCCACATACTTCAAGTCAAATTCTACTAATAGGACCAACCACCTTGACAACCTTCTTCCACTTAAGGCAGGCTTCTCGAATAAATATTTCAACGAGTCCATCTTGGCTACTATCCATATTTGGAATGGTAGGATGATGTGTCTCGATTTCTGTACGGCCCACATGAAAGCAAAGCATGACTTTTCTATAGGTGTGTATCTAGTCTCATAATCATGGAACCTCTTGGATAAGTAATACATGGCTCTTTCATTTTTATCATCATCCTCTTGTGCAAGCATACTCCCAACCATATCTTTTATGATCGAGAGATAAAGGAGAAATGGCTTTCCATGCCTCATGGGTACTAGGATGGATGGATGGAGAAGATATTCTTTAATAAGCTCGAAGGCTCTTTACATTTGTCATTCCATGTGTGGGGTTCATTCTTCCTTAAGAGCTTGAAGATGGGCTCACATGTATAAATGAGTTCTGCGATAAATTGGCTGATGTACTAACCGGCCTAAGAATCCTCTTATCAGGTGTATCTTCATAAAACCATGCAAACACCTCTTGGAATTCTGTAAGAAGTTCTTGAAGATCTTTTCTTTCTTCTTTATTTAGGGTTGAGCCAATTTTAATTAAGCGTCGATTCTCATCATTGCCCAAATTAAGAGTTCAAAAGTTGGTTCCACAAGTTCAATTTTATTTTCCAATTGTTTATTAATTTCATTTTCAAGTTCATTAGAATCATTTAAGTGCAGAATTTCAATATTATGGGATACATCAAAATAAGTTAAATTAGAATTCAACTTATTGAAAATGTTAAATAGTATATCTGAACTTGCATTACAAAATTTCTTTCTCATATTCTTGGCAAACCCAACCCAAGTCCAATTGCTAAATTGCCCATCAGTAGGCATGATGAAGGTAGAAGGATCACTTGGCTCCTCAATGGTGATGGCGAGCACATCCCCCTCCACTTTTAACATAGCCTTCATTGCTTCAGCATCCATGTAGTCCACCCAATTGACTTCCTCTTGAATTTCCTTGATCACCACAATAGGTTTTTCCTTGAAATTGAGCTTCTCATTGAAGAATATCTCCCAATCAAGATTAAATTTTCCATCCTTATCTACCCAAAGCTTGAGAAAGCCACAAAAAGGAAAGTCTCCTCCCTCCTTCACAAAGTTCCTATTTAAGGTACCAAGGTTCTTCTTGATTTCGTTACAGCCTTCAAAGAATCCTAAACCTTCCTTTGTTAGTTGAGTATTGAAGTCGAGGAATTTAGTCACCCCTCTTCCTTCCTTTCCACAACCCATACCAGGCATATATCCCACTTTCTTTATCATTGCAATCACCTTATGACTACAATATGCGAGTAGATCCATAGTGTACTTTTCATCCTTCAATCCATAATCAGCCATGTTCACAAACTCAAAGCTACTCATTTAAAGCTCATTTCCTCCATCTTCGTGTCCACAAACAGGGGGCCAAGATCTCACCATCACCAAGTACTACAACAATTCCTTATTTCCATGGGATCTTCATCTTTTAGTGCAAAGTAGAGGGATAACCCCAATGGAATGAAGCCATGCCCTCCCCAAGAGAAGGTTGTAGTTAGGAGTATGTCCATCACATGAAATTTCACAATTGTTTCCAACGAACCAATGTTGCAAGGAGCCTTAAAAGTTCCTATAACCTTCCTTGAAGTGTTATTATATGCTCTAGCATTCAAAGGAGAGAGGATGATTGTCTCCACGTCTAGACCGATTTTTAGAGCGATCCTAAAAGGGCACACATTTAATGCAGATCCATAATCAATAAGCACCATTGGAACCTTGGCACCCATGCACTCGATGGTGATTTGCAAAGGTCTAGTGTGAATGGCTCCTTCGAGAGGAAGTTTTTCATCGAAAAAGGTGAGGAAAGGATAAGATGGAGCCTTAAATTCCATGAGAGATAGCAACTCTTGTAGAGTAGTTTCTATAGGTACTTCCTTCCCATTCAAAGCATCCTAAAAAGCACTATGATGCTTGTGAGAAGCCATTATCAAACCTCATATAGACATGTAAGCTTGAGTCTTTTTTAATTGAATCAAAACCTTATCTTCATCTTCTTTCTCTTCATCCCTTTTGAGTTCAATGGACTTGGACCCTTCTTCCATGTTCCTACCAAAGTGCCCTCTCCAAAAAGGATGGCTTGTAGTGTTTCCCACTCCTAGTGATGTTTGCCACATTGTCTTTTAGGACCCCTTCTTCAATTCAAACATTCCTTTGGGGAGTATTCCCAATACAACCAACGCACTTTTCAAGATCTCATCCTTTTCATCCTATATTCCTTGGACTTCCACAGCATTAACCTCCAGGGTTTCTATCAATTTCAAACAATCTCAATCAATCTCTTCTACTTGCACCCAATTCTAATACGGCGGGGGAGCTTGATGATAATTAGGCAAAGGGTTCTCCTAATGTTAGGCTTGGTGATAATTTTTGGATTAAGGAGAGTTCCATAATCTATTAGGTCTTGCATCTCATGCTTGAAGTGGAAACAATTGTCAGTTTTATGGCCAGATTTCTTATGGAAGTGGTAGTATTCATTGAGGTTCCAAGTAAAAGGCACAAGAAAAGGTATAGGTGTAGGGTTTAAGGGTTTGATAAATATTTTGGAGGTTAAGTTCTCATATGCTTAGTCATGGGTCATTCCTAGGTCGAAGAATTCTCGGCAAGCTTTCTTTGTGAAGCTTGGGTAAGCTAAAGGTTGTTAAGGTATGATCACACTTACATTAATAGGATTGGGTGCTTCAGAAGTGGCCACTCCTTCTCCATATATCTTCTTGATTGATGGCTTGCTCTCACCCTTTTCTAATTGCCCATTATTGATGGCATCTTCGATCCTAGTTCCACAATCACACAACTCCTCGAAAGAACTAATAAGTGATATAGGAGACTACTATCATATGCTGGAAGAAAATTTTTGACAATCAGTTGATTTGGTCCTTCTCATTTGGCCTATTAACCATCCTAGATGCCTTTCCTTTCCACCTTATCATGTATTCAGAAAATGTTTCCCCAACTCCCTGCTTAGTGGTCTCTAAGTCCTTTAGAGTTACATCAATCATGGTATTGAAGATGAATTGATCCATTAATAGCTCTACTATCTCATTCCACACCTTGGTCTTATTTAAATCTAAGCTATAGTACCACCTTGATGCACCTCTCATAAGTGAGAGAGGAAATGCATGCAAAGTTTTCTTCTCATTCAAACCCTTCATTTCAGCAATGCTTAGATACCTCCTAACATGTTGCTTTGGATCTCTAGTCCCATCAAATCTTTTTCGTATTAGAGATATTGAACTTAGGATGCAATGCGATGGAAGTCTTAGAACTCAATCCACCCATGTTGTAGAGACAATCGTCCATTCCTTGAGCCTTGCGGAATGCTAGTTCCATACTTTCCATATTTTCCTTCATGGCCATGATGTCAGTGGTGAGCTTCTCAAACTGCTTGTTCCTTTCATATTCAGCCTTATCCCTTTCATCCCAGCCTTCTCCTTCATTTTCATTATGCATCTCTATGTGTATAGGCTTCTTATGCTTGCTCTCCTCTAGCTTGGAGAGACAACCTCCCATCTTCTTGAGAGCATTGTCTTGTTCTTCTATTGCCTTGAATATCTTTTATACAGTTGTGTCATCAAATGGAACAACAATTCCTTCTTGAGATACTTCTTCTTGAAACAATTCCTCTTGATGTGTGACCTCAACCTTAATTAAACGTCTTCCATTCTCCTCTCGGACCCAAATTAGAGTGGGGTCATGCAATGGTGCATGAAAAGAAGTTCCATTTTATTAAGTCCATGTCCCAATTAAAAGGTTCTTTTATTAACTTAGATGTTCTTAGAAAGTCTTTAGGTCCATTTTAATGAAGGCCCAATTACAAAATCACTCCCTTTTCCTCTCATGAACCTTGCCCCTTGTTTCATTGGGCTTTATTTCGTTTTCAATAAAGCTCTCATCTTACTCTCATGGGCGTTCATTAGAACATGCTTAAATATTTTCAACCCCTTACCCCAAATATGGGCTTACAATTTATCCAATCCCTTTAGGCTCTTCTTCTTTCCATTCATTATCATCATTTTTTTTTTTTTTTTTTTGAAATGGCCCTCTAGCTAGAATATATTGTAGCCTTCCTTTCAAAGTCTATAAATTTCTCATCATTTTAGGCCTTGGCATACAACAAGTGGGCCTAAGATTAGGGAATTTCATATTTGCTCTGTAAGATGTTGGATGCTAAGTCCATAGCATATTTGTTACCTTAGGCCCAAGGTCCTCAATTTCAAGAGGCCTTTTGATTTAGGCTTATGATAGCAACTAGGCCATGGTCTTACAAACCTTTCAAGTTAAGACATACCTTTGGATTTTAGGACAAGCTTCTTATATATAAGAACTTCATTTCTTTTATCCCAACATCTTTAGGGTATGCCATAACATTTGGGTCATCCTCAAATTTTTTACATCTTTTATTTGTCATTTAGAATTAGGTGAACACAAGATATATGGTTGGAATGTGAGTTATAATAGGGTACCCTTTTATTAATAGGATCTAGGATCTCTCTAAGTGTGGGTAGGCTCCTTAAAGTTAAAGGGATAGATCAATAGTGGATTGGTGGCAAACTGACAATTTACTTAAAGCCCATTATAAGCAATGGCACAAATTGTGAGTTAATGGGATGAACTTCGGAAGATTTTGGCCCGAATGGAGCCTCTACCTTCCCACTCATCACTAACAAGGGTGAAAGGGACAAAAAAAACCAAGTGAAGTGTGTGCAGATAAATATTGAATAAGTCTTCATCAACAATAAGAAATAAGACACATTGGAAACAAACTCTCTATCCCCAGTAGAGTCGCCACTGTGCGCACAATGGGGGGAGTACGTCTCAACTGAGTAGACCAGGGAAGAGAAGGAAAATGGAGTCGACACTTAGACTAAGTCTAGGTACCATAAATATAGTGCCCTTCATGGAAATACTGATCTACTAAAAGAACTCGTGCCTAGAGTTTAGGTATAGGGATTGGAAGGTGTTAGGCACCCAGCCCCACCCGACTCATGGGTCATCTTCCACTCATTGTGTCTTACGTCTTAATCTCATTAAGGCACATTAAAAACTTGTATTCTAAAGTCACACACACATTAGCATACATCTAGTAAACAACATGGAATCACATCATCCCAAACCCTAAGGTACATCTATCGTGCATCTCATCACATCATATCCAAGGTAGCAAACAAACAAACATATGTCATATCCAAGGCGAAAACATAGACATTTTAAGATCAACCAAACATTTTATCATATCCAAGGCAAAACATTGCAAACACATATTCATATTCATCAGAGCAAGATCAAAATCAAATCTCCAAACAGATGCATGTTCATGTGAATGCATGTCTTACCTCACTGCACCACAGCATCTATGCATCAATGCATGGATATGTTATATGCATGTTCATGGCAAAACAAAAGATTAAAACCCTAAACTAGCATACAAATAACAAACAAAGTAAACAAACATGGAGGTAGGGACTCATAAGCATGAAATAAATCAAGGCAGGGACATATTATATAAGTAAAATAAAGAAACAAAAGCAAAAAGGTTTGGATTAGGGTTTTTGGGCATGAGTATGCATGCGCATACATAGGGCCTACATGTGTAGCCTAGTTGTATGGGTACATATACGTCAAGTATGCATGCGCATGCAAAAATCATGTGTACGCATACACGCCCTAAAACCTATGAGAGACCGCAAAAGTGCCTCCAAAAAAATTGAAAATTTTGAGTACTTTAAAAGACACCTCTCTTTTTAGGTAAATGGTGTGGAGTCGCCACTTATTTTTTATACAAAAAAGAAAAAAGAAAAAACTAAATACAAAAATACATGACTAAATTGTTTCATTTCATTGATTAAGGAAAAAAAAATACATATTTGAAAAATTGAAAATTACATGGCTTTTTGTCCTAGTTACAATCTACCAAATAATTACATGGTTTTTTGTCCTAGTTACAAACTACCAAAATAAAGCAAAGATAAGACCTATGTCTACCTATCCAAATACACTAAATTCGGTGGCTAGGTTACGGAATAGGAAGGTGTTGGGCACCCATTCTGCCCAAACAGAGTCTGGTCTTCTAGACTCTTATGACTAATGTACCCCTTCTATGCATGACATGAATGATATGTCGCACACATGAAAAAAACTAATCAAAATGGACTCTCATGAATCTATTTTATGAATATGCCATATTCTTTGTTTAAAAAGAATCAAATGTGTGTTATGATAAAAAATTGAATTGGGTTTAGAAAAAAAATCAAATCTGTTTTTGGAACTAAAAAAAAAGTGGTTTATTGATGAAAGAAAAATCAGATCTATTTTTGAGAACTAAAAAATTAGTTTTTTGATGAAAGAAAAATCAGATTTGTTCTGTGATATATATAACAAAATCAGATTTGTATATTAAAAAAAAATCAAACCTATTTTTATGTGTAAACAACATTAAGAAAAAGATTTTTTTTAAGAAGATGACTTTATTCATGAAATAAATCTATGCTACATGCACTAAACAAACAAACAAAACCACTCATGACCATTTTTTTATTTCAAAATCTGCTATATTAAAATAAAAATAAAATTAGATCTACATCTAAAGAAAACGTAGATCAGTTTTTTAAATAAGAAAAATTCAGATTTGTATCAAAGGAAGATACAAATCAATTTTCGTTTAAAAAATTCAGATTTGCATCTAATGAAAATGCAAATTATTTTTTTTTAATTATTATTAATTTTTGTTTTTTTTTTTTTGGGGAAAAATTCAGATTTGTATCTAAGGAAGATGCAGATCAGTTTTTGATTTGAGAAAAATTAAGAAAAAATTAGATCTATATCTAAGGAAGATGCAAATAAGTTTTTGATTAATAAAAATTCAGATTTGCATCTAAGGAAGATGCATATCAGTTTTTGATTTAAAAAAGACGTAGATAACATGCAGATTTTTGAAATTAAAAATAGATCACGACAATAATAAAAAGAATCAAGAATGTATTTCAACAAAATAAATAAACAATTCATGATATGAAATTTTGAACAACTAAACTGAAAAAGAATATATATAAACATGCATCATCACAATAAAAGAAACATAAGAATAAAGGTTAATAAGAAACAACCTCTTGCATGGAGCACTATTCTTCTTGAGGGGATATTTTAGGGATCAAAGAAATTTATGCAATTGTCTTTGAAACCTAAAAACCCTTGGTTACAAAAAATAAATTCTTAAGACTAAAGCCTCTAGAATCTCTTTAACGTAAGAGAGTGAATTTCAGAAAAGGGGGGGTCAGAAATATGAGAAATTCGAGAGCGTGAGAAAGTGTCTCTCTGAGAGTGTAAAAGAGTGTACTGAATTTTGACATCCAATCTCTATTCATAGAGGTTGGAATGTTTAAAAAATAAGCAAAGATGATTAGAATGTGAATCAGGACGCGTCCTTCTGCGAACAAAGTCGAAAATGATGTATTTTATTGTCACCCGAAGAGCATTGGGCCAAAGCCCTTATAGGTGCCATTCAACACTTTGAAAGTGCCGATTGGCACTCAAAAAGTGTCAAATGGCACTCTTGGATGCCAATCACACTTTCGTGTTCAGGTGCATTTTAGACTCCTTTTTTAGGTTTTCTTGAGCTAGGCCTTGCACTTAGATGTGTTTTCAATCCGTATTTTAAGATTTTTATCTCTTTTCTGGATGATTCAAGTCTTTTTAGCAACATTTATCCTGTAGATAAATATTCTAAAATAAATCTTGTTAAAGTTCAGATTATCCATAATTTTATTGTTATCCAATTATTCCATTTATTCTCATGCAAGCAAAATCCTATTTTAGACACTAATTACCAACCAATCACAGAATTATTTAATTAATTTTAATTTTTTAACCAATCTGAATTAATTTAAATTAATCATGCATGGTCGACTCTACCTAAATATAATGCATGTTGACCATGCAAACTTGATCATGCGATATCTTTCGATCCAATGGTCCGATTTGGAAACCAGGCATACTGTCGTGATCGTTAGAATCTCAAGATCATTTTTATGATATACAATGAACAAGTTAATACATGTAGTGCAATCATGATTTTTTGGTACACAGATGGTCATTCCAGTCATTCTCCTTGATTAAATCATATGTGCAAAATTGAGTGTCTACAGAATGCCCCTCATTGACAGAGTTTGGAAAGCGAATGTCAATGTAAAACAAAGACACTGATTTTGGCAACCATGGTTTAATTGAGGTTTAATTTTCAAAGATTACCCAGCCCTCGAACCTAAAACTTTGGAACATAGAACTAATGTCTTGCCTTTGACAAAAAAAAAAAAAAAAAAAATCTTGGCCTGGCTAATAACTGATGAACTTTGAAATGATTCTTGATAATTGCTGTGACCAAGAGACTTTTCAATCCTTATCTTGAATGAATGGTAATTGAGGTGACCAAGAGGCTTTTCAATCCTGATCTTGAATGGATGGTAATTGAGGCAACCAAGAGGCTTTTCAATCCTGACCTTGAATTGTGGCGACCAAAGGGCTTTTCAACCTTGATCTTGAAGAAAGGGAACCAAAGGGCTTTTCAACCTCAGAATCGGAGTTGTGATAACCAAGGGCCTTTTCAACCTTGATCTTGATTAAAGGTAACCAAGGGGCTTTTCAACGTTGAAACCAGAGCTATGGCGACCAAGGGTCTTTTCAACCTCGATCTTGATGAAAGTTAACCAAGGGGCTTTTCAACCTTGGAACTGGAACTGGAACTGTGGCAACCAAGGGGCTTTTTAACCTCGATCTTGTCGAAAGGGAACGAAAGGGCTTTTCAACCTTGGAACCGGAGCTGTGGCGACTAAGGGGCTTTTCAACCTTGATCTGAGCTGTGGCGACCAAGGGGCTTTTCAACCTTGGAATTGGAGTTGTGGTGACCACAGGGCTTTTCAACCTCGATCTTGATGAAAGGTAACCAAGGGACTTTTCAACCTTGGAACCGGAGCTGTGATGACCAAGGGGCTTTTCAACCTCGATCTTGATGAAAGGTAACCAATGGGCTTTTCAACCTTGATCTTGAAGAAAGGTAACCAAGGGGCTTTTCAACCTTGGAATCAGAGCTGTGACGACGAAAGGGCTTGTCAACCTCAATCATGATAAAAGGTAACCAAGGGGCTTTTCAACCTCGGAATTGGAACTGTTGAAATGTCAATCAAAGGGCCTTTCAACTTTTATCTGGCTGCTAGAATGTTGATCAAAGGGTTTTTCAAGTTTGACCTGGCTACTGGAATGTCGATCGAAGGGCTTTTCAACTTTGATCTGGTTATCGCCTGCAAAAAGTGAAGATTTGGGATTAGTCTTTAAATGATGAGGGCTTTATGGACCCACTGTTTTCGAGATGTGTGAATTTCCATTGGTTCCTTTTTTATTTGAATTATTTTACATTAGCACGAAAACCTTGATGGATTTTTGTGGTTGCTTGAAAAAGATTTTTATTTTTTGAAACTCGAAATTTGAAACTTGGAATTCGGAACTTGAAATTTGAAATTTAAAATTTGGAACTTGAAATTTGAAGTTTGAAATTTGAAATTTGAAACTTGAAATTTTGAAAATTGAAAGTTTGGAATTTTGAGACTTGAAATTTTGAAGCTTGAAACTTGAGATCTTGAATTTTGAAACATGGAATTTTGAACATGAGATTTTGAAATTGAATTTTGAAATTAGAGATTTTAAGAAATTTGAAACTTGAAATTTGCAACTTGTAATTTTGAAACTAGAGATTTTGGAATTTTGAGATTTGAAAATTGAAACTTGAAATTTTGAAATTTTGAATTGAAAATTTGGAAATTGGGAATGAAAATTTTGAATTTAAAATTTAAAATTTGGGATTTGAAAATTTTAGACTTTGAACTTGAATCTTTTATCCTTAATCCGCTCCAAGAATTTTTTCTTTCTTCTTTTCATAATTTGATTTATTTATTATTTTTTTTTTTGAAGAAGAAGAAGAAGAAAAGGAAATAAATGAAAGAAAAAAGAAAAAGAATTTTTTTTTGAGAGTTGACTGAGTCAACTCAGCTGAAACTGTTAATGTGGGGGCCAAATTTGTCTTGTTTCTCTCTTTTCTTCTTTTTTACTTCCTCCTTCATCACCTTTCTTCCACCATTAAAGCTATTCATCTTTTTCTTCCACTTGATATTTTCTTCTTCGCCTCACCATTTCTTCTCTAAAAAAATATTTTTCTAAGCTTCTCAACCTTCCTTCACTCATCTCCCTCAATATTTCTTTAGATCCTTGTGTTCTTAAGCACTTTTACCACACACCCACTTTTGGTGAAACCCATTTTCAAACCTATCTTTTCTTTGCATCAAAATGTCTTCTTCTTCCAATGGACCCTCTTTTCTTACTTTTCTTGGTAAGAAATATGACCAATCATTTGAATGGAATGATGAGGAGGGGCTCCTTCAAGACCCCAAGACCCATGCTCCATATTCTCACATGGACATCAAGTTGAGTTTTTCTTTGGTTTCTTTGTTCGGAAAAATGTTATTTCATGCTTCATTGAAAGTTTGATGGTGAGATATAGTTATTTTATTGTGTGATTTTGTTGGAATTTGGGGCATTGTGTGTTTGATCATGTTGTAATGTTGTCTTTGGAACATTTTTGAAGTGTTGTATTTTTTGTCATGGTGTAATGTTGGTGGCTTATGGGATTTTGGCAATGCCGGTAATTTGTGATGTTGTTGGATGAATTTTTGCTTGGATTTTGGGGGTATTGGCATTGTGAAAAATTTGCATTGTAAGCTTGGATGAATTTTTTCGTGATATATGTGGGAAATTTTGTTGGCATGTGTACATTTTATTTTATGAACATGGCAAAATTTTTGTGGGTATGAATATGGAAAAAATTTGTGGGTATGGAAAACTTTTGTGGATATGAAGGAATATTAAGGGCGTGAAATTTTGGCTATGGAAAAATTTTGTTGGGTATGTGAGGTTGGATTGTGGAAAAATTTTGTGGTTATAGTTTTGGACATGTGGGAATTTTTTTTTTTTTTTTAATTTTTGTTGTGCATGGACATGTAAGAATTTTTTAAGGCTACTTTGGACATGTAGGAATTTTTTTGATGGCTATGGTTATGGGAAATTTTCCATTGTTGTGTTTGGACATGTGAAAAATTTTGGTGGGGCATCGATTTTTTTTTTTTGGTGGGACATTGATTTCTTTGGTGGGGAGATTTTGTTGGCAAGGAATGGAATTTTGGCATGGAATGAGTGATTTTATCTCTTTTGTTAGCATGTAATTTTTGGCATGGAATGATGGGCTAAATTTTTGTATTGCAAAACCCCAAGAGTCGAGGTAGTCTCCAAATGTTGAAGAGCGTATAGGAAGCATTGTCTCCTGACATTAGAAATATCATCAATGATGCAGGCTTTGGTACTTTCTTTGAAGTTTTATTAAATCAGGAGACTCATGAATACAAGGACCTCCAATTACTTTCTTGTCTTGTCAGAGCGCTTCTGGGACACCACATGTACCTTCCATTTTTTGGGCATTGGTGAGGTAATGTTGACACCTTACGACTTTTCTGTCATCACCGGCTTGAAGTTGGGTGGTGAGAGAATCCATGTCAATGACTCCCTTACTGCAAATAAAATCAAGAAACTTCTAGGTGTAGTGCCTTCCAAAATGAGAAGTAAAAATGTTCCTTTGTCGTGGATATGTGAGAACATTACAAAATATGATCTATGGCAAGGAGTACCATGTTCATGCTTCTTTTCATTGGGACTTTCTTGTGCCAAGATTTAAGTAGTATAATGAATCTGCATTATTTATGGAGCTTGAGAAACATTGAGCAAATCAAGAATTATGACTGGGGTGGTATGGCTCATGCTACCCTTTTGCATTTCATGACTCAGCTTTCTAGGCATAGCCTTTCAAGCTTGGGGGGTGCTCCATTTGTATGGCAGGTGAGGTTTGAAATTTTGGTTGTGTGAATTTTGGAAAGTCATTTTGGCTATGTATGGTAATGGTGTTGTGAATTTTTTTTTCAAGCCTGGATGTATGAATACTTTAGAGTTGGCCCTAAAATTTAGGAGGAGGTTAATGACATTTTTCCTAGATTTCTCTGTTGGTTGCCTAAACACCTTTTGTCAATGCCCTCTAGGCGCTATTTGGAAATTTGGCGTTTAGTGATTGACAATTTGTTTATTGATGATGTGAGTCATTTCCCCCTTTTTTTATGGGATCTTTGGTGCTTAGTGGTGGTTCGGTCATTTTCTCATTCTAGGTTCTTTGGTGATGTTTCAGATGTGTTTAAATCCTTGGGTTGGATGTAAGGAGTATGCGGAGTGTAAGCGGGTTTTGGAGTTGAATAGCTGTCAGGTATTGTTTGAGTGTGGGCATGGAAGGTATTGGTATCTTGGTGATCGGGTGTTGCACTAAGTTCAACATGTGTACCCTCCTACAACAATTCTGGTTCCTCTTTGTCCTTCTATTCAATTGGCTGACTTCTGACTAAAGAAGAGATTAATCGGGCTTGTGTTGGCCTTGTGGTTTTAGGAGTAGCAAAGACTTAATCTAAATTTATTCGAACTCATCTGCAAGGTTGCCTAGCCGACATATTGGTATTTCTCTTCCCTTTTGAAGTCAAATTTTCATCTTGCATATTCCTTTTCCATATTTCTGCTTAGTGACAACATTTGCATGTTGGACTTTCAGGCTCTGTCTTCTAAAGGAGAGGAAATGGGAAAGGGAGAAGAAGAAGAAATTCCTTACCCTTACCAAGCTAGTAGCTTTTCTAGTTCTTTTATTAAGACTTATCCCCATTTTTTGGCATGGCAATATGAAGTGATAAATCTTGATGGAACATATAGTTCCATGCCTTTGAATAGGCCAGAGCACACGCCAAATGTCCCTTAGCCCGATCCAATGTGTTCTTGAATTTTTTAGTTCCTTGTCTTTATCTCTTCTTGGCTTACTAAACGGCTCCTGATCTTGGTAGATTTATGCTTCAAGTTGATGTTGATCTTGTGGAGGAAAGTACGCAAATGATTGGAGGTTTACAACTGTTGGCTCGTACTCAGTCTTCCCAATATGTGATCAATTAGGCGAGCTGGGTATGCAATGATACTTTCCAAGTGGCTTTTGCTTTGATTTTTCTTGATAAACAACACTTGATTTTGCTGACTTTTTAGGTGAGTCGAATGAAAGCAGATAATTTTGCCAGAAGAACTTTGGAGGATAGGATCAAAAACCTTGAACTTGAGAATCGTCAGTATGATCCTCAATTCTATGTAAGTCAAGTGGGAAATACAGAAGGCAGTTCCTCAAGAGGTGGGTCAGGGAGGTCTTCTCGGAGGCGGACCTAGAGTCCCAATGATGTTTGATTTGTATTTTTTAATTTTTCTTGCAAAACAAAAGGAAGTGTTCCTTAGACAATCTTGTATTAACTTGCATGTTTAGCTCTTTATCCTTAGAATTACCATTGAATCATGTAGAAACTTTAACTAAGACAAGTTTAGAATTCACCTCTTAATTCGCTCTGATGGATTCTTCACTTACTTGAATGAGGACAAGCTGAATGCCCCTAGTTTAAAAATGAATGCATGATTTTTTTGGAAATCTTAGAATCTTGATGATTTGATTTTTTTTTTTAAAAGATGATGATGGTGGTCTTTTTTTTTTTTTTTTTTTTCTTGAACATGAATAAGGCATAGGCGAATGCTCCTAGTTTAAGACATGTGTTCATTAGTTTGGAAAAATTTTGATTTGGTCAATTTTTGAAAATAATGATGCAAGTGATTATTTTTGAAAACAAATAAGTTAGGCATGTCCAAATGCCCCAGTTTAACAAAAAATAAACCTTTTTGAGTGTTTAACGGTCCTAAAAAAATGCTTGAAAACACAAAATTGCATGAATGAGTGATGGCGGAGCTAAGTGCCACATGACACTTGAGGAGTGCCATTCGGAACTTTTAGAGTGCCGAATGGCACTTGGCCACACCATGGTGGGCCTACTCCTCACACTTTTTAGACGTATGGTTTGCATTTTTGTGTTTTTTGAAAATATTTTCTTCGTTTATGATCATGAAACACTCTCCTACTCAACTACAAACTCTCTAAAACCTATTTAAACTTGATTAAGCACTGATGAAGCTTACATTAGTGGTTTTTCCTACGACAAATATCTGCATCAAGGTTAGCAAAACACAATAATCACAAGCCAAAGTCATCGATCGCTAGCAATCAAAATTTTTCTCATTCAACAATTCATGATGTCAACAGATGGGTTCATAGCTTTGATTTCAATACCAAGGCTAATTTTACAACCTACAAACTAGAGGGAATTAAGGCTCTAAGGAATGTCAAAATCAAGTGGAATTTCCTTCATGTTGTGGTGAAATTCTAGGATCCCGAAGATCATATGTTCCAGTTTAAGACTGTTGAACTCTGTCCCACAATAGACGAGTTTTTCGCTATCCTTGTCTATGATCCAAGCAAAAAATTTGTAGTGGTTTCTTATGATCCCAGGCATAGGGAATCTTTATTTGATGCTCTCGATCTTCCTACATCCATCATTATTACTATGGTTGAAGGACATATGGTGAATCTCCATGCAATTGTTTCGAGACTGATTAACAAACGCACTTACGGAGTGACTAATAATATGCAAAAAAAATTTGGCTTGGCCCTACGCTTTGTGGGAGAATTTTTGCTTTGCTCTAAAAGGCACAGTTTTACGGATGCTCGAGCCATAAGTGTTGTGAGTCAAATCAAGGATGGTGATAATCCTATTTCTTTGATCTTGGCAAAAACTATTCTAGGACTGGATGCTATATTTCATGGTGGAGAATCTCAAAACTTCCTTGGGAGTCCCTTGACTTTGCAGATATGGCTGATGGAACGACTGGATATGATTACCAGGCCTACAATTGGTAATTATGGTCCTAGCAGTTTTCTTAGCAAGACCGTCATCAAAACTGAATGCCAAACTGAGAGTGACTAGGTGAAGTTCTTGAACAAGAAATCCAGTGCTTCAATCCAATGGAACTGTTATTTGTAGAAATGCCCACCTCCTCTACTGTGATCTCCAGGATCAGATCATATCTTTATTGTTGGGTTGCGGAGGGCTACCTTCTATAAGGCAGATAGACTTTTGAGGCAATTCCAATATGAGTAAGGAATGCTTGGTGGAAAATGAAGAAGACCTTTCACTCCTGTGGACACCAATCCTACTTCTATAAGGAACATGTTATTGGGCTTGGAGATGGCTGACCAAGTGAACCAGTCTTTTGTCAACGTTTACTTTCACAGGATGACTATAGAATACTCTAACTGGTTGGTGGACAAGATTGTTGAAAAAAAAGCTAAGATGGTTGCTATGAGAAAGTAGTTTCCTAGAGATAACTGGAAAAACACGATGATGACAACTTTGAATTCAAAAGAAGAGACAAGGGTAACGAAGTACCTAGCATAGAAGTGTTGATACCTCATTTTGCAACCAGCATTTAACCTCACATGGAGGGTAAAAGGGTAATTTCGCCTTGGAAATATGCATCTTAATTATAGTCATTAGATCATTAATCTCATTTAACCAAAATGATCTTGATGTTATAACAATCAAATCGACTGGTCATAAGCCCTAATCGGACCACCAGATTGAAAGTTATCATCAAATCAAGTTTTAATGGCTGAGATGCACTATCACAAATTGAGTCCGACTATATGTAATTATGAACAATTGATTTCAATTAGTTATAAGTGTAATCAATTGGAGATCAATAATGTGTCATAATTTGATTGGTTAGGACTACATTTTACGGTGAGGTTACATACACCTAATTAATTAGATAGTTAAACATTAATTATTCAATGAGTAATTTATGCAATTATCTTTTAATTAGAGTAAATTTGAAACTAATTAAGTCTGAAATGAGAGTGATTGGAGCCATTTAATGTTAATTGGGAGCTAATTTGGGACCTATTAATGTTAATTGTGCTGAAACCATTTTCTAACAAATGATCTCTGCTCACCATTTCATCGATATCTCTCAGAATATTTTGAATCTGTGAATGAGGTTAATTTTCCCAGAATCTAGACATCTGGGGCTTCAATTTGAGCACAAGAACAAGACAATTCCGATCAGAAGATATGATTTTTCGAAGTTGGCTCTACAAGCTGTTACAACAACTACGGGAAAACCGAATTTTGGCTTGCTCCCCACTCCCATCAATCTCTCCATTTAATGCACCAGATTTTTCCCAAGGCTAAAATGAGGTCTAGGTTCATAATCCTTGTCAACCATCATTAAATGACCTTCCATTCATATTTCCTCCACTACTACTATATAAACCATCCATCTCCTTCATTCCAAGACACCAACAAAAACCCACTCTCTTCTCCTCTCTTGAGTTCTAGTGAAGTTGAGTAGTCTTATCATATCGTGTTCTTCCTGAGACTCAAGGTATTGAGTGAGACTCACTCTCCCTCTCCTAGTTCTTCTTTTCCTCCACTCTTAGAATCTCTCTCAAAAGTCTCCTCCTCCACCATATGGATCTTGCATGAAGGTATAATCTCTTTCTCTAATTGTTTTTTGTGTTACCATGATAAGGATTTAAGATTAAAGCATGATAGTAATCATTTAAATTCCCTTGAATATGCTTGAATGTTCTTAATTGTTCTTAAATGTTCTTCACATATTCTTGGTTGTTCATCACATGTTCATGCATATCACTAGTTTTAATCTTAAATCCACATCAAAAATATGAAAAACATTTTTGTTTAATAATTCTTTCAAATTCTTGAATCTAGGATATCA
Source organism: Quercus ilex subsp. ballota (assembly GCA_032727855.1). Taxonomy (NCBI): domain Eukaryota; kingdom Viridiplantae; phylum Streptophyta; class Magnoliopsida; order Fagales; family Fagaceae; genus Quercus; species Quercus ilex. Next base: position 56,947,395 of record CM064908.1, read on the forward strand.
CCATCCACACACATTCATTAGAATTTATTTTTCAATTCAAATGAAATGCTTAATAAATTGAATTAGGGTTTATCACATGTACACTTTAAATTCAACATGTAAATTGGTTGACATATTGGATGATATGATATGATTGTTAGCCACCATCGTCTAGAAGACCGGTTTCACCGGGCAAGGTGAGTGCCTAACACCTTCCCACCTTATAACATAGCCTCCGAACTTAGATCAAGGGTTAGTAGATCAAATGCTTATCCTTGTAATTTTCAATTTCTAGATTGTAACTAGGAAACAAAGCCATGTACTTTATCTTAGATTGTATTTAGGACCAAAGCCATGTAATTTTCTATGTTCAATGTAAATTCAATTTCAAATTAATAAAATGATAAAATTTTCAATTATGGTTTTCTTATTTATTCCAACAATTAAATAAGTGGCGACTCCATTGTAAAACTCTTAATCTAAAGGGGAAAATATAATCAGTCGAACCTCTATTTTGAGAGGTAATAACATGACTCCACCTATTCACGTGGGTTTGGCCCAACATTCATAAAAAAAAAAGGAACCGAGGGCGTAGTCTCTCACAGTGGCAACTCCACTGGGGATATTGAGGGCTAAGCTTTAATTAGGTTATGGTGGCCAACCATGTCGTTGTTTGTTTATTGCTTTTTGTAGATAATATGTCTAATATGTCATTATATTTGCATGTCATGCATCATTTGCTTGAATAAAATTTATTTTATTTGTGTGCTAGCCCGGAAGCCCGGTAGTAATAGCCGTGGATTGTGTTCTTCCTGAGACTCACATACCCAGCGGTGAACCTACCACCCACCACGATAAGGATCATCATGGTTATGCCATGGTGGTTTATAGGGGTAAACTGTACCGTTCGGACCAACGCGGTGCTCCTGGCGTTACAAGTTGGGAGGTACGACGTCCTAACTTGTGAGAACCTTTAACCTACCTTCCACCCATGTTGTAATAACCCATAGAGCCTACCTTTAGGTCGGTCCATGTAAATTGCATTTCATTATGCATTTGTTTAGCTGTTGTTTGAACCATGATGACTCAAGTCCAACGCTTGATCCCATCATAATTGTTTGAACCTTGTATGCTATGAATGAGCTCAAGTCCAAAGGCTTGTGATTGAACTCTACATGGTATGGAAACCAAAAATCGTTTCTTGAATCATTCTAAGCCCAATACTTGAGCCCATCAAAGGTGTATGCGCATGATCAACATCAAAAGCCAAAAGCTCACAAGATGCATGCATTTCAAGTGCAAGCCCAAGCCATTTCAAGCAAATATCAAAAGATCATAATCAAGGTTCAAGCCTTCCAAGTGCAAGCCCAAGCCATTTCATCATAATCAAGGTTCAAGCACACCAAGCCTCAAGCATCCTAAATGGACCAAGAAGAAGCAAGTGGCCCAACTTTGCCTCACTCCATATTTGGTTTGCAACATCATGGTTAAACTTAAAATTTGTTTGTTTATTCCATGTTTCTATGTTTCTTTGAATTCAAAATTTTCATGTAGCATTTAACGAGCTTTGTTCATGTATATATATTAAGAAAGAAACAAAAGGACAAAAAAAAAAAAAAAAAAAATTTCAAGACTTCCAAATCTTTCCCAAAAAAAGAAAAAAATTTTCAAATTAAAAAAGTCCTTAGACTAGGGGCATTGAGCCCTTAAGTCATTTAAAAAAATTTAAAAAAAAAAAATTTCTTTGAACTAGGGGCATTGGACTTCCTAGTGATTTTTTCAAAAAGACCCTTTTTTTTCTTTCAAAGATTTCAAGATTCTTTAAAGTCCTCTTTTCAAAAAGGTACATGAGGATCCCTTGGACAAAACTTTTTCTAAATTAAGATGTTTAAAGCCTTGAACAATCAACTTGTACTGAGAAATGATTGATTTCTTTTGATCCGTGTAAACACTTTTGCTAAATTACTTTGAATAAAAGAAGAAATGGTCTTAAAAGACAATCAAAAAGAATCCATTCGTCAAAAAGTCCCAAGAATCCATGCACTCGAACCAATTTCAAAGATCTTTTGTTTCACAACATTAGAGCATTCATACTTTTTCTTTCAAGATGAATTTATTAAAAGAGCTTAAGTCACTGTGCTTACAAGCAAGCATTACTAGGGATAGGAGGCCATCTTTGGTTAAAGAAGATTATTCCCTAATACCTAGAATGATCATTATCCATTGCTAGCCCATTTGAGCCTTTAAACACTTAGCATCTTTTTTGCATGAACCCACTAAAATCTAAACTTGGGGTGGAAAAAATTCAAAGTATGCATGCTTAAATCTCATGTTAAGGAGGAGTCGGCCTTGTAGCTTTAAAGCTAATTGATAAAGCTCTCCTAGAAGACATGAAAGACAAGTAAAGAATTCATTAAGCTAAAGATAAGAGATCATCAAAGAAAAATGAGCTTTCACTCAATTAAGGAAGGAGAAATGAAATTTCATCAATGTGAGAGAAAACAAAATGTGCATCAAGTTTGAAGAACCTAAAATTCATCATGTCAAGAAGAGTAGAAAGTTCATCCAAAAGAAAGTTCATCAAAAAAGGAAAAGATTCATCAAGCATAGAAAGGTACGAGTGCATTGAGGCAAGAAAGAAGTCTAGAGAGTGCATCAAAATGACCGAAAATCATTAAGCTGAGAAATACAAGGAGGGCAAAAGTTCATTCAATCAAGAGATGAAAGACCAAAAAAAAAAAAAAAAGCCCGCTAGGCTGAAAACCCAAAAGGGCGGTCTAGGCAAAAGTTAGAGCCAAAAAATAAATAAAAATCCTAGCAAATTGAAAACTTGAAGATGTAACCTTAAAAAAAGGATTTTACAAGATGAAAGTCTAGAGGTATGATTCAAGGGGATGAGCATAAAAACAAATGTTGATACAAGTGATCAATGAAGACTAGTGAGAAGATGACAAAGAAGAAATGGGAAAACTTCTCCAATACTTGATTTTTGAGTAATGCATACTTGGGGGAACATCATAGGGAATGTTGAACTTTTTTATATCATTCATTTCATAACCTAAACCCGGCCTACATTACAACCCATGAATAAGACCTCCTTGAAGTCTTGCTAATTGTAGGCACATCTCAAACTCTAATATTATTTTCTCTTGAATTAAAAATGAAAAATGCTTAAAATTGTCAAACCCCACAGGATGATATGTCCGAGGATAAAATTTCTCAAATGCTCAAATCTTCAAAATGATTCAAAAGAACTTCCAAACCTAGAGCACTCTCCTTGTTTGCACCCAACAATGTGATTCATAAATATTATCACATTTCATTTCTTGATTGCCTTTGGAGACTCAATCTTACGATGTTTAAAAGGATGAAGCAAATTTGATTATATGAGTTTAATGATCTTGATCCTTCTTAATCAAAGAGATTTGTTTGATTCCTAGACACTTTGATTTGCCAAAATGGTTGTTCAAAGGACCACCTCTTGTTCATTAAAAAAAAAAAAAAAAAAAAAAGAGGAAATTTGTTTTTTTTTTTCAAAAAAAAAAAATAATTCTTTTTCAAAATCCAATTCTCTTGAACTACATCTTGACCTGATCCTCTATGAGAGAGGTACGTAGGCAGCCTTGCAGAGGCTCGGTCCCGTTCACCTAAACAACCTTGGAGAACAAAGTCAAAACAACGTGACAAAATTGTTTGGATGCATGTTAGGTTAAGCTCATTTGTTTGCATTAAGCATGTTTAAACTTGGAGTATTGGCCTATTTATATTGTGTGAAAGTTTTCACAATAATTCGTTTCAAACAAGCTAGAGAAAGAAAGTCTTTTTGAAGGAACCAAGGATGGCAGACTATGATCTTCTTTCATGTACCCCAATGGTCACAACATCAAATAAATTCAGCTTCAATCTAAGCATGGAATATGCCCCAAACTAGGGGCATTGGGTAAGTACTTCCAATTCACATCAATGAACAAATCCATTGCTAATTGAAATTATCTTTTTGCAGGAATTAAGTAAGGACTTATCCAGCAATCCACATCAACTTCCAGCCAAAGTTGTTCTCATTCAAAGGATAAGTTTTTCCAAAAAAAAAAAAAAAATCATCATGAATGAATCTTCATCATTTCTAGTCCTTCTTCACTTTTTGATCATAAACAAATCTCTATTTTCAAAGGAAAAATCTCCAAAACCATATTCTAAAGGAAAAATCTCCACGAACAAATCTTCTTTAAAATTTTCAAAAATTCAATGGAAAAAACTCCAGAATAAATCTTCAAGGAAAAATCTCCACGAACAAATCTTCAAAAGGAAAAATCTCCATTTTTCAAAGGAAAAATCTCCAAAACCATATTCCAAAGGAAAAATCTCTATGAACAAATCTTCTTAAAAATTTTCAAAAATTCAATTGAAAAATCTCCAGAATAAATCTTCAAGGAAAAATCTCTATGAACAAATCTTCAAAAGGAAAAATCTCCATTTTTCAAAGGAAAAATCTCCAAAACCATATTTCAAAGGAAAAATCTCCATGAACAGATCTTCTTAAAAATTTTCAAAAATTCAGTGGAAAAATCTCTAGAATAAATCTTCAAGGAAAAATCTCCATGAACAAATCTTCAAAAGGAAAAATCTCCATGAACAAATCTTCAAAAAGAAAAATCTCCATTTTTCGAAGGAAAAATCTCCAAAACCATATTCCAAAGGAAAAATCTCCATGAACAAATATTCTTAAAAAAAATTTCAAAAATCCAATGGAAAAATCTCCAGAATAAATCTTCAAGGAAAAATCTCCTTGAACAAATCTTCAAAAGGAAAAATCTCAAGGAAAAATCTTCAATGAATAAATCTTCATTAAAAATTTTCAAATCATCAAAGGAAAAATCTCCAAAATTATTTTTCAAGGAAAAATCTCCTATGAACAAATCTTCATTAAAGTTTTTCAAAAATGCAATGGAAAAATCCCCAGAATGAATCTTCAAGAAAAAATCTCCATATTTCAAAGGAAAAATCTCCATGAATAAATCTTTTTTAAAATATTTTTTTTTCCAAATGTTTAAATGATAAATCTTCAAGATAACTCTTCAGAAAAAAAATCTCAATTTTTCAAGGAAAAATCTCCACTGAATAAATCTTCATAGGAAAAATCTCCAATGAACAAATCTTCATTAAAAATTTTGAAAACTTCAATGGAAAAATCTCCAGAGTCATAGTTTCAAAGGATAAATCTCTTGAGCATAGCTTCAAATGAAAGATCTCCAAAACAAATGGTAGATTGCGATCTCCTTCCATATTTTCCAGTGGTCACAACAGCAAGTTAGCTATCCGCACTCAACATTCATCAAAACATGCAAGATGTCCCAAACTAGGGGCATTGGTTTGGTATGTCCAATTTCTTTCAATGAATAACTTTGTTACTAATTGAAAATATTTAGTTTGCAGGAACTAGGGTAAATGACCCATACACATTGGCACAAATATCACCTTCCACAAATCCATCGGACCTCTGGGAAGCACGTCCAAACTTCAAATCTATCGGACCTCTGCGAAGCACGTCCAAACTTCAAATCCTTGGAAATCTGGGAAGCATATCCAAAATTCAATTTCAATGGACCTCTGGGAAACACGTCCAAAATTCCAATCCTTGGACCTCTAGGAAGCACGTCCAAAATTCAAGATCGTTGGTCATCTGGAAAGCACGACTGAAATCCTCATTTCGTCGTGAGCACTGGTAAGCATGTCTTGGACACAAATTTTTTTTTTTTTTTCAGAAAAAAAAAAAAAAAGCTGCATGTATGAACTACTTTTGGACCTGATCCTCTCACCGAGAGATACGTAGGCAATCTCCCCTGAGATTCGGTCCACATTTTGATCTACAACATGACCGTTTGCATTTTTATCTACATGCATCATACATTCACCACGGTTAAATACTGATTACAAAGTTAGGTGTCTCTTTCATACATTGACATTCGCTTTTCAAGCTTTGCCAATGAGGGGCATTCTGTTGATACCACATTTTGCAACCAGCATTTAACCTCACATGGAGGGTAAAAGGGTAATTTTGCCTTGGAAATATGCATATTGATTATAGTCATTAGATCCTTAATCTCATTTAACCAAAATGATTTTGATGTTGTAACGATCAAATTGAATGGTCATAAGCCCTAATCGAACCACCAGATTGAAAGTTATCATCAAATCAAGTTTTAATGGCTGATATGCACTATCACAAATTGAGTCCGACTATATGTGATTATGAACAATTGATTTCAATTGATTATAAGTATAATCAATTGGAGATCAATGATGTGTCATAATTTGATTGGTTAGGACTACATTTTATGATGATGTTGCATACACCGAATTAAATAGATAGTTAAACATTAATTATTCAATGAGTAATTTGTGCAATTATCTTTTAATTAGAGTAAATTTGGAACTAATTAAGTCTGAAATGGGAGTAATTGGAGCCATTTAATGTTAATTGGGAGCTAATTTGGAACCTATTAATGTTAATTGTGCTGAAACCATTTTCTAACAAATGACCTCTGCTCACCATTTCATCGATATCTCTCATAATATTTTGAATCTGTGAATGAGGTTAATTTTCCCAGAAACTAGACATCCGGGGATTCAATTTCAGCATAAGAACAAGACAATTCCAATCAGAATTGAGTTAGATATGATTTTTCGAAATTAGCTCTATAAGTTATTACAGCAGCTACGGGAAAACCGAATTTTGGCTTACTCCCCACTCCCATCAATCTCTCCATTTAATACACCAGATTTTTCCCAAGGCTAAAATGAGGTCTAGGTTCATAATCATTGTCAACCCTCATTAAATGGCATTCCATTTATATTCCCTCCACTACTACTATATAAACCATCCCTCTCCTTCATTCCAAGACACCAACAAAAACCCACTCTCTTCTTCTCTCTTGATTTCTAGTGAAGTTGAGTAGTCTTGTCATATCTTGGTCTTCCTGAGACTCAAGGTATTGAGTGAGACTCACTCTCCCTTTCCTAGTTCTTCTTTTCCTCCACTCCTAGGATCTCCCTCAAAAGTCTCCTCCTCCACCATATGGATCTTGCATGAAAGTATAATCTCTTTCCCTAATTATTTTTTGTGTTACCATGATAAGGGTTTAAGATTAAAGCATGATAGTAATCATTTAAATTCCCTTGAATATGCTTGAATGTTCTTAATTTTTCTTAAATGTTCTTCACATATTCTTGGTTGTTCATCACATGTTCATGCATATCACTAGTTTTAATCTTAAATCCACATCAAAAATATGAAAAACATTTTTGTTTAATAATTCTTTCAAATCCTTGAATCTAGGATATCACCATCCACACACATTCACTAGAATTTATTTTTCAATCCAAATAAAATGCTTAATAAATTGAATTATGGTTTATCACATGCACACACTTTAAATTGAACATGTAAATTGATTGACATATTGGATGATATGATATGATTGTTGGCCACCATAATCTAGAAGACCGGTTTCACCGGGTAAGGTGGGTGTCTAATACCTTCCCACCTTGTAACATAGCCTCCGAACTTAGATCAAGGGTTAGTAGATCCAATGCTTATCCTTGTAATTTTCAATTTCTAGATTGTAACTAGGAAACAAAGCCATGTACTTTATCTTAGATTGTATTTAGGACCAAAGTCATGTAATTTCCTATGTTCAATGTAAATTCAAATTCAAATTAATAAAATGATAAAATTTTCAATTATGGTTTTCTTATTTATTCCAATAATTAAATAAGTGGCGACTCCATTGTAAAACCCTTAATCTAAAAGGGAAAATATAATCAGTCGAACCTCCATTTTGAGAGGCAATAACACGACTCCACCCATTCACGTGGGTTTGGCCCAACATTCATAAAAAAAAAGGGGCCAGGTGCGCGGTCTCTCACAAGAAGAAATCAATGATCCACCAAAGAAGAATTATTTAGGACTTGCAAGTTAGGGATTCTATTTAAGGTATAGGTTTTTGTGGTTTGGTTTTTTGGATTTTGTGTAATGGCATGGTTTAATGGAATGGTTGAATTTTGGAAAAAAAAAATTAATAGGCAAATGGTTGTTTTGGGAAATTGCAACCGAACCAATGCATGGTTGCCTACGTACCTCCTTTGTAGAAGGATCAGGTCATCACGTAGTTCATTGATTTTTTATTTGCCTTAATTTTTCCCTAGGTCACCCTTTCGGGTTTTCAACCTAACAGGCTCTTTCACTCTCTTTTTTCACTCTCCTTTTGCGTAGGTTGCCCTTTTGGATTTTCAACCTACCTTTTTTTTTTTCTTTTTTCTTTTTTCTTTTTTCTTTTTTAATATCAAGCCTAGGAAAGGAAATGACATAATTTATAACCACTTCAGATGTGGTGCTATGAGGTAACCGCCTTAGACGTGGTATTTCTTCAACTGATCCGTGTTAGTTGGCGCAATGAAAGGGTTTGCATCTAAATCCATCAACCTTACTACTCCCCTGGAATATACCTGCTTGATAATGTATGGGCCTACCCAATTTTGCTTGAACTTCCCATTTGCATCTTAAACTGGGGCTCGGATCTCTTTCAACACTAAATCCCTCAACTTCAAATCTCTGGTTCTTACTTTCTTGTCAAAAGCTTTCTTATGCATCTTTTGGTAACTTTGAATATGATACAAGGCTTTGAGTCTCTTTTCATCCAGCATGCATAACTGGTCATACCTGCTTTGTAACCGATTTGCTTCAAGGATTTCACTTTCCAATACTATCCTTAGTGAACAAACACCCATTTCAGTGGGAAGAACTACTTCCATCCCATACACCAATGAATAAGGAATGGCTCCTGTGGAAGATCGAATTGATGTTCTATACCCCCAGAGTGCATTGGGTAATTATAGGTGCCAGTCCTTATAGTTCTTTGTGCTTTTCTTCAAGATTAGCCCTGTATTTTTATTAGCAGCCTCAACTACTCCATTAGTTTGAGGATAGTAAGGTGAAGACTTGTGGTGTTGAATATTGAACTGTCATAGCAACTTCTCTGTTTCTCCCTTGAAAAGCATCCCATTGTCAAAGATAATTTCATGTGGTTTCCCATATCTACAGATGATATTGGTTTGAATGAATTGTGCAACTTTTTTGAATTCAGATCCTTGTATGAGGTAGCTTCTACTCATTTGGTGAAATAGTCAATAGCAACAAGTATGAATTCATGGCCATTAGATGCCGCTGGGTGAAACTTCCCAATGATGTCTATCCCCCATGTAGAGAATGGCCAGGGTGATGTCATGGTGTGTAATGGCATGGGTGACATGTGCTTCAGATCTCCATGGACTTGGCATTGATGGCATTTTCGAACATGAGCCACACAGTCGAATTCCATAGTAGTCTAGTAATACCCCTATCTCATTATCTTCCTTGACAATATGAGTGCATTCATATGTGGCCCATAGCTTAACTCATGAACCTCTTCAATTATTTGCTATGCTTCCTTGGTAGTTACACAAAGGATATGAAATCCATCATATGATCTTCTATAAAACCTTTCGCCATAAATAATGTAATTAGTAGACAACTTCTAGATGGTTAATTAATCATTCTTGTCTGCAAACTTCGGGTATATCCCATCCTTGAGGTATTGTAGGATGTTTGAATACCATTTACCTTCTCCATTCTTTTCCTCATCCTCTTTTATTGTCATGCAATAGGCTGGTTCTTCTTTCTATTCCACCACTATTGGTCTGGCTTCATCTTCTTTTGGCCCATCCATCATGGATGCCAGGGTTGCTAAAGCATCTGCAATCTGATTTTGCATTATTGGCATATATTGATATTAGATCTTGCAGAATTTTGAGGCCCACTTCTGAAGACATTCATGATAAGGCATCAGCCTTTCTTCTTTGATCTTCCAATTATTCTCAATATATGAGATTATCAAAGCTGAGTCACCATACACCTCCAACTCTTTCACCCCTAGGCCTAGGGATCTTGTAACCCCATGATGCAAGCTTTATATTTAGTAGCATTATTGGTGGCAGGAAAGTTAAGTCTGCTAGAAAATGGGATGTGTATCTTTTTTGGAGAGATTAAGAGAACTCTAATTCCACTTCCGTTTTGATTTTTTGCTTCATCGAAGTACATCTTCCATGATTCTACTTCAATCCCCATGATATCTTTATTTGGAAAATCTCCTTGGATCTCTTCAGCTTCTTTTGGTGAACAATGGGCTAAATGATTAGCGATTGCTCTACACTTCACAGATTTCTGATTCACGTATTTAATGTAAAATTTTGACAGAAGCAACACCTATTTAGCTGTCTTACAATCTTGCACAGGTTTTTCCATTAAGTACTTTATAGGATCCATTCTTGCAATCAACAGGACCTTGTAGGCAAGCATATAATGTCTGAGTTTGTGGGTTGCCCATACAAGTGCTACATATGTCTTCTCAAGTGGTGAATACTTTTCTTCATAAGGCAACATCTTCTTTCTGGTGTAGTAGATTGCATTCTCTTTTCTAGTCTCCTCTAGGTATTGAGCAAGTAGAGCCTCCATTACTGTATCTGTAGTGGTGAGATACAATAACAATGGCTTTTTAGGTATCGGTGGGATGAGTATTGGTGGCTTCATCAAATAATTCTTAGTCTTTTCAAAGGCTTCTTGGCATTGTTCATTCCACACTGTAGGAACTTCCTTCTTGGGCAATTGGAAGATTGGTTCACATGTCATGGTGAGCTAAGTTATGAACCTGCTAATGTACTGTATCCTCCCTAGAAATCCTTAGATCTCCTTCTTAGTTCTTGGAGGCTTCATCTCTACAATGGCCTTGATTTTGTTGGGATCTACTTCTATTCCCCTTTGGCTTACAATAAACCCCAATAGCTTTCCAAATGTGACCACGAAAGTGCACTTCTTAAGATTCAACCATAACTTGTAGAACTGGATTCTTTCAAAGAACTTCCTCAATGCTGGTATATGCCCCTCACAGTCCTTGGACTTGACTATCATATCATCAACATAAACCTCTACTTCTTTGTGGATCAAATCATGCAACAAAGTGGTAGCTGCACATTGGTAAGTAGCACCAACATTTTTAAGGCTAAATGGCATGACCTTGTAGCAATATGTCCCTCATTGTGTGATAAAGGAGGTTTTCTCCATATTTTTTGGAGCCATCTTAATCTGATTATATCCTAAAAATCCATCCATAAACAATAGCAAAGCATGGCCTGCTGTATTGTCAACCAAGATATCAATGTGAGGCAAAGGAAAGTCATCTTTTGGGCTGGCCTTATTCAGATCTCGAAAGTCTACACACATTCTGACCTTCCTATCCTTCTTTGGTACTAGAACCACATTAATTAACCACTCTGGATAGTTGACCATCCTCAAGAATCTTGCATTGTACTGTTTCTTAACCTCTTCCTTGATCTTAAGAGTCCACTCTGGCTTCATTCTTCGCAACTTCTACTTGATCAGCTTCATGGTTGGATCTGTTGGAATGCAATGTTGTACTATATCTGTATCAATCCTAAGCATGTCTTTGTATGACCATGCAAAAACCTCTTTGAACTCTGTTAGAAGTGCCACTAATGCATCTTTCTAAAAAATGGTTAAGGTATTTCCCACTTGTATCATTTTAGGCTCATCATCAGTTCCTAGGTTAATAGGTTGGGTTTCTTCTTTTATGGGTTCTAGATGTCCTTGTTTTAATTCCTTATTATTAAGAGTTTCTTTGCCAATTTTAGAAATATAAACATCCAAAGCCAACAAATAAGCACAATCAGCAATCATATTATAAGGAAAAGAGTCCTTAATAAACTCAATAGACTCAATATACTTAATAAAATCATACTCAACTAGAATACTATCACAAACAGACTTAACAGGAATAGAAATACTAGCAAAAATAAACTCAATTAGGACAGAAACAATGTTTTTGGCGAGGGTGACTAGCTCAACGGTCTTGATCTTTTTGGCAAGAGTGACTAACTCGATGGTCTTGATCTTCTTTACGGAGTCCTCCATGGGGTAGGCAGCTCCATCCCATGCCCAATTCTTCAACTCATTTATGGCTTCAGTGATGGCAGGCGTTTCCCAGTGAGTTCCTTCTTCCCTCAGCATCAGTACCGGGGGGTCTTCATCCATATAGTCCACGCCTTCATCATTAATCTCCATATATATGGGCTAGTCAGTCTTCAAATATGGGTATTTGAAGTGTCTCCCCCTTTATGATGTGGGCAATTTTTGTTAGGTCATTTAGATTAGTGTCTTAGGGTTTGAAGTATCTCCCCCCATTTGTGGATGTTAGGCCATTTGATTGGAGTTTGAAGTGTCTCCCCCCATTTGTAGGTATTAGGTTGCTTGATTGGGGTTTAAAGTGTCTCCCACTGTATGTTGGTGCTTGGTAATTTGATTGGGGTTTGAAGTGTCGGCCTTAGGTTCTATTTGCAGCCTTCCTTCGGATCTTGACCAAATTCTCCTTTAATGACAGGCTTGGTTGGGTTATTCAAAGCTAGGTCCCCATCCACATCAATCAATCAACCAAACAAACACACACAACATGCAATGCAATTTTAACATGGACCAACCTAAGTGTAGGTTCTTAGTCATTACGTTGTAGGGTGCATTTGTTGTTTCATTGTTTCCCATAGCTAGGATGTTACACCTCCCAACTTGCAATGTAATAAACATTGTGCTGGTCCAAACTGCATGGTATGTCCTTTACAATTAACAGGAAATGATCCAGTAACTTTAGGCTATAGGTTGGCAAGTTCGCCTCTGGGTACCCGAATCTAATGAAGACCGGTGATCCATGGTTACTACCACCACATGTTATTGAAAGGGGTGCATACATATTGTTGTTTGGATGACACAAACTATGACAGTTAGGGAAAGCTTTTAACAAACAATACACACAACAAAATATCATATAACAAAGTATCATACAACATCCCAACAACCGTAAATAAACAAACAAACAACAATATCATGCAAGACCATGCAAAAACAAAGGTACATATTCGGCCACTTAAGTCTAACACGAAGCTTAGCCCTCGACATCCCTAGCGGAGTCGCCACTATAAGAAATCGCAAAAGTGCCTTTCAAAAAAAAAAAAAAAGAAAGAAAGAAGAAGAAGAAAAAACTAAATACAAAAATACATGACTGAATTATTTCATTTCATTGATTGAGTAAAAAAATACATATTTGAAAATTTGAAAATTACATGGCTTTTTGTCCTAGTTACAAACTACCAAAATAAAGCAAAGATAAGACCTAGGTCTACATATCCAAAGCCACTAAATTCAGAGGTTAAGTTACAGCAAGGGAAGGTGTTAGGCACCCATTCCGCCCAAATAGAGTCTGGTCTTCTAGACTCTTGTGACCAATGTACACCATTTATGCATGACATGAATGATATGTTGCACACATTAACAAAACTAATCAAAATTGACTCACATGAATCTATTTTATGAATATGCCATCTTCTTTGTTTAAAGAATCGGATCTATGTTGTGATAAAAAATTGAATTAGGTTTAGAAAAAAATCAGATCTATTTTTGAGAACTAAAAAAAAAAAAAAAAGTGTATTGATGAAAGAAAAATCAGATATGTTTTTAAGAACTAAAAAAATAGTTTTTTGATGAAAGAAAAATCAAATCTGTTTTGTGATATATATAAAAAAAAATCAAATTTGTATATTAAAAAAAATCAGATCTGTTTTTATATGTGTAAACAATATTAAGAAAAAGATTTTTTTAAAAAGAGGACTTTATTCATGAAATAAATCTATGCTACATGCACTAAACAAACAAACAAAACCACTCATGACCCTTTTTTTTTAATTTCAAAATCTGCTGTATTAAAAAAAATTAGATCTACATCTAAAGAAAACGTAGATCAGAATTTTAAATAAGAAAAATTTAGATTTGTATCAAAGGAAGATTCAAATCATTTTTTTTTTTTTTTGTTGAAAAAATCATATCTGCATCTAAGGAAGATGTAGATCCCTTTTTTGTTTGAGAAAGATTAAGAAAAATTCAGATTTGCGTATAAGGAAGATACAAATCAAATTTTTGATTTGAGAAAATTCAGATCAGTATCTAATGAAGATGCAAACCAGTTTTTTGATTTGAGAAAAATTTAGATCTACATTTAAGGAAGATGCAAATCAATTTTTGATTAAGAAAAATTCAGATTTGCATCTAAGGAAGATGCATATTAGTTTTTGATTTAAAAAATATGTAGATAACACGCAGATTTTTGAAATTAAAAATAGACCATAACAATAACAAAAAGAATCAAGAACGTATTTCAACAAAATAAATCAACAATTCATGATATGAATATTTAAAACAACTAAACTGAAAAAATCATATATAAACATGCATCATCACAATAAGAGAAACATAAGAAAAAAGGTTAATATGAAACAACCACTTGCATGGAGCACTCTTCTTCTTGTGATGATATTTAGGGTTCAAAGAAATTTATGCAATTGTCTTTGACGCCTAAATACCCTTGCTTACAAAAAAGAAATTCTTAACGCTAAAGCCTCTAGAACCTCTTTAAAGTAAGAGAGGGAATTTCAGAAAAGGACGGTCAGAAATATGAGAAATTTAAGAGTGTGAAAAAGTGTCTTTCTAAGAGTGTAAAAGAGTGCTGAATTTTGAGATCCAGTCTCTATTTATAGAGGCTAGAATGCTTAAAAAATAAGCAAAGACGATTAGAATGTGAATTGGGACGCGTCCTTCTGCAAAAAAGTCGAAAAGGATGTGTTTTATCATCACCCGAAGAGCGTCATGCCAAAGCCCTTTTAGGTGCCATTCAGCACTTTGAAAGTGCCAAATGGCACTCATGGATGCTAATCACACTTTCGTGTTCGGGTGCATTTTAAACTCCTTTTTTAGGTTTTCTTGAGCCAGGCCTTGCACTTAAACGTGCTTTCAATCCGTATTCTAAGATTTTTATCTCTTTTATGGATAATTCAGGTCTTTTCAGTAACAATTATTTTGTAGATAAATATTCTAAAATAAATCATGATAAAGTTCAGATTATCCACAATTTTATTGTTATCCAATTATCCCATTTATTCCCATGCAAGCAATCCTATTTTTGACACTGATTATCAACCTATCACAAAATTATTTAATTATTTATTTAATTTGAATTTTTTAACCAATCAAAATTAATTTAAATTCATCATGCGTGGTTGACTCTACCAAAACACAATGCATGCTGATCGTGCAAACTTGATCATACGATATCTTTTGAACCAATGGTCCAATTTGGAAACCAAGCATACTGTCACGATCGTTAGAATCTCAAGATCATTTTTATGATATGCAATGAAAAAGTTAATGCATGTAATGCAATCATCATTTTTGGGTACACGGATGGTTATTCCAATCATTCTCCTTGATTAAATCATAGGTGCAAAATCAAGTGTCTACAAAACCCTAACCCAGAAACATAAGAACACAGTAGAATTGAATCATAAAATAAGAACCTAACATGCTTAAAGTGATAAAACAAAGAAAACTTAAACTAAGCAGGAATATCATAACATAAACAAACAACAGAAACAAAAGAAAACAGAACTCAAAGAAGAGGAGGAGGCTAGAAAAGCTAGAACCTTTACCTCCAAAACAAAGACTCCTTAGCTTGATTTTGACTGTTCCCCTCAGTCAATCTATTCACAATCAAATAAAAAGTGATTAGTAAACTTGAAACTCAAAAATCAAGACTAGAAAATGCTTCAATCAGAAAAATATTTACTTAAGGATATTTTGTGAAAAACTCCCTTTTTGATTCACTATTTGTAGTGAATTTTGTGTTTTTCCTTAGGATTTTTTGTGTTGTGAAAAGGTACCATGTATGACTTTTTAAAGTTAGAAAATAAGGGTTTAGAACGGCTCCCAGACAATGTGCGATTCGTTCAAAAACCAAACTTTAATGCAGAAAAACATTTTGTTTCAAATTTTCTGAAACCTTAGCACGTGCACGCATGCCTATGTATGCATACACATGCATGAAGCATGCGCACGCATGTTTGGAGCATGCATGCGTAAACGTGTATGTGTACACATGCCCTAAGGTTTTTGTGGCCTTTCTTCTCCAAAAATAGCTATTTAGTTCATAAAAGAGTTATATTTTTCCGAAAACACTTTTCTCAAGTCAATTTCAATCTAATCGAGCACTAAACCAATCTTGGGTTTTAGAATTCTAGCATCATTGGGGAACAGGGGCCCGAGTCGTAACGGGTATAAAATGTGGTGTCGATGGTATTAGGAGCAAGAAGATAGTCGATCTTGATGCTTTACACTCCATGATAGAATAGGAGATGGAGAAGGCATCTACCCGTAAGGGTAAAGAAGCCGATATCCATATGATTGCTAGGACACCTGATCGGCCAAGGAATTCTACTTCTACCTATGCAAATCTGATTGTTCAGCCATTTCCGCCATAGGATCGGCTAGCTCAAGCACCTTACATAGAATTTAACCAGAGGGGAAGACAAGATCAACCCAATATCCTAGGAGAGAGCCACGGAAGTTTCATCCGTTACTAATGCCTATGTCGCAGCTTTATCCTTATCTGCTAGAAAAGAAGTTGGTTACTCCTCTTTTCCCCAGACTAAGGGACGATCCTCTTCCACCCGGTTTTGATTCGTCTAAGAAGTGTGAACTCCATTTTGGGGCAAAAGGGCATTCCTTGGAGGAGTGTATACCATTGAAAGTTAGGGTCTAAGACCCGATCGACAATAAGTTGTTGCAATTTGAAGACCCTTTAAGGCTAGACATTGTCACTAAAGTTTTCGGGTTCCTTTTCCTATTTGGAGTGTGTTTTCTACTGTTAGGGTTTATGCTCTAAAATCCAATTTATTGGCATATCATAAATAATTAAATTGTTTAATTATATGAGACTATTTATAAATGAACTGATGGGACATTATCATTGTCCATGAGATGCATTGTATGTGATTTATGTGATTTAGTCACAAAAGATATAAATCACAAGTTCCTTGTAAACTCAAAATGTAGTTCGTAGTCGGTGATGAAATTAGGTGTGTCATCTGCGAAGACTATAACACATCAACTAAGATGATTTGTCTTGATCATGGAAGTGGAGACTTCTAGTTGATGTGTTGATGTATCTTAAGAGTTAAGACATATTGAGCTGAACTGCTGTGAGATTAATTATTCAATTAACAACTGTCACCTGAATAATTAATCTCACAACTTCTAATTTCATAGACTCTCAATCCTGAGAGGATAGTGAACACAATCATGAAATGTAGGTTACTTGGATATATTAGGAGTGAGATCTAATATTCACGGTCAAAACCTCAGTATGTTGGGTAACCACACGTAGTGTTAAGGGAATACATATTCTCAAGATGGAATCCATAATCTCTTTTTATAGAGACACAAAATATCCCCTTGAGGTAAGTTTAATGGGACCTGGTTATTCAGGGCGCCCACTTCAGTAAGGAGTTAGTAAAACTTATATTTATTGAATTTGGATTTCAATAAATGTGAATAACTAATAGATTAAACCAGGTACTCAATGATAAAATAGTTGTTTACAAAGTAACAGTTCTTTATGACTTTGTTCACTATGGAAATTTCATGAAGGGGTCATATGATATTATTAGAGTCTTAGGATATAATTTATTAATAAGGCCTAGAGTGCAATTATATTTATATAGTGGTACTAAATATAATTAATGGTAACTTTGGACTTGTCAAGAGTTAATAGAAAAGCCAAAGGCCCATTAGAGCTAATGTCTTATTGGTCCCTTTTGGTCCCACTCCAAGCCATATACTAAAGCCCAATTGGAAAGGTCCAATAGGCCAGCCCAATTAGATAATCAGTTAATTATAAAAGGAGAAACATAAAGAATTTTATTTAAGAGAGACATCATTGTGAAATGGTGTGTATGCGTGAGTGAAGCCACTCGATTATTCTCCCTTGGAAACTGATTGAGAGACCACACTTCTTTGGCGTAAAGTGGAATTGGAGTGAAGATTAAAAATGTTCCCAAGTACTTCTAATCTTTTGTTTTGAATTTCACCGCACCAAGGTACGCTTTCTATTCTTTGTTCTAGAATTCAAGGTTACATGTTATCTTTCATGAATGAAGTTGATCCATGATTGTTGCTTCTGCTGTGTGTTTTGTATGAGATACAAAACCAGATTTACCAACATCTACACCAATACCCTTCTCATGATCTTTTGCACTCAGAATTTCATTCAAAGCAAAAAAGAAAAGCAAGATAAGATAAAGTGCATACATATCAAAATCTCCTATGAGTTGTAAATAAGTACATGTCCTAAAATAAAAGCACAAATAGAAAGATGTTCTTAAAAACAACTCAACGTCTCAAATAAAGTAAAAGTGCAGAAGACACATGCTAAAAAGAAAAAAAAAACTAGAAATGTATGTCTCTATATGTGTGTGCGTGTCTGTCTATCTGTAGGGAAGTACATACCCTGATGGGAAAAAGAGATATGAGGTGATCCTTACTAAAATCCTTATAATCCATATCACCTAGGAGCCACTCAACATAGGCAATGCCACCCCTTTATAGCTAATACTTAGAATCAATCATCAAGAGTGGGGTAAGCATGAATGTAAAAGGATCCATAGGCACTTAAGGTGCATCCTCACCCACCGGCTGGCAAGAGACTCACTTAGCTAGGTATAGAACCTTCAAGCCAACACTCTCTAAGGGTTGAAAGGTCCCAAAAGAGATGATGGCAACCACCTTTAGGTCCGGGTCATCAACAGGAGGAATCCCCCGCCAAGGCCCCCAAATAACTTGCAAAGACATTTATGATTAGAAAAACACTTTAAAACATGTAATGATAACTAACACAAGAGGAATCCTTTTTACTCACCGAGTCAGGGGAAAGACTGTTGAGATGAGCACAAACTAAAGAAATGATCCCCAGGTCCACATCCACACCACAGGATACAAGGCCCAATGCTGCAAGAAAAGAACATGGATACAGTTTGCAAGAAAAGTGCATAGATACATGTTTCAAGATGATAGTTTGAAAGAAAAGAACATGGACACAGTTTACAAGATCATAGTGTGCAAGATAAAGAACATGGGTACAGTTTGCAAGATGATAGTTTGCAAGATAAAAAAGCATATACGTACAGTCTGCAAGATGATGGTTTGCAAGAAAGTAAGATACAGTTGCAAGAGCATGAAATGTAGATTGTAAACCTAGATAACATATGAAATAGATACAGTTTACAAGAGCATGAAGTACAATTTGTAGAACTACATGAGAAAATGAAAAAGCCTAACCTCAAGGAGCTTCCAAGGCCCCTTTAGCTAATGTAAAGTCCCTCGGCTCAGAGTATCCAAGACCGAGTAGAGGTAGACAAGGCAAGCATGGCCCCAGTTCACCTCTTCAGCTTGCTCAAATTCATAGAAGAGAGAGAGAGCCACCTCAGAGACACTGTCTAACCTCCATTGGCAAAAATATATGCCCCCAGTAGATAAGCAAGAATGCCTTAGCCATTTGGGCACCATCATTAGGAGTCGCCTGAGAAAAAGGCCTGTAATCCCCCTCCATATCAAAGTAATAGAAGTGCTCAGTAGTGTAGGCATGCCTTAGCAGGTCCATGCCCAGTTGAATGCCCGACTAACCCTCCAAATTAATGATGGGCCCATGAGATCTCAAACTAGTCATCTGGTGGAAGTCGTGGGGAGTCACGATCATCTCTGTCCTAGCAATGTGGAAGGTGTGAGTAGTGTCCCACCACCTCTCAACTAGTGCCTACACTAATATGCCACTGGATGCACTTTAAGGAAGTAGACGCTTGATTGGCCCGAAGCCGGTCATGTTCACCAAATAGGTGATCGACACTACCCCTACTTGAGTAAGGTTGTAAATCCTGTAGAAGATCAAAAACAGGAGCATAAGAATCATTTTGGACAAAAAAAAGCGAAAGAAAATCAAACAGGGCAAAAAGTTATGATTTTGGATATTAACGTGCATGCGTAAAGCATGTGTATGCGTACTCAAACTGAGGCATGCATCCATATGAACTTATGAACATGAATGCGTAAGCATGCAACTTGGCCACATACGTATATAGCCTAGCCATGCACACATGCACGATGCATGCATATGCATAAATGCAAACAGAATGAGTTCTTCGACAATTTTGGCCTACTATTGATCAAAACTCATCCTAAACATTTTTCTACCACCCTAGACATCAGGTTTTCATCTAAACCCATCTCACAACGAAACCTAAGCATTTACAAGTCTAAAAATCGATTAAAATACAAGATCAGAGAAAATTTTGAAAATGAGAAAAGTTTGAAAAAATTAACAATCCGATCTGTGCATTCTCTAAAAGATGATTCTATGGCTTATAGAGCAATGGTGGGGACTTAGTTAGCTTTGTGGCTCCAGCCCAACGGGTGAGGTTGAAAACTTCACCGGTGATCACGTAGGAGGTCTTCTTAGTCTTGGGTGCCATTGGAGAAGATGAGAAAGTTTGAGAGAAAGGGAAATTTTCTTATTCTGAAAAGGATGAAGAAATGAGGGAGATGCAGCAGCTTTTATAGAGAAAGAGAGGAAGTTGAAGAGTTTGTAGAGAAAATGAAAAGATGAAGAAGATGAAGAAAATAAATGGTTGGTAACAGTAAAGGAAATGAAGAAGTGGGAAAGACACCCAGTGGCTAAACTACATGCAGTTTTGGCCTCCACTAAATTACGTGTAGTTTAGTATTTTTTTTTTTTTTTTTAAGAATATCACAGTGGACTCCCAGAAGGTGGGAAATGCAAGAAATAAATTTAAAATCATCCCCAGTGGGTCATGAAATATTAGAAGTTACAAAGATGCGCTGAAATGATGAAAATACCCCTTAGTAGGTTGAAAGGCATAAAAATCCTAAGAAGATTCCCCAGTGGATTAGAAATACCAAGATCCTTCCTAATGGATTAGAAATCACTAAGTAAACTCCCTCGTGAATTTAAACCATCTGCAAACTCCCTAGTGAGTCCTAAAAAGAAGAGTTTTTCCTAGTAGATCAAAATCATCATGGACTTCCCCATAATTCTCCCCAGTAAGTTGAGGATTACCAAGAAAGCTCCCACGCAAGTCAGAGTCACCAATACAAACTCCCCAACGAGTCATTCTTTCCAATGGATCATACATCATTAGAGACTTCCTCGTAAGTCGAAAGTTACCTAAAAAAACTCCCTCGTAAATCAAAATCACCAAGAAAACCTCCATGCATGTTGGGAAGCCACTTGGGTGAGCTTCCATCCAAGATCACCATCATACATGTGCACATATCCTTTGGGAATTGAATATGCAAGCACAAAACCCCAAGAAAAGTCAAAAAAGAAGAACATAAAACTTGAGTACATATCCTTCTTGAAATTGAACGTGTACACCAAGATTGAGGCACAAGCCATCCAGAATAGAAGATTTTGAGATAGAGGCAAGAGCCATCAAAAAATTGAAGAGATTAAGATAAAGATAGAAATCTATCAGAGGCAAGAGCTACTCGGAGAAGTTTGAGGTAAGAGCCCTAGATGGACACCACAAATATGTATCATTTTAGCTTGTAAGAGCACCTTATTTGTTTGGTTGATGGCTGAGACTATTGGCCATGTTTGTTTTTCTTTTTCTAGTGACTCTAGGATAGTGAGTCACTCACCTTTTCCTTACAATTGGCAAACCAGGTTCTTGGATAGTGAACCTATCGTTACTCTTTTCCTAAGTCACTCACCCATGCATGCATGTTGTTTGCTGTGTGCGTGGGTTGGGCCCGAGTCGTACAACAAATTATTTTGTCTCTTATTCTTTTAATTCTATTGGCAGAGTTCACAAATCAAAAAAGGGGCATCTGTGGACACTACATTTTGTAGCCTTTATGACTCAGGCCCCTGTTCCCTAATGATGGCAGTACTCTAAAGCCCAAGGTTGGTTTAGGGCCTAATTAGATGAAAATTTACTTGAGGAAAGTATTTATGGAAAATATAACTTATTTTTGGAAGAATAAAACTATTTTGGAAAAGAGAGGTTGCAGGTTACCCTAAGTGTGTGTGCACATACACGCATATGCATACACACACTCAAGTTATGCGTACACATGCTTATTACATGCAAACGCATGCACGGGCATGCGTACGCAACTAGGATTCCAAAAACTATGTAAGGAAAAAAAATTTGCATTAAAACTTTGTTTGGAATGAATCCCACATCGTTTTGGTGCCACCCCAAACCCCTATTTTTTTACTATATAAAGCATAAAAGGAACTTTTTCAAAGGAGGACAACAATAGTGGTAAAACACGCATGATTCACTAGAAAATAATGAATCAAAGATGGAGTTTTTCACAAAACATCCTCAAGTAAAAAAAAAAAATTTTGATTAGACCTTTTCTAGTCTTGATCTACGAGTTCTAAGTTTACTAACTCATTCTAATTTGGTTGTGCATAGATTGACTGAGGGAAACAGTCAAAATCAAGCTCTAACAAGTTCTGGTGTTGAGGTAAAGGTTCTATCTTTGGCTCTTCACCTTTTCTTTTTTTTTTTTTTTTTTTTCTTCGTATATATGTTGTTTATGTGTTTATAAAATGTCTGTGTAGTCTAGGTTTTTTCTGTGTTAGTGTTATAAGCATGTTAGGTTGTTAGTTCTTTGATTCGGCATAATTTCCTTTCTCTTTATTGGGTTTTGTGTTCTAGAAGTGAATGTGTGCGATGATGTGTGCATGCATTCGCATACTTGTGATGTGCATACACATACAATTAGGCTACACACACGTATGCCTTATGTATGTGCATGCATGGCCGTGCCCAGAAACCCTAAATCCTTCCCTGTTTATTCTTCCTTTGTTTTTCTTTACATATTTTAGTCTCTGTTTTACTTGGTTTATCTATCTTTAATATTCTGTTCCTCTACTTTTGTTTTGCTTCATTTGTTTTATCTCTTTGACGTTTATTAGGTTTTTTATATTGTTTGAATACCATGAACATGCATTGATGCATAGGTGCTGTGATGTAGTAACGTAAATGAGGTAAGTCGTGCATAATCACATGAACATGCATTTATTTTGTTTGATGAGTATGATATGGTCGATGAACATGAATATACTTGGTTGAATCCCATGTTTTTGATGTTTAGATATCTGGACATGCTTGTTTGAATCTACCTTGTGATGTTTTTGCCCTTGGGAATATATGCGTAATGCCATGATAGATGAATGATAGGCTTAGGTTGATTATGCCATGATTGTTTGCTTTTAGATGCATGTTAGAGTGTGTGTGAGTTAGAATAACATGTTAAATATGCCTTTAATGAGATTAAGATTTAGAACACAATTAGTGGAAGCCGACCAACGGGTCGGGTAGGGTTGGGTGCCTAACACCTTCCTATCCCTATACCTAAACTCTAGACACGTGCTCTGGTAGAGATCAATCCTTCCACGAAAGGCACTATATTTATGGTTCCTAAACCTAAACTAGATGGCGACTCCATTTACATCCTCCGCCATGGTCCACCCTAGGCCATGACATACTTACCCAAGGAGGACGACCCGTTACAAGCGCTTGTGCCCACAAGGATGTGCTTACTTTGTCTCGGTGATGTAATGATGCTTGAAAAGAAGTCTCATTCTTATTAAGTTCATGTCCCAAAAAGCTTCTCTTATTTAGATGATCTTAGGAAAGTCTTTAAGTCCATTTTAATGAAAGCCCAATTACAAAGTCACTCCCTTCCCTCTCATGAGCCTTGCCCTTTGTTTCATAGGGCTTAGTCCATTTACAATAATGCATTTATCTTACACTCATAGGCTTTTATTAGAATGTGTTTATAGATTCTCAACCCTTTGTCACAAACATAGGCCAACAATGTATTCATAACCATTGGGCTCTTCATCTTTCATTAATTATCAATTCTCTTTTTTTGAAGTAGCCTTCTAGCTAGAACACATTGTGACCTTCCTCTTAAGGCACATGAATCTCACATCATTTTAGCCTTTACATATAACAAGGAGGCCCAAAACTAAAAAGATTCATTTGACTTTGCAGGATCTTGGATGCTACATCCATAGCAAACTTTTTACCTTAGGCCCAAGGCTTTCTTTTTCAAAAAGGCCTTAATTTGGACTTATGATAGCAAATAGGCTATATTCTTATGAACCTTTCAAGTTAAGATATACCTTTGAACTTCGAGATAAGCATTTTATATGTGAGAACTTCTTTTCTTTTCATCCCAAGGTCTTAGGGTATGCCATAACTTTTGGGTCATCCTCTCAATTTTACATCTTTTATTTGTCCATTAGAATTAGGTAAACAAAAGATATATGGTGGAATAAACAGGAGATATAAGGTACCCTCTTTTGATAGGATCTAGGATCTCTCTATGTGTGGGTAAGCTCCTTAAAGCTAAAAGGATAGATCAATAGATCACTCATAACTAGGTGGGTCATGATTCCAACATTGGGCCTAAATGGACCTCATATGGATTGGTGGAAAATTGGTAATGTACTCAAAGCCCATCATAGGTAATGGCACAGATTGTGAATTGGTGGGATGAACTTCGGAAAGTCTTGGCCCTAAATGGAGCCTTCAGTTTCCCACTCATCACCAACTATGGCAAAGGGACAAAAGAACCAAGTGAAAATGTATGCAAAACAATATTAAGAAAACCATTATTAGGATTAGGAGATGGAACACATTGAAGCCAAACTTTTCTATCCCCAGTGGAGTTGACATTGTGGGCGCAAGCACCTGCAACGAGTTGGAAGGGTTTTTCCAATTGTGCGAAGTACACATTGGCCTAGGGTGGACCATGGTGGAGAGTGTAAATGGAGTTGCCACCTAGATTAGGTCTAGAAACCATAAATATAGAGTCCTTGTGGAATAACTGATCTTTTCCAAAGCATGTGTCTGGAGTTTAGGTATAGGGATGTGAAGGTGTTAGGCACCCAACCCTGCCCGACCCGTGGGTTGGCCTCCAATCATTGTGTTCTAAATCCTAATCTCATTAAAGAGCTTTCTAAAATGTTATTTTAGACTCACACACACAAACTCTTATATGCATCTAAAACAATCAACATGGCATATCATCCCCAAACCTAGCATTCATCTATCATGGCACTAAACAAAAACCACCAAAGGCAGCAGTCTCACAAGGCATATTAAATTAGCACACCTAGGCATTCAAGCAATAAAACAAAACTCATGATATTCAACCAAGCATATTAAACAACTCATACTCAAACACTCAAGTGCATGTTCATGTGATTTATACATGACTTACCTCACTTACCTCACTACATCACAGCACCTATGCATCAATGCACGTTCATATTCATATGCATGTTCATGGCATTTAACCGACAAAACCCTAATCATATTCCTATAAATAAATAAAAAAATTCCAAAGCACAGACCCAAGACTTAAACATATGAAAAAGCAAGCTAAACAAAGACTAAATATGTGAAAGAAAGCAAGTAAAAAAACAAAGAAAAAGTGAATCTGGGTTTCTAGACACGAGTGTGTTAGGATCAGTGTCCTAAAATCCTATTGTATGCCATGTATGACATTATATTCTATGTAATAAACTTGTTTTATTATTATCTAAAATAATGGTAGTATGAATGTTTGGACATTATCATATAGTCTTTGTAAACTCAAAATCTTAGTTCGTAGTCGATGATGAAATTGGGCATTTCGTCTGCGAAAGCTATTAAGATGATTTGTCTTGATCATGGAAGTGGAGACTTCTAGTTGATATGTTAATATGTTTTAAGTGTATAAAATATATTGAATTGGATCGCTTTAAGATTTATTATTCTATCAATAACTGTCAAATGAATAATAAATCTCACGACTTCTCATTTACATAAACTCTCAATCCTAAGGGAATAGTGAACCCAATCTTAAAATGTAGGTTATTTTAATATATCAGGAGTAAAATCTAAACAAACGGTCAAAACATCAGTATGTTGGGCAACCACACGTAATGTTGAAGGAACACTTATTCTCAAGATAGAATTCATAGTCTCTATATAGAGATAAAATATTCCCTTGAGATAAATTTAATAGGTTTGGTTATTCAGAATGTTAGGCCTAACCACTTTAGTAAAGAGTTACTAAAGTTCATATTTTACGAAATTAGATTTCATAAAATATATATGAATAACTTAAAAGATTAAATCGGGTACTCAAGGATCAAGTGGTAGTAATTTTCAAAGTGACAGTTACACATTATGACTTTGTATTACTACGAATATTTTCATGAAAGGGTTAAATGTTTAATAAAGTCTTGTGATATAATTTATTAATAAGACCTAGAGTACAATTATATTTATATAGTGGTATTAAATATAATTAATGGTAACTTTGGGCTTGTTAAGAGTTGACAGAGAAGTGCAAAGCCCATTGGAGCTAGAACCTTATTTGTCCCTTTTGGTCCCACTCCAAGCCACACTTTTAATCCCAATTGGGTTGGCCCAAAAGGCTAATCAGTTTTTTAGTTAATAAGAGTTATTAAATAAAGTAATTTCTAAGTGCAGAATGAAATGTATGATTAAAAGAGAGAAAGATTTAGTCTTTTCTTAAGAGACACTTGGTTATTCTCTTGAAAAAATACGTATAGAAATGATTGAGAGACCACACATCTTGGGCACATTATGGAATTTGAGTGAAGATTGAAAGTCTTCCCAAGTTCGATCTCATTTATTTTGAATTTTGCTGCACTAAGGTACGCCTTCTTATTCTTTGTTTCTAAATTTAAATGTTGCATGTTATCTCTCATGAATGAAGTAAATCTGTTTATACTCCACTGCGTTTTTTCGTATGAGATACAAAACTATATTTTTCCATATGTTTTCCCAACAAATGGTATCAGAGTGGTTTTCAATCTCATGTTTGTGTAACATGTTGAGTGAGTTTTAGAATCAAAGAAAACAGTTTCACGGTTTTTGAAAATTTTACTGTAATTTTTCTGCATAGTTTAGTTTTAGAACTATTGTTTGATAAAACTGATATTGATGTTATGATGTTGTTTAAGTTTGATTTTAACTATGCTATATTGAACTTTAAGACTATAGCATCAATGAAATTCAGTTTTGATCTCAATCTTATTCTGATTTGATCAAGGGACTATGTTTTGTTCAAGTGAAACATAAAAAAAGGCTACCAGAAAAATATGAAAAAATTCAGTTTCACGAGTCTTGACCAATCAAGAATTCCCTTTGATCAATTGAATGTTCCTTTTGATTGATCGAACAGGAATCGAGAATCGATCGAGTCATCTAGAGACT
Organism: Quercus ilex subsp. ballota; assembly: GCA_032727855.1. Classification (NCBI taxonomy): domain Eukaryota; kingdom Viridiplantae; phylum Streptophyta; class Magnoliopsida; order Fagales; family Fagaceae; genus Quercus; species Quercus ilex. Next base: position 56,974,686 of record CM064908.1, read on the forward strand.
TCGTGGTGAATTTCTTTAATTTTTTGATTAATTGAGAAATCCTTTTGATCGGACACACTATTTTTGAAATTTCACTAAATGTTAAAACATAGATGAAGTACAAAGCTATGTGTGATGAGATTACACATGTTTTCCAAATAAAAGCTTTCTTTTAAAATTTCTAGTGGGAGAGAAATTCAAGGGTTGAACCTCATAGCCTCCATTGTCGGTTTATAGTAGTGTAATTAAACACCTCGCCTTGGCGTATATGCCTTGCTCCCAACGAAGGGTGTTTAATTCATGGTACTGCAGATTAAATTTCTTAATGATGGATGATATGTGTTTTTACATTAAGAACGACCACGCTACCGTGGAGTTACTTAATGACTCACATAGATTTCAGGCAATGGTGTACACTAAACTAAGTTTAATTTTAACCTCCCTATAGAGCTATGTCATTATTACTTAGAGGCTAAAGGGAAAGCGACATATTATTAGTGTTTGATAAGATTTATCGTGATAGCACTAATAATGAGAATAGTTCTCAGTTAGTCATAGTATTTATAATTTACTTGCTACCAAGGAATTTTAAACATGGGATTGGGTTGTCGTTGCATATTTTATATTATGATTTTATTAAGATTCTATACTATATGCTTATATGCTAAATTGATAATGTCCACTTATTATATTCAAGTTTATTGTTTTCAGATTTAAGCATGGCATCTTTTAGCCCACTTGTTACTTAATCAAAACAAACTGACTAGACCCAACTATGTTGACTGGAAAAGAAACTTAAACATTGTTCTTATTGCTGAAGAGCACAAATTTGTGCTTAATCAACCATGTCCAAACTTTCCTTCATTAGATGCTCCTTCTGAGGAAAAACAACAATATGATCATTGTCAAAAATCTATTGAACCTTTACCTTAACACAAGAACTCTTTAGAGCTTAATTTAACCGTTTCCCTTAGTCAATCTAATCAACAACAAAACCATAAGGTTAGTAAGCTTTAGAACTCAAAGGCCAAGGCCAAAATAGGTCCCAACCAAGCAAAACTTGACTTGAGGATGTTTTGTGTGAAAAACTCCCTCTTCGATTTACTATTTTTTAGTGAATCTGGTGTCTTTTCCATCCTCCTTGAAAGAGTGCATTTTATGGCTTTTTTAAAGGGATAAAATAAGGGTGTAGGGCGGCTCTCAAACGATGTTTGATTCGCTCTACACAAATTTATGTCAAAAAAGCTCTCATTTTTATAGTTTCTAGATCCCTAGATGCATACTCGGGGTATGCGTATGCATACCCTGAGCATGTTTATGCATGCTTTATGTGTGTGCGCACATACTCGTGTATGTGTACACAAACTTAAGGTTTCCTATAGCCTTTCTTTTCCAAAAGTAAGTTTATTCTTCCATAAATAATTCCTCAAGTCAAGATTTCACAAGATTGGGCCCTAAATCAATCTTGGGCCTTAGAGTGATGTCGTCATTAGGGAATAGAGGCTTGAGTCGTAAGGGGTACAAAATGAGTTGTCTACACTCGTGTATGCAACATGCATCATGTGTTCGATACTTTTGGCATGCCTTAGTTTAAGCATATTGATGCATGTTGTAGACACAAAAATAAAACCCAACTAGTGTGCCATAGTGCACTAAACACGAATCTTTGCTGGATTTTCGCCATGAAAATGTGGCATTTTCTTGCCATATTCTCATTGCGAAAGCTTAGTGAGAATAGTGTTTTGTGTGCTACGATGCACTTGACTGGAAATGTTAACAGATTTTTGTCATGGAAATTTGGTAACAATTCCAATGTGCTAGCAAAGCATTGATAAAGGCCAAACATCATTCCCAAATCAAACATCAAAGCCCAACATTTGGGTAGGAGGAGGTAAGATTTCTCTTAAAGAGAGGTGCTATATTTACAATATTTTTACAACATTTTTATAACAAATTATAGGTGGTTAGTTGTTATTGATTCAAATTTAAATCTAACACAAAAATTACATTTTTGCTCTAACAGTATCAACCTGCCATTTAGAATTTGTTGTAAAAAAGTTGTAAAAATATTGAGGATATATCATTTCTCCCAAAGGTGGCATTTTTATTTTCTCTTATAGTTGGCTAATGATAGTGTTATTTTTCATCGGTGGCATTATGTTATTGGAGCATCGCAGGAATTGCATATTTGGCAATTGCGGGGGAGACATGGACATGGTCATGGTCATGGTCCTCTCCCTCGCACTCTCAGCTATATATATGACGGAGAAAACAGTAATGAAAGGATGTGAATTGTTCATTCCCCGCAATCTCCGCACAAAAAGATTGCTCCAAATTTTATTGTTTCTTTACGCGTTTTCGGGAAAGTAAGAAACAGATATTATCATTCTGAGTAACCTATATTTATTTATCATATAAATAAATAAATAAAAATAAATAAATGAGTGGATGAATGAGGATAACCCCGCCATCGCTACTCTCTCTCACCATTGACTCAGCCCTTCACAACCTCTCCCACTTCTCCGATCTCTCTCCTCTCCCTGATCACATCCTTTGCGATCTCTTCAAGGTACTTCCTCTCCACATGGTCTCTGTGTATTTTTTGATTTTTTTTTTTTTTATAGAGTCGAATGAGTTAAATTGGCTGTTTATGGATTTGGGGTTCTTGAAGCCATGGTTAGATCTCTTCATATTGCTAGCTGCTGATAGAAATCACTGCCGTTCTGTTGAGACAATTGAGCCTAGGATCAATGGGTGCTTTGAGATTTATGGGTATGCTTTCATTTTTAAATCTAGATTGAGGCAGATAGTCGAATGAGTTTCATACAGATCGTCCGAGCAATATAAATTTTCATTCCCAAAATTAATTGCAAGTGTTTTCAATTTTTTTTAACCTTTTATTTTTACCATCAACTTCTTCTTCCTGGGTTTCTCTCTCTCTCTCTCTCTCTCTCTCTCTCGTTTTGTTAATCTATGGAAAAGGTTTTGTATTGTGATTTACTATGGCAGAATTTCATTTGATAAAAACAACTACTTTTGCCACAATTGTCCACTTGACGGGTTCACGTGAAAGTGACAGACAACCAATTATAATCTGCCACCCAAGATAGTTTAGGTAAGAGTTGTGGCTTTTTATGTGGTATTGGAATTACTCATGTAAGAAATTGTGTTTCCTATTATTTTAGTGCACCACCTACACATCATTAGACTGTCTAATGACATAAACATATTCAACATCAAATTTATCATTACAGGTTATCATACCTGTTTTGTAGTCTTATCCAGGTAGTGGAAACTGGGAGTTGGTTTTATCATTTATGGGCAGCATAAATACAGGCAGACTTGTGTTAAACCACATACATTATCATATCCAAATTATTTTATGATTTAAATGCTTGAATCAAAATTTCTTTCATCTTTGTGGGTTTTTTCTAATGATATGTGTCTGGTACTTTGGCTTATAAGTTTAACTTAGAATTCCCTTCAATAAACTGTTAAAAGATTTTCTGATGTATAATTGCTTTGTGATGCTTTTTGAATTGTTGAATTCCTCTCCCCCCCCCCCCCCCCCCCCCCCCCCCCTTTTTTTCTTCCTGGCGGACACCAGGATCATCACAATAGCCTGTACCTTCCCTATTTGATATCTGAATAAAAAGTTTCTTTCGTACAATTACTGTCATAAATGCACTGAGGACTGTAGGGTTGTGACTTGTGATTTCTGATCCTGTATCCACCATTCTCTTATGTTTTAATCCATGTGCTATACTTATGGATTACCTCTTGTTGAAGAAACTGCTTAGGACACTATAGTATTTCGAGTTGTTTTTGAATTGTATATTTTTTTTAATTGAATATAATGCAGAGCCATTATTAAATTTTTTATTTTTTTCTCAAATATTTGCTTTCCTTTTGTGAAACTATTTGGCTTTGGTTTTATGAGAAGTATGGGATATAAAGTTGCAAAAAGAAGTGAGGGAGTAACAGTATGTTGGTTTATCCCATTATTAAATAGTGCTTTCCCTATATCTTCCGTGCCATACTAATTACTGGTCCTTTTTCACTGTGAAATATTAACTATTTTTATTTTCAACATTAGTTGGAAATGGAGGATGGAACTGAAAAATAAACTTGTTCTTTGAAAGAGCAATTGTAATCATTTGTTACTTGTCAATGAGCTCTAGCTCAAATGGCACTGCTTCCCCGTGTCAGAGCAAGGTGGAGATTGAGGTTGTGGGTTCAAGACCTACTAGGTGCATGTGTAATTTTAAATAAGAAAATTTATTTGGTAGTTATTTGCAACTCTTTGGCTTTTTGGCTAAGATCAGGTGTATCCCTTCCAACTTTGTTTTGCATGCCCAAATTTATTACTTCAAATCAAAATGTTTTGTTGACGGTTTAACTCATATCAAATTTTGATTCTGTTCTTTTTAATAAATGAACTCATTATAAATTCAATTTCTTTTAGTTTCAAACAATTTTGTGATCTTTTGAACTTGCTATTTGGTCTTGAAAACCTACTGTAGATCCAATTGTGGGCACCTTCTTTAAATGTAAAAATACAAGAACATATTCTTTTTAGACTAAAGTAAGTTTTTGACGCCTTAAAGTTTGGGGTGGTTTTCATTTTGGCCCTTCGCCCTTCATGTTTGACTTTTTTTTTCATAATGGCCATGCAGTCCATTTCCGTTGGTAATATGAGTTTAGACACAATTCGAAATCGATTGATTTGGGCACTCAAAATCCATGGTGGACTTTCCCAAATCCAAATCAATACCCTTTCCAACATTTAAGCTTAGAATTTGAATTTGAGACATTGGCTTGAGTATGGATTATCCAAATGAGCCATTAATGAATTAGTGATTCATTAAATAAATAAATAAAAGGTACACAGGCATGCAGCACTTCTTGCGATTAAATTGGGGTGTTTCACCTCCTATTTACAGATGATACGTTGATCTTTGGTGACATATACCTAGAGCAACCTCATATTTAAAATGTGTGCTATTGTGTTTTGAGGCAATTTTTGGATCATAAATAAATTTGGGAAAATTTGAACTTGTGTCGTTTGGTAATGTAGTAGATGTGGAAGCTTTGGCTTAGATCCTTTGATGAAAAATTTCCAATCTATGTTGAAATACTTAGGGTTGCCTCTAGGTTCTAGTTTTAAAAAACTAGACAAATTTTGAACCCTATGCTGGAAAAGAAGGAACACTGATTAGTGGGGTGGAGGAAGCTTTATAAAAGGAGGTAGGCTTACTTAAATAAAGAGCACGCTTCATATTTTCTCTCATTTTCCTATTCCTACTTCTGTGGCTATGTGGATTGAAAAGATGCAATGAGATTTTCTATTGGGGGGTTTAGGAGATGAATTAAGTACCATCTTGTCAATTGGAAGAAGATTTGCATACCGGGAGGTTTGGGCATAAGGAGTTTGGTATCTCTTAGCCAAGCTCTATTAGGGAATCAGCTTTGGAGAAGATGCTCTTTGGAGGAACGTAGTGTGGCTTAAAAATATGTGGTGTGGCTGGTGCCCCGATGGTTGGTAGTGGTCCTTATGGCATTTGTCTCTAGAATAATATTAGAAAGTGTTGGGGGTAAAATGTCTAATTTCATCAACTTTGAGGTTTTTAATGGTACTAATGCTTGCTTTTGGCATGACTAGTAGTGTTGGGATGGGATCCTATAAAAGATACTTTCCTAGATTTATACAAAATTGCTTTAAATGAGATGGCTGGTTTGGCAGACTATGTGTTGGAATGCTAATCATCTCTGGGATGCCACGTTTATTAGAGCTATAGGATTGGCAGATGGATGTTTTAACAGATTTCCTTAATCTCATTTACTCCGTAAAGGTTAATAGAAATGCTGAAGATCAAACAAATTGGAGGTTAACAAGAAGCAGATCATTTGAGGTAAAATTACTAAAATCCATCTATAGAGAGCTGTGGACAGGACAGGTGAAATCTCTTCCATGGAAAGGTATTTGGAGTGTCCAAGCTCCCAGTAAAGTAGTTTCTTTACCTTGACAGTGGCTGTAGGGAAAATCCTGACGTAAGAGAACTTATGAAAAGGAATATAATTGTTGTGGAATGGTGTTGTATGTGGAAGAAGGATGGAGAATCAATTGATTATTTGCTTTTACAATGCGATATTCATAGAGAGTTCTGGTCTCTGGTGTTATGTTTATTTGGGGTGCAGCGGGTCATGATTACGAGGATAGTTGATGTGTTGTCTCGTTGGAAGGGGCGGTTTGCTAGACATGGGAATAGTGATGTTAAAATTATGGTTAAATGATAAAATTCACCATTTCCTAATAACTTAAGCTTTTGGGACAATCGTTAATTTATCAAGTGATGTTTGGAATGTGATCCCTTTGTGCTTAATGTGGACCATCTAGAAAGAAGTCAATTGTTTGATGTTTGAAGGAGTCGAATGAACCAAGAGGGATTTTAAGATGATTTTTATTTCACGTGCCTTGTATGATTTGATGGCTACGTTTGGCGGTCATTCTTTCTCATATTTACTCGTGTTCCTATATTATTGCATTTTCTAGTTGTTTATTTGCCTTTGAGTACACAACCTGTGTACTTGATTGTAATCTTTCTTTAATCAATTTTTTAAACCTAATATATATGGCCATACTCAGTCACCTCGTTTGCCGATCTCCCTTTTTTTTTTTTGTTGTGTGTGTGTGTGTGTGTGGATATATCGGTGATTATCTATTCATTTTGGCTTACTCAAGTACTGACTCGATGTTTGTATCAGTTTCCCTTGGCCCAATTTGGATGGTCTGCTATCTCATTTATTTGTTTTTAGTCAGATAAAAGATAAAACATGATTTTAAACACTTTTGTAACGTAATGGAAAACAATGCATTTGGAGGAATGTTAATGCTAAAAACATAGGGCTCAGACTCAGGCTGTAATAGGGTAAGGTATTTGGGTAGGTTTAGGTTCAACTGCTAACAGGAAAGAAAAAAAAAAGGTGGAAATTCAAAACCTTAAAACTTATTTGAGCACGTTGAAGTTTTTCTAACCTAATTGTATTGCAAGAAACCATTTTTTTTTCTAGAGAGTAGGAAATGGTTTGTGGCAGGACTTGTGGAAGTATTTAACCAATGAGATATTGGGCTGAGACTTGGGTTTGATTCTTATTTTTTATCACTAAGTAACAAGTCAAAAAATTTCAGCCTATTATAGGCTAGTATACCAGTTACATGGCAAGATCATTATACAAACCAGAGAGAACGTGGCAAGAAGTTTGAGATTTCAGCAATATCTTATATGAAAGCTATGTACAATGCAAAACTAGTGTGGATGACCATTTTTATTTATGTTATCAAAGCTATTGAAATGGCTCATTTGTTTGGAGCAAATATTTGGTTTGAAAAAAAAGAAAAAAGAGACACTTGTTGACAACCCCAATTAATCAAAAACAAAGTTTTTCAATTAATTTTTTTGCTACTACTAACTCCTGCCCTGCGGTTAGAGTTTTGTTATAGTTTTGGTTTAGTTTTTAAATTATTATTATTTCGTTTTGTTTCTTCCTTTCTGTTAACTGTTTTTGTCATTAAGTGATAAATCTGGTATTGTGATGTATTTTTATGTCTAGAAAGAAGAGGAATTTCTTGTGACTACTCACTGCTGTCCTTGCTGTAAAATATTTTCAATACATCAGCACCTGCAGGACTTTTCTGTCTTCTGGTTAATTTTGCCTGCTGTACTGCTTTCCTGTTTAAGTTTTCTGATAAGCCATATTTGCCATTCTTCTACCTGTTATGGCATTTGATACAGATGTGTTAGTTATTCTCTGATATATTTCCATGTTATTGCACAATATTGAGTTTATTTTTCCACATAATGGAACCTGTCAGGCTATTAAATTTGACACATGATGATCTATAGTGTAGTTATGGTCCTGGTTTCTAGCCTGAGATATGAGTATATGGAACTTCTTTTGCACACTCTGTCTATGTCTTGATTGTTTAGCTCATATGCAGTATCATATGTGGCCCTCACCTTTGTCTCTGATATTTTGTTGGGTAATTGTCAAAATCCTTATAGTACTTTTATGATGGGCAGAGAACTTTGCAAGCTGGAAAACTGAATGAAAAACTCTTGAAGCTTTTCTTGGCAACTGGCAATGATGAAGTCCTTTCATTCATTGATGGTCTAAAAATCCAACATATCCACACCCCTGTACTTCCTACAAGTAAGTCAGCATATTATTCCATACTGTCCTTTACTAAATTTTGAGCTGAACTATTCTGACCTATAATTATCTATTGGCAGGATGTTCTGAAAAATTTTAAGTTAGTTTTTGAATTGTGTGCACACACTTAAAAGTTTGTTAGCCTAAACATCAGCTGCTCCGAGGACTGAGGAGGCCAAAAAGATTATAGTTTTGGATTATTGTTTGGTTATAACCCTTGAAGGATGTCTCAAGCAAATATCATGGACAATGAGGTTGACATTGTGATTGGAGCACTTCACTCTGACCTGACAACATTCATGAATGAGTGGAGACCTGTTTTCTCCCGGTTCCACCTGATAATTGTCAAAGACCCTGATCTCTCAGGAGAGATCCAAATACCAGAAGGCTTTAACGTTGTTGTTTACACTAGGTCTGACATAGATCGAGTTGTGGGTTCACCTACTTCTGTTCTCTTTTCGGGTTACTCGTGCAGGTATTTTGGTTATCTTATGTCCCGGAAGAAATATGTCATTTCAATTGATGATGATTGCATTCCAGCTAAGGACAATGAAGGCTCTTTAGTAGATATTGTGGCCCAGCATATTACCAACCTCACAACTCCAGCCACCCCCTTCTTTTTCAATACACTCTATGATCCTTACCGGAAAGGAGCAGATTTCGTTCGTGGTTATCCATTTAGCCTGAGGGAAGGAGTTACATGTGCATTGTCATGTGGGCTGTGGCTCAATCTAGCAGACTATGATGCACCAACACAAGCGCTCAAGCCAGAACTGAGGAATTCTCGATATGTGGATGCTGTTCTGACTGTGCCTGTAAGGGCTATGCTGCCTTTAAGTGGAATCAACATTGCTTTTGATCGTGAGCTGGTGGGGCCTGCTTTGATTCCCGCTTTGAAGTTGGCTGGGGAAGGAAAGTTTAGGTGGGAAACAATGGAAGATATATGGTCTGGAATGTGTGTTAAGGTTATATCTGATCACATGGGGCTTGGTGTGAAGAGTGGACTGCCTTATGTCTGGAGGAACGAAAGAGGTAATGCCATAGAAAGTTTGAAAAAGGAATGGGAAGGAGTAAAGCTGATGGAGGAAGTGGTGCCTTTCTTTCAGGCAGTCAGGTTGCCGCAATCTGCAGTTACAGCTGAGGATTGTGTGGTTGAATTGGCAAAAATTGTGAAGGAGCAGCTGGGACAGTCGTATCCAATGTTTGTTCATGCTGCTGAAGCTATGGTAGAGTGGATCAAGGTCTGGAAAGCAGTTCGATCCGGCTGAATGTCCCCTGCAATTTAGGAACTAGTAATAATTAATTGATGATTATCGCACAAATTTGTTTCTCATTGATTTGTAGTTAACATTTTCATGCCTCCCTTTTTACTTAAGTCTTATAATATGTGGGGTTAGGAATTGATGCTATTTGACTGTTAAACATTTAATCTTTTGTTTGTTTTGCGTTATTAAACAGTATATTTATTTTAGTTCTTTGTCATGCACTCTTTTTTACTGCCTGGTTGGGAAAGTAAAATGCAAAGTTTATTATTATTACTACTATTAAGAGCATTCACATTAGTGTAGCTATTTTAATATTTTAGAGAATACATAACTAAAGACTCAAAACACTCATGCATTAGTCTCACTGAAATGGTACAAAAAACTAGCGAGGACTAATGCCACGCTAGATGTGGCGAGACACTTTCCTCGCCAAAGCCAAAAATTTATGTTTCTGCTCTCATCTCTCTCTCTCTCTCCTTTGTCTTCTCTCTTGATCTCTCTCTCTTGTACTTCAAATCAAACCTCCATGGCTGAGCTCCTCGAACAAATCGAGTCAAAGTGGAAGACACCATAACTATTGGTTGGGTTGTGATAATCTACGACAACTCTGTGCGGCGACTCTATTTTCAGATCCAAGTCAAGTGGCTAGGTTGTTTTTAATCTTGGTTTGTGTTGCTTTTATGCTTTGATATGGTTGTTAGGGAACGTTTTTGCGACAATGGCCAAAAATGTGAGAACAGCCCAAATCTCCCCTTGGGTTTTTTAGAAGTAATTATTTGTGGAGAGTATCAAACCCAAAATTATAATATTTAGTAAATAGAGACTAATGATGCTTTAATAAGAGAGAAAACAAAATGCCAATAACTAGAATGCTGAAAAATGCATAAAAACACTAGTTCGAAATTTTGACCCACAGTTAGTGAGAAAGAGAGAGATCATAAGGAAGAGAGGGAAGTTCCTTTATACCCATATTTCCACCCCTAAGCTTTGGGATTGTGAGAATCATTGCTGGCTGAATGAGCTTTTGCTCTAAAGTTTCAGCTGTTGTGGGTAAAACGTGGTTGCCTCCTTTTGAATCTGATGGAGGCCTTTTGTATTGAGTTTGGGGGTGCTTTTAGTAATTGGCTTTTGGTCAATAAAAGAGGCTTTAAACCCCAAGGTATCAATCAAAGAGGTTGTGGTCAAATTTGCTTTGCTTGGGTAAAAAGGTTGGTTTGCTTTTTGCATAATTTGGGAAATTAAGTGGCCTAATTTCATGGGCTGATGTTTCCTAGGCATGGCAGGTCCTTGGAGGCTACATTTGGTTGCTCTAGCAAACAAGGCCAGCCACTTAGGGTCAGTTATGTGCTTTAGGCAAAAAAAAAGTGTAGAGCAAAAAAGTTGAGCCACAGTCGGCCGAAGCACAAAAGCTCATTTGTGGTGAAAATTTCAAGCACATGACCTCCTCCATGAGATTGAGGTACTACCAGTATCCCTTGCCCACTTGGTAGCATGCATAGGCTAGGCTCATGCAAAAGGTTCGAAAAAAAACCAACCCATAAACTCCAAACCACACTTTCTCAATTTCTTCGATATGTTATATGGGCTTAGGTCACGCTTAAAAGAATAAAATATAATACAATACATGAATTGGACTTGTAAAAAAATTTGTTGCGAAAATGGGTATTAACAATGGTTTATAAGTTTGATATGTGATTATGATTTCGTTTGATTTGGTTTTATGGGTATGGATTGTTTGGCTTGATTTGGTGATCGACAATGTTGACTTCCGCTTGGTTTATAGGTTTGGATTTTTTTGGCTAGGCTTGGCTTATGAGTTAGGTGATTAGGTTGTGTTTGGTTGTTTGCTGTTGTTACTTTGCCATCGTCTGCTGCCTGTGATGGTACCGTTGGTGGTGATTAACAAAGACAGCTCACTTGGGAGATTTTGAAGTCTAGGTTTATACTTTGGGAGAATTTGAAATTTGGGATGTGGGTGTGAAGGTGGAGGTTGTGGGTGTTCTTGGAGTTAGCCATTGACGATTAGATTCCCCTTTCTAGACCAAATTCCATGATCCATATGATCTTAGCAAGGGGGGACATGAACATAGAAAGAGCACTAGAATTGCAGGTGGCCGAGTAGCTTAGGGGTTTTTTTTTTTTCCAATGATGGAAAAGAGAGATAGCGATATGAGAGAAAAAAAAATGAAAGCAATTTTACAAAATGAAGACAATAGACTCACTTGTCTCTACTCTCTAGAAGTATTGTTGCATAAGCTAGTAAAGTGAAGGAAAGAAAAAAGAAGAAAGGAGCGAACTAGGAAGAAGGAAATAAATAACTAAAGAAGAAGAAAGAAAAATAGGAGAAGTATATTATATTATTATGGAGTGGAGATCTTTTTATGATCTTGTGGTTTAGATTAAACTTTGGAAATTGAAATATTGGGTAAATAATTATATATATATATATATATTTTAAAAATTGGATGAGATGAGAGTGACAGTTGGCACTTGGCAGTGAATAAAGAGAAAAATAAAAGAAAAGAAAAAAGACAAAATTATTGAGGCTGATGCATCTGTGTAAAAAAAGAAAAAAGAAAAAAAAAAAAAAAGATAGCTAAATTAGAAAAAGTAGAGTTTTTTGGATTAATTCGGTTAAAAAATTGAGGAGGCTGATATGAATGTTTTAATAGTAGTAATTGTGATAGAATGCATCTTGGCTAAAATAAATGTTTTGGCTTGACAAGGTCTCTCTCTCTCTCTCTCTCTCTCTCAAATTTTTTGTTTTCTTTTCTCATTCATATATATATATATATAATTTTATTTTATTTATTTATTTATTTTTTAATTTTTTGGAATGTTCCTGAGGGACATGTAAACACTTAAAATTGGATCAATAGAGAGAAGTTTAGCACTATTTGTGTAAGTACATAGTAGATAGCACATTAAGATATGATCCCAATTTTTAGGATACATTTGCTATACTGAATGAATACTACATTAAGAGTAGTAACATTTATTACTGGAAATAGAAGATATTGTAATAGAATAATTATTACTGCCCATAAGTTTGGTTGTTAGATATAGAAAGTTTGTAAAAAAAATGATGAATAAGAAATATTTATATTTTAGGAAATATAATAATTTTAAGACCTATTTTATGGACTAAGGAATAGCTATTACATCCATTTTAAAGAGGAATAACTATTCCTCAATTTAAAGAATACTTATTCATTTGTAATAACTAATCCATGTAATAAAGATATAACTAAATGATCAAATTACTATTACATATAAATAACTACTCCATTATAGGAGCTATTATGCAGTACCAAACATACCCTTTTAGTTGAATGATTATACATAAAACTGGAGCCATATGGAGATCAACGTGGTTAATGTGCAAGTATAGACATACAAATTGGGAAATGGTTTAAATATTTTTAAAAGTTTTTGTTGTCTGTTTGGAAAAAGGAGGAAATGAGATCATAATAGTTAGGGCACGTTTGGTATACTGAACGTAGATTACATTAGGAATAGTAATCTTTATAATTGGGAATAGAAATCATTGCAATGGAATAACTATTATTATTCATAAGTTTGGTTGTTACATATGGAAAGTTTGTAAATGATGATGTATAAGGAAACTTTATATTTTAGGAAATATATTAATTTTAAAACCTATTATATGCACTAAGGAATAGCTATTACATTCATTTTAAAGAGGAATAGCTACTGTAATACCCGGAATTTTTTTTTTTTTTTAAAAAGAAGGGTATTTAAGTAAATCTTTTGTGGGTCAATTTTATAATTTATAATTATAAGGGAGTTTTTAGAAAATAAGGTTGAAATCCTAGCTATATATAAGCTTATTATGTCAACGTATATAGATAGATATTTTGAGAGAGGAGACTACCCAAATTACTCAAGTAGAGAAGGTTTGACTGCACAATTGAGGTAAGAGCTTAAGAAATTTCTTTCTTGTCAAATCTAAGTTTTATTTAGAATTAACATATTTTTTATGTGGATATTTTGGCCAGTAGTGAAACTATTTAAATATTCAAGAGTTTGAATGATGCATATGAAGAAAAGTTTAGTTTTATTTTTCAGTAAACTGGACGATGTACCTATAGATTTTTCTAGGTTTTGAGATTTAATATTTTTCTATAGTTTTGTTGCGTTATGCGAAGATAGAGGCTATAAACTTTTGGGCTTAATGGTCAAGTTTCTGAAAAGCCGGAATAGTACCGATTTGATGAGTTGAGGTCTGACAAGTTAAAAGAAAAAAATAAATAAATAAAAAAGAGAAAGAAATAATGGCTGTTCCGTAAGGCACATGGCCTAGCTTGTACTTGGAGTTGTCCACATCTCAAAAGATGATAATGGAGGCAGGTGGTAGGGGAAAAAAAAAAATGTACCTGAAGAGTAGTCTACATGTTGCTCTTCTTTTACAGGTGACTTTTACCTTTATGTATTCTACAGGTCTTATCCTAGGTATTATTCGTGGTAGAAAGTAAAGAATAAATATATGGTGATTATGTGGATTTTTGTGTTGAAATGATAGGGAAAAATTATGGGATATTTTTAATAGTCTCTCTTCTGACCGAGTACCGTTATAATTTTTTCTTGAATTATTTGATTATTGAATATAGTGCTTGAAAATTGTTTTAGGTGATATCTAAGGATTTTAGAAGAAGTGTTAGGGAGAAGTTCCTTTTGATATGGTTTTTGGAGGTAAGTAACCTTATCCTAATTGGGTTTTATTTTCCTTATATTAATGTATTTTTAACTACTGAACATTGTTTATAATTGTGAGAAATTTTATTTCTATTGTATTACCGATTTCAAGTAAAGGATTATTACAAATATATTTTAATAATGAGTATATGATTTTTATATACATGCTTGAATAAGATATATTTTTGTTAGAAAATATGATTTCATATATATGATTATGAACTATCTGACTATAAATTTATTCTGATACCTAGCTAATGTGTGTTATTTATTGGTACTCTGATACCTAGCTATTGGAGGTTATTCATTGATATTCTGATACCCAAACCAATGGGGGTTATTCATTGGTACTCTAATACCCAGCCAATGAGGGTTATTCATTGGTACTCTGATGCCCAGTCACGGGGATATAGCGTGACCATAGTCATAAGATTGTTAAGAATATGAATTACGTTTGAATATTTGAACTATTTTGAGTCATTAAAATTGTTTATGTATTTTTGGAACCTATTGTAAATTATAGCTTTGATATATGGAAAACTGACTACTTTCTAAACCATTTATGATATATTTGTAAGAATAAAGTATGTGATTTGTTTCCAACTTATTATTTTAAGATTATGAAACTTCTTTAGTTATTTTTGAAAACCCATAGTATATCATAACTTTTGAAGACTCATATTACATCTTATTACTTTATAGATCTATTGCTATGCCTAGTCACGGGGATATAGCATGACCATAGTTATAAAATTTTTAAGAATATGAATTACGTTTGAATATTTGAACTATTTTGAGTCCTTAAAACTACATATGTGATTTTGGAAATGTTTGAGTATTTGAACTATTTTGAGTCACTAAAACTGCTTATGTGTTTTTGGAACCTATTGTAAGTTTTAGCTTTTGATATATGGAAAACTAACCCTTTTCTAAACCATCTATGATATATTTGTAAGATTAAAGTATGTGATCTATGTGCAACTTATTATTTTAAGACTACAAAACTTCTTTAGTATTTTGAAAACACATAGTATATTATAACTTTGAAAACACATATTACATCTTATACTTTATAGATCTATTGCTTGATAGACTTAATTAGAATTTTGGTTACTTATTGAGTTGTCAACTCACCCCTTTTTCCCCTCCAGTTTCAGATTGTGTAGAATAACAAGTTTTGGGAGTTTTGATGTTGTGTTGTGAGCAGGAAAAGAAGCTTAGTGATTTTGGGATTGGATGGTCTTCTAATAGTTTTATATTTATTGGCCAACTGGCATTCTGTACATGAGGTTTGGATGTTGTTCCTATTAAATTATTGGAGATCTATTCATAAAGAAATTGTTGAGGTATTTTGGATTTATTTGATTTAATTTTTGAGGATAAATTTTAGTTGCTAAGAAGGCCTTGCACACTTGTAGAGTGCTTACTTTATAAGCGTGCGGCGGTTGTCACGTGCCTATCTTTATAGTTGAGTTCTGGGCATCACAATTTTAATGGTATCAGAGCTTAGGTTATGATCTTGCAGATTCTATACTAGGATTTGATTTGGAATAAAGTTCGCGCACTAGGGATTATGGTTTTAGTCATTGTTATGAAGGTTATTAGGCCATATAGTGTTCTTTTGTTGACTTGATGAGAAGTGTAGGTGAAGTTCCATCATACAATGATTTTTTTAAGGTCAAATTTGAAGGATTTGTTATTTATGTCTCTTGGGTTATGCCTACATGACTTATAAAACAAAAAGGAGGATTTTTATTAATATAATTCTATGTTCTTATACTGGTATTAAGTGGGTGTATTTTATTCTTGAAAATTTTGTAATTGATTAGATTGGTTTTTTAAACTTCTTCTTCTTATTAAAAGGAAAAGAGAGTGAGAAAAGAACAAGGAAAGGAAATCTTCCTGCTGTTTTATAACTGATCTTTTGAAAACTCATTTGATAGTTTTGCCTAATATAGTCGACCTACCTAAGGTTAGTTTGATCTGTAGGAAATTCTCATAGGTTTAATTATTGAATGATAGTTTACTATATGCCCTATTCAGAATTTGGAGTGCTTTTAGGGAATTGGAAATTGCAGAACTTTATTTAAGGGTTAAGGTTTGATGTTAGAGCTACGATTCCTTGATTTTAGTTTATATGGAGTAAGGAAATTAATGGAAAGTTCGTAGTGTGAAGGAAAATTAATTTGTGGTTATTGTAGTTCACATTATATTATATGTTATTATATAAACTCTGAGGGTGTTTAAAGAATTCAGTAATATATCGGTGGACTTCCTTGGATTCTAATGATAACGACCGACCTTCTTTTTTATCATTGTTCTTGTTAGGGTTGACCTACATGGATTACCATAGCCTAATTTATGTGTAAGGTAGTCCCTAAATTTTTTTGAGACATGTTCTGTTACTTAGAAGGTTGAGGTCCTCAATTTCTTTCTATGGACTTGGAGGATTGTTTAATATCCTGGGGAAATAAGTTTTGATGCTAGAAATGTAATTCTTTGAACTTAATTGATAAGAGTTAATGGATTGGCTCAATAGAAAATGAAGTGGATAGAATACAAGTACGTGGTAGTATTGAATTGGACTAGTGAACCATATTTTTGATTGGATATTGAAGGAGTTGGTATGGCAAGAGAGTTTATTTTGAAAGACTAGAGTAGTGTTCTTGCACTTTTTTTCCTATCCTTGGTCTTAGGACCTTGGATTTGAGGTTCTAAGAGTGTAGATGTAGCTTTTTAGCTACAATTTACACCCTTTGCTTTATTGCTTTCCATAACATATCCTTACTTTATCTTGCTTCCTAGTATGTTTTATAGCTTTCCTAGTATGTCTCCTTGCTTTCTATCATGTTTTATCGCTTTGATGATATTGGCCTAGCTTTCTTGGGCTAGGATATGTTTAAATATTGTGTTTGTGCTTAGATCCATGTGCCTAGGTGCTTTTTGCCATGTTTATGCTCAAATCTACATGTTTATGTGGTTCTTGCAATGCTTATTCTTAGATCTATATCTTTGTGTGCTCTGTGCCATGTTCATGTGTCTAGATCTACATGTTGGTTGCTATGCCATATGCTTTTATAGCCTTTTGTCTCTTGATGTATCTTTTTCTTGTGTTTTGGCCCTTTAGGTTAGGTGTAGATCTAGATGTTGTGGTCTAGGCCTACATCCATACACCTAGGCCTAGATTAAAGGGTTTGGATCATTTCTTTTATGCATGTGTATGCTTGCTTGCTTCTATGCTTTATGTCCATGTTTGCCTTTCTAGATCTAGGGTTTGCCATGCTTTGTGCCCTCTGTGGGCTTGTGCTTGTTGGTCATTGGGGCTACTTGCTTGTGTGGTTGCATCCATCCCTCTTGTGGCATGTTTGGATATGACTGCTTATAAGACACATCTTCGTGATGTTGGTGTGCTTGGTACTCACCTTTCTCTACTCCGTGCGATCTTATGCTTGCCTTACTTTCTTTGTGCCGCCTGTTTGGCTTTCTTTGCTTCTTTGTATTTTTGCACGTTTTCCTACATGTTCATGCATGAGTCCTTTCTTGCTAGTGTCATCAAGACTAATCCCTACTATCTCGTGTGGGTTCACACCTGTCTTTGATACACGAGACCCCAAATCCTATATAGGAATTTTGCTTCATGGCACGTGTGTCTCTTTGCATGCTCTTTATGCCTCTTTGTTATCTCCTTTGCTCATCTGCTAGTTGCTTTCTTTGTTTGTTGCATGTACATGCATGGAGTGAAGATGCTTGGAGCAATGGCATGACCTCCTAGGCACAAGCAATAAGGGCAAGGATGTAAGCAAGAAGACACAAGCCCAAATAGGGTAATGTTCAGCAGATTAGGAGGCCTAGCCTCCCCGAGTGGTTACATCTTTCTCCCTCTATCTTAGCCTTTTCTATGGAGCATTGTATTAGGGTTCCCCACTCCATGTGTAGACACCCCATTTTGTAACCCTTATGACTCGGGCTCCTGTTTCTCAATGATGTTGAAATTTTAAAACCTAAGATTGGTTTAGGGCCCAAGTAGATGTTAAATTGACTTGAAAAATGTTAAAATGATAAATATAACTTTTAATCAGCAAATAAATCTATTTTTGGAAAAGAAGACCAATGAAACTCTCGGCATGTGCACGTAGGAATCAACCTGTGTACACATGCCTAATCTTATGCGTGCATGAAAGGTTCAAAAAACATAAAAAAGGACAAGCTTTATGCATTAATGCTGAGATTTGGAACGAATCTCACATCGTTTGGGAATCATTCCAAACCCCCATTTTCACAATATAAATAGCCTTACATGGTATATTTTCAAAACACATAGAAATCTCAGGGGAAAACACTAAGATTCACTGTAAATAGTGAATCAAAGAGGGAGTTTTTGTTGGAAAAATACATGTTTGTATTTCATACAAAACATACACAGCAGAAAATTAACAGATCTACTTCATTCACAATTGATAACATGTACTATGTAAATTTCAAAATATAAGAACAAGAGAGTGTACCTTGGTGCGGTGAAATTCAAAACCAAAGATTAGAAGTACTCGGGAACACTTTTAATCTTCACTCCAATTCCACTTGTGCCCAAGAAGTGTGGTCTCTTAATCAATTTCTATCAATGTGTTCAAGGGAGATTAAGAGAGTGTCTAACACTCACATACAAACCATTGCATTCATTTACAAAATTCTATATGTTTCCCTCCTTATAACTGATTATCTAATTGGGCTATCCTCTTGGGCCATTCCAATTGGGCTTTAATATGTGGCTTGGAGTGGGACCAAAAGGGAACAAATAAGACACTAGCTCCAATGGGCCTTGGGCTTTCCTGTCAACTCTTAACAAGTCCAAAGTTACCATTAATTATATTTAATACCACTATATAAATATAATTGCACTCTAGGCCTTATTAATAAATTATATCTCAAGACTTTATTGTACATACAACCCCTTCATAAAATATTCGTAGTAATATATAGTCATGTAGGTTGACTACCACTTTGAAGATTACTACATCTTAATCCTTGAGTACCCGGTTTAATCCTTTAAGTTATTCATCATATATTTATGAAATCCAATTTCATAAATATATACTTTAGTAACTCTTTACTAAAGTAGTTAGGCCTAACATTCTGAATAACCAAACTCATTAAACTTATCTCAAGGGAATATTTTATATCTCCGTTAAGTGACTATGAATTCCATATTGAGAATATATGTTCCATCAACACTAAATGTGGCTGCCCAACATACTGAGATTTTGATCATGACTTTAGATCTCACTCTTGATATATCAAAGTAACCTACACTTCATGATCAGGTACATTATTCTCTCAAGATTAAGAGTTAATGTAAATAGAAGTTGTGAGATTTATTATTCATTTGACAGTCGTTAGGAGAATAATAAATCTCACAGTGGTCCAGCTCAATATGTTTTAACTCTTAAAACATATCAACATATCAATTAGAAGTCTCCACTTCCATGATCAAGACAAATCATCTTAGTTGATATGTTATAGTCTTCACAGATGAAATGCCCAATTTCATCACCGACTACGAAATAAAATTCTGAGTTTACAAAGAACTTATGATTTATATCTTCTGTGACTAAATCACATAATTCACATACTATGCATCGTACGGACTATATGATAATGTCCAAATATTCATGTAACCATTATTTTAGATAATAATAAAACAAATTTATTAATCACAACATTAAGTCATACATAATGACATACATAATATCATACATAGCATCATACAATAGGATTTAAGGGCACTAATCCTAATAGTTTTACACAAAACATCCTTAAGTCAATTTTATTTTGATTGAGACCTTTTTTGGTCTTGATCTTTGAGTTTAAGATTACTAATCACTTTTGTTTTTAATTGTGAATAAATTTGAAGGAAAACGGTCAAAAATCAGGCTTTAAGAACTTTTTGTTTGAGGTATTAGTCTAAACTTTCTTTCTATTTTCTTTTCTTTTTCTTTTTCTTTTTTTACTTGAATCTTTCTGTTTGTTTTAGTTTCTTAGTTGTTTTATGTTTTAATATATTCATATTGCTTATGTTTATGTAGTCATTTTGTTTTAAAGCATGTTAGGATGTTAGATTTAGTGTTTTGAAGTTCTGCTCTGTTTGCTATGTTGCTAGGGTTTTTAGGCTAAAATCCACGTGCGCATAATCTTTGCTGCATGCATAGGCTTGATTTTGCGCATCATGATCTTGCCCAAAAACCCTAACCCTAATTTTTTCTGATTTTGTTTCTGTTTTCACATGTAATGTTTTTGTTTTAGATCCTTTTTCATATATTTATGGTTTTAAGCTTCTGTTTCAAATGTTTAATTGTTTGTTTGCCTATCACATGTTGGAATTGGGGTTTATCTTGTGTTTTCTTTGCTTTAATACCTTGAACATGCATTCACATGTCTATGCATGAATGCCATAGGTGCTGAGGTGCAGCAAGGTAAGTGAGGTAAGTCATGCATTCATATGAACACGCATGATGTATGTTTAATGATAGACTTGAACATGCTTGTTTGGACGAGTTATGATTAATCACATGTTTGCTTGGATCCTTTTACACTTGGGTTTCTACCTTGATTTAATGTTCACATATTGTTGCCTTTAATGATGTAATATGGTGTGATGAGAAGTATGCTAGATGAATGCTAGGTTGACTTGGTTTGTTTTGTTAGATGTATGCTAGGGTTTGTGATGTGGTGATAAGCATGACAGATGTATGGTTAGGGATGTTTGATGCCATGTTGATTGTTAGATGAATGCTAGTGTGTGTGTGAGAATAGATACAATACTGAATATGCCTTTAATAGGGTTAAGACATAAGACATAATGAGTCGAAGCCAACCTTAGGGTTGGGTAGATTTGGGTGCCTAACACCTTTCCAAGACTATACCATAACTTCGAACCCATATCTCTAGTAGTAAGATTGAAAAGGTCCTTCCTCGAGAGGACGCTATATACATGGTTCCTAGACCATTACAAAAACTAGGTGGCGACTCCCAACAATTCTGTTGCGTCAATAGTGGCGGCTCCATTGGGGATTATGAGTTTAATTCCTATGTGTCCTATGTCTTGACCTTAATAAAGGCTTATTCAATACTTGTTTGCACACGCACTCACTTGGTTTGTTTGTCCCTTTGCCTTGGTTGGTGATGAGTGGGAAGATGGAAGGCTCCATTGGGGCCAAAGTCTTTCGAAATTCATCCCACCAACTCACAATCTGTGTCATTGCCTATGATGGGCTTTGAGTACATTAGAGGTTTGCCACTAATCCATAAAGGTCCATTTAGGCCATCGGTTGGAATCATGGCCCACTTAGTTGTGAGTGACCTACTTATCTATCCCTTTAGCCTTAGGGAGCTTACCCACAGTTAGAAAGATCCTAGATCCAATCAAAAGAGGATACCCGTTTATATATCTCTTGTTTGTTCAACCATATATCTTGTGATCACGTAATTCTAAAGGACAAATAAAAGGTATAAAAATGGAACGATGACCCTAAAGTTATGGCATGCCCTAGGACAATTGGGACAAAAGAAAAGAATTTCTCACGTATAAGAAGCTTACTCCTAAATCCAAAGGTATATATTAACTTAAAAGGTTCATTAGACCATAGCCTAATTGCTATCATAAGCCCAAATCAAAAAGCCCTTTTGAAAAAGAGGGCCTTGGGCCTAAGATACAAGTATGCTATGGACTTAGCGTCTAAAATCCTACAAGGTCAATATGAATTTCCCTAATCATGGGCTTCTTTGTTGTATGCCTAGACCTAAAATGATGAGAATTTCATGGACCTTGAGAGGAAGGCTACAATATATTCTAGCTAAATGGCTACTTAAAAAAAATGATGACAATGAAATGAAAGAGAAGGGTCCAAAGGTGATGAATATTTTGTAAGCCATTGTTTAAGACAAAGGGTTTAAAATCTCTAAGTTCATTCTAATGACAGCCCATGAGAGTAAGAAGAGAGCATGGTTGTAAATGGACCAAAGCCTAATTAAACAAGGGGCAAAGTTCATGAGAGGAAAGGGAGTGACTTTGTAATTAGGCCTTCATTAAAATAAACTTAAAGACTTTCTAAGAACATCTAAATATCTAAAAGGAATCTTTTAATTGGGACATGGACTTAATGAAAATGGGACTTCTTTTCAAGCAGCATTGCACCACCAAGGCCAAGAAAACACGTCCCCACTCCAATTTGGATTCAAGAAAAGCACGAAAGGCGTTTGGTCAAGATTGAGCACATGCATCAAGAGGAAGTGTTCCAGGTAGGCCAATCATCTTAAGTGACAATGGCCACTCCAACTAGCGATGAGGTCACACAAAAGATATTCAAGGCAATGGATGAATAAAGTGATGTTCTCAAAAAGATAGAAAGTTGCCTCATTAAGCTGGAAGAAGCCAACTTGAAAAAGACCCCACGTGTAGAGGTTCTCACTGATGAAGAAGTGGAAGATTGGGATGAAAGGGACAAAGCAAATTATGAAAGGAACAAGCAATTTGAAATACTCATTGAAAAAACCATAGCCATGAGAGAGAAGATGGAGAAAATGCAACTAGCCTTTTGCAAGGCCCAAGGGATGGATGATTGTCTCCATAACATGGGGGGCATAAGCTCCAAAACTCCTATTGCACTACCTCTAAAGTTCAAAATTTCTGATGCGGAAAAGTTTGATGGAATTTAGGACCCAAAGAAATATGTTAGGAGGTACCTAAGCATTGTTGAAATGAAGGGGTTGGATGAAAAGCAAACTTTGCATGCATTTCCTCTCGTACTCATGTGAGGTGCATCACGATGGTACTATAGTTTGGATCCTAGCAAGACTAAGGTGTGGAATGAGCTAGTGGAGTTGTTTGTAGATCAATTCATCTTCAACACCATGATTGATGTGACCCTAAAGGATTTGGAGACCACTAAGCAAGGAATGGTGGAAACATTTTCCGAATACATGACAAGGTGGAAGGGAAAGGCATCTAGGATGGTTAATAGGCCAAATAAGAAAGATCAAATCCACATAATTATCAAGAATTTGCTGCTGGCATATAAAAGTAGGCTCTTGTCATTGCCTATTAGTTCTTTTAGGGAATTGTGTGATTGTGGAACTAGGATAGAGGATGCTATTAACAATGGATAATTGGAGAAGGGTGAGAGCAAACTTCCAATCAAGAAGACATATGGAGGAGGAGCAACTACCTCTAAAGCACCCAATCCTGTGAATGTAAGTGCCATCATACCTCAACAAACCTTAGCTTACCCAAGCTTCACAAAGAAAGCCCACTGAGAATTTCCAACCTAGGAATGACCCTTGCCTAAGCATATGAAAATTTGACTTCCAAAGGATTCATCAAATCTCTAGAACCCACACATATGCCTAATCCTGTGCCTCTCCTACTTAGAACCTCAATGAGTAGTGTCACTACCACCAGAAATCTGGCCATAAAACTGACATTTGCTTTTGCCTTAAACACGAAATACAAGATCTCATAGACAATGGAACCCTCCCAAATCCCAGTATCATCACCAAGCCTAAGATTAGGAAGAACTTGTTGCCTAATTATCATAAAGCTCCTTTTCCGAATCAGAATTAGGTGCAAATAGATGAGATCAAATGGGATTGTTCAAAGTTTGATAGAAACCATGGAGGTTAATGTCATGGAAGTCCAAGAAATATGGGATGAGGAAGATGGGATTTTAAAGAATGTATAGGCTGTAAGGGGGATACTTCTCAAAGGAATGACTGAGCTGAAGAAAAGAGTCATGGAGGACAATGTGGCCAACATTACTAGGAGTGGAAACACTACAAACCATCCTTTTTGGAGAAGGATCATCCTAGTAGGGACATGGGAGAAGGTTCCAAGCCCACAAAACCTAAAGAGAAAGAAGAGAAAGAGGAAAAAAATTGAGTTTTGACTCAATTGAAGAAAATTCAAGCTCATGTATCAGTATGGGGCTTGCTTATGGCTTTTCAAAAGCATTGTAATGCTCTCTTGGATGCTTTGAATGGAAAGGAGGTGCCTATAGAAACTACACCATAAGAAGTACAATCTCTCATAGGAGTTGAGGCCCCATCTCATCCTTTTCTTGCCTTTTCTGATGAGGATCTTCCTCCTAAAGGAGCCACTCATACTAGACCTTTACAAATCACCATTGAATGCATAAGCACCAGGGTTCCTATGGTGTTGATTGACAATGGATTTGCATTGAATGTTTGCCCTTTTAGGACCACCCTTACCATTGGCCTAGATGTGGAAACTATCATACCCTTTCCTTTGACCGTTAGGGCATATGACAATACTTCAAGGAAAGTTATAGGTACTTTCAAAGCTACTTGCAAGATTGGCCCAATAGAGACAATTGTGGAATTCCATGTCATGGACATCACTCCTAACTACAACCTTCTTTTAGGAAGGGCATGGCTTCATCCTATTAGGGCTATTCCCTTTTCTCTACACCAAAAGATGAAGATCCAATGGATAGGAGGGATTGCTGTAGTGCTCGGTGATGGTGAGATACTAGCACTAGTTTGTGGACTTCAAGAAGGAGGAAGCGAGTTCCAAATGAGTGGATTTGAGTTTGTGAACATGGTTGATTATGGATTGAAGAATGAAAGGTATAATACAGATTTGGTCCCATATTGTAGCCATGAGGTGATTATAATGATGACGAACATGGGGTATATGCCTGGTATGGGTCTTGGGAAAAAAGGAAAAGGGGTGGTTGAATTTACCAATTTTAAGACTCAACTAACCAAGGAAGGTTTAGGATTCTTTAATGGCTATGACAGAATCAAGAAGAACCTTGGTACCCTTAATGGAAACTTTGTGAAAGAATGAGGAGACTTTCCTTTTTATGACTTTCCCAAATTTTATGTAGGAAAGGATGGAAAAGTGTATCCCCCGGTTGGGAGATATTCTTCAACAAGAAGCTCACCTTTAAGGAGATGTCTACAATGGTGATCAAGGAAGTTCAAGAGGAAGTCAACCGGATGGACTACATGGATGCTGAAGCAATGGAAACTATGTTGAAGATGGAGGGTGACATGTTTGCCATCACTAACGAGGAGCCAAGTGATCCTTCTACCTTCATTGTGCCTACTGTGGGGCAACTTAATAACTGGACTTGGGTTGGGTTTTCTAAAAATGTGGGAAAGAAAGTTTGTAATGCAAGTCCTAATGTATTTTTCAACATTTTTAATAAGATGAATTTTGATTTGACTTATTTTGATGTGTCCCCTAATATTGAAATTCTGCACTTAAATGATTCTAATGAATTTGAAAAATTAAATTAATAAACAATTGGAAAAGAAAATTGAACCTATGGAACCAACTTTTGAAACTATTAATTTGGGCAATGATGAGAATCCACACTTGATTAAAATTGGTTCAACCCTAAATGAAAAAGAAAGAAAAGATCTCAAAGAGTTGCTCACAGAATTTCAAGAAGTGTTTGCATGGTCCTATGGAGATATGCCTAGTATTGATCCCAAGATAGCTCAACACCACATTGATACTCATGTTCACATGGTACCCATCAAGCAGAAATTGAGATGTATGAGAATTGAATGGCTTCTAAAGATCAAAGAAGAGGTCACCAAGCAATTAAAGGTAGGGTTCATCAAACCCATACACCAAGCTGAATAGATAGCCAATGTTTTGCCTATACCCAAGAAAGATGGGAAGGTAGGAATGTGTGTGGATTTTAGGGATTTGTACAAGGCTTGTCCTATGGATGATTTCCCTCTTTCACACATAGATGTTTTAGCAGATAACATCGCTGGTAGTGCCTTAACATCTTTCACGGATGGTTTCTTGGGATATAACCAAATCAAGATGGCTTTTAGAGATATGACCAAGACTACCTTCACCACAGAATAAGGAATTTATTGTTACATCGTGATGCCATTTGGGCTCAAGAATGCGGGTGCAGCTTATCAAAGAATGGCCACAGCCTTGTTACATGATATGAAGCACAATGAGGTAGAAGTATATGTTAATGATATGATTGTGAAATCTAAGGAGAGAGAGGGTCACATCATTAACTTGAGTAAGCTTTTAGAGAGAATCAAGGAGTATAAACTGAGATTGAACCCACAAAAATGGACCTTTGGGGTAACTAGGGGGAAGTTTTTGGGCTTCTTGGTGAGTGATAGAGGGATAGAAGTTAACCCATAAAACATCAAAACCATATTAGAAATACTTCTGCCCAAGAGTGAGAAAGAGATAAGGGGATTCTTGGCCCGATTACAGTACATTAGCTGATTCATTGCCAAACTCACTTCCACTTGTGAGCCCACCTTCGAGCTCTTAAGGAAGAACGAACCTAATGAATGCAATGATGAATGTCAGAAATCTTTTAAGCTCGTTAAGGAATATCTCCTTCACCCACCTATCTTGGTACCCTTGATGCATGGAAAACCATTACTCCTTTATCTCTCTATCATAGAAGATGAGGTTGGGAGTATGCTTGCACAAGAAGACGATGATAAGAATGAAAGAGTCGTATACTATTTGAGAAAAAAGGTACCATGATTATGAAACTAGATACATTCCCATAGAAAAATCATGCTTTGCTCTCATATGGGCCGTACAGAAGTTGAGACACAATATCCTACCTTTCCAGATATGGGTAGTAGCTAGAATGGATCCATTGAAATTTTTTTTTGAGAAACCTGCTTTGAGTGGAAGACTATCGAGGTGGTTGATCCTATTAGCAGAATTTGATTTGAAGTATGTGGCAAGGAAAACTATCAAAGGGAATCTCGTATTAGATTTTTGTGTTGAGAACCCTGTGGAAGAAGAGGATGGTAGAGAAGATTTTCAAGATGAAGATATTTTAGATATTGAGCTAGGGGCATGGAAGATGTATTTCGATGAAGACGTGAACGAATATGGAAATGGGGTTGGAATACTCTTGATCACTCTCGAAGGATCTCACATACCTTTGGTAGTTAATTTGAACTTCAAGGCAACTAATAACATGATAGAATATGAGGCTTGTATCACTAGAATGGAAGCACTCTGAGAATTAGGGGTGAAAGAGGCCGAGGTCTTTGGAGATTCGACTTTGGTTATAGCTCAAGCAAAAAGGTTGTGGAAAGTGAAGGAAGAGTACTTAAAGCCCTATCAACAATATTTAGAGGATTTAACCAAAACCTTTGACAAGATTGAATATACAGTCATCCCTAGAGCTCAGAATTAGTTTGCAAATGCCTTAGTTATTTTAGCTTCCATGGTTGAAACACCCGAAGGAGTATGGGCACGACCTTTAGAGATTGAACAAAATTATGGGATGGTACACAAAGAGAAGGCCGAAGCTTCAGTCTTGGTTATAGAAGAGGAAGGGATTCCTTGGTGTTATGACATCATGAAATTCTTGGAGTTAGGGGTATATACAGATGGTGCCGACAAGAGATAGCATCTTTCGATTAGGATGATGGCGATGCAATAAATCTTATGTGGAGGTCAGCTCTATAGGAGATCCTATGATGGTATACATCTTCTTTGTCTAAAGAAGAAAGAAGCCAAGAAGGTCATGGAAGAAATCCATCAAGGATTTGTGGTCCTCACATGAATGGGAGAATGTTAGCCAAGATGATCTTGAGGATAGGGTACTATTGGAACACGATGGAGACCGATTGTGTAGACTTTGTGAAAAGTTGCCACGATTGCCGAACACATTCGAATTTGAATCACGTGTCATCTAGTAAGCTTACAACATGACCTCTCCATGGCCTTTCTCAGTCTAGGGCATAGATGTGATTGGAAGAATAGCCCCTAATGCCACGAATGGACACAAATACATCCTAGTGGAAATTGAGTACTTCACTAAGTGGGTGGAAGCAGCCTTTTACTCTGTCTTAAAAGCCAATCATGTGGCTTGATTCATAGAGAATAACATCATTTGTCGGTATGGAGTACCCCAAAAGATTATCTCCGATAATGGTTCCCACTTTGAGGGAGACGTTAGAACAATCATGGAACTGTACAACATTGAGCATTATATGTCTTCACCATATCGACCACAGACCAATGGGACCATAGAAGTAGCCAATAAGAACATCAAGAACATCCTATCCAAGATGGTAGTGACATATAAGGATTGGGCTGAGAAGCTCCCATTTGCCTTATGGGGTTACAAAACTTCTATCCATGCATCAATTGGGCAACCCCTTACTCTTTGGTCTATGGTTGTGAAGTGGTGCTTCCCATTGAAGTGGAGAGATACAATCTTTGAGAGTACTAGCGGAAACCAAGATCCTAGAAGAAGATTGGGTGAAACAAAGATATAAGCAATTGGATTTGATAGATGAGAAGAGAGCTAGGGCATAATACCATGCACAAGGATACCAAAACAAGATTGCTAGAGCATTTAACAAAAAGGTAAGACCTAGAAACCTTAAAGAAGGGGACTTGGTCCTAAAAGTGCTTAGAGATGAAACGTTTTGATCCTAGAGGAAAGACGAAGCCAAGATGGTCTGGGCCTTTTATTATCAAGAAGATCATGTTAGGAGTTGCTACAAGAATTACAGATTTGGATGGGAAGAGATGCTTCACCCAATCAACATTAATAGACTCTGGAGATACAACATTAAAAAAAGAAAAAAGCTTGCTAGGTTGAAAACCCAAAAGGGCAGCCTAGGCAAAAATTAAGGTAAAAGGACCCCGCTAGGTTGAAAACCCGAAAGGGTGATCTAGCTAAAGATAGAGGCAATGACCATAGGCATGGTAAAAATTCCTCAAACGACATTATGGGCAAATATTACATGGCATGGAAAAAAGAAAAGAAAAAGTAAAAGAAAAAATAAAAATGATGACAATAAGCAAAGATAATAAATGGGTGCTTCTCTCATTGCTCAAATTTGAAAGCTCAAAAATGTGTTGAAAGCACAAGAGTTGTTTAGACCCCCAAATTAAAGTTACGGCTCAATAGATTTTACACTAACTTAATACTGAGTGCGAAATAGTGTAAATGCGAGCGGATAAAAAAATAAGCTACTCTAATCCATAATCAAGACAACACAACAGTAAAATGGAATGTAAAAGAGTAGGGAAGAGAGATGCAAACATAAGATAACACGCTGATGCGTTATCAAAGAGGAAATCGAAGAACTCGGCGAAAAACCTCTCCGTCGCCCTTCAAGCGGTAATCGATCCACTAGACAATCAGTTGGGATACATGGGTTAGCAAGAGACCCTCCAAGCCTAATCTACCTGATGTACCTAAGCCTTCCAAGCTCCTACTCTAACAAGCCTTCTCGGAACCGTGTCTTGTCTAGCTCTCTGGATCCCGCAACAAGCTCCATGTTGCATCTGCCATCCTTGGCTTCTTCCAATGCTTCCCAGCAGCACTAAAACCTCACTTGACACTCTGAAAGAGTGTGGTAAGTGTTTGGGCTATCAACCTCTCAATGGTATGGAAATAGAGGGGTAGGAGCTGAGGAAAATCTACAAGCAATTGTGTAGAGAAATGTGGGTATAACAATCTCTAACTCAAAAGGTTTGTGGCTAGGGTTTTCTATTTGAAGCACTCCTCAACTTTTGTGGGTAATGTGGGTATATATAGTGTGGGTACAGAAAGTATGTATCAGATAGTACAGCCTGGCAAAACAGAATGTTTCGCAAGTGTCTCGCGAGAAGGCCTTACTCGCGAAACACAGCTGTTGCCATCTGTCCTGACTCTTCGCATTCCAGTCATATGTAGGGCACATGCATCACTTCATGGGATGCTTAGTCGCGAGCTACCCACGAAAACTCTTCAGTCTTCAATTGCTTGAGTCTTCATACTCTCTCTCTATCACACAACCTTTACAATTAAATCCCACAATAAATACAGGGTACAAAAGATTGAATAAAATTACAATCAAATTTGGCATGGAATAAAAGCCAACAAAACACATAGTTGTAAATTACAACTTTACAATCTCCCCCTTTGGCTATTCCATGACAAAACCCCTAAAACAGACTCTAAACTTAAACGTGAGTTTTGGAACAGTGGCAAAACTCATTCACACCTAATCTAGAAGCTGTGAAGCACTTGCACGTACATACTTGTAACCTGAAACACTTGCACATAAACAAAACTTTCATTAAGCTTATGACAAGTTGAATACAAGGTACGTACATGAACAAGTAAAATGCGATCAAGTTTGTAAACACTATAACACATGTAAGCATATCTTGATCATACAAGAAAAATCATTAAAAAATGACTACAATGAACATTTAGCAAGTAAATGCTCATCCGGACATGCAATGCAATTAAGAACAATCCTAAGGATCAATTGCATGTCCAGCACTCAATCAATGGAAAATACACGAAGTATTTGCATCTAGGAAATAATATCCAACTAAGGCACAAGAGTGAGGTACTTAAGACATATTAGCAATATCTTAAAAGTATTAAAAAAAAAAATGCTACAAAGCATTGAGATAAACACAAATACTGAAAATTAAACTGAAATTAATGACAATGTACTAAAGCTTTAAACAAAAGCAGTAAAGACAACTATCCAAGAGTTATATATGCTAAAATAGTTTAAATCAAAACATAAGTAAAGCTAAACCACCTGTAATGAACCAATGTATGTACGGTCTAAGCTATGCCAGCTATGCTCCCCTAAAAAATTTCTCCCCTTTTTTGATCGAAATGGCCAAAGATGCTAGAATTGATCGGACTCTGAATCTGATGCCTGTGATACGGACAAATCATCGATCTATGAAACTAGGCAGTGATCTAGCCCTGAATAGAGGCAAACTGGTCCGCGGTGTGCTGCACATGTGAGTCAAGCGCGATAGACATCTGGTCCATTTTAGCTAGAAGGCGATCAAGTTTGTCTGATCCTCGAGCTGGTGCTGAAGATGATGGCTGAGCTGAAGTCTCTGGAGTAGAAGTGAATCTATCAATTTCTTTCTCTGTATCACCGCCCTCATCCTCAACACGAACCCGTGGTATTGTATGTACACCCGTTTTGGAGCCTTTGATGTGAGCTGTGCTCCTAGTCACTGTGTGTGCACCAATAGGATAGTCCCTCTGAACCACTGTCAGACCACTCGGGAGTTTGAGCCTTGTCTTCGCAATTAGGCCCATAATTAGTGAGGGAAAAGGCATAACTGTTCTGGAATTTTGCTTCTCAATGCTCCTTTTCAAAATGTGGAAAATGTGGCCATAAATATCTATCTCTTTATGGGTAAAGAGATCACACAGGAAGATTGTCCTTGGAGTAGACAATGTGGTAAGGTTGGTGATTGGATATATATTGTGGATAATCACATAAGCAAGTGTCCTCATCTCTGGAGAGAATGGTATTGTATTCATGGATGAAAGCTCGAAAATGCACTACGCCATTAGTACGAAGGTACAAGGCCAAACTTACATGTGATATACACATCACAAGCGATCAAACTTTTTGAAGATTTTTCAATTTTTATGGGTTTTTGACTTTTTAAACACACTAAAAAATAGAACAAGTTAAGTAAGATCAACAAAAACAGGTACAAACCAAAACAAGTAAAAGAAACCTGCTATAAACCAGAAGCAATTGACACAAAGTGAATTATGCATGTCATGATGCATGAACATATGCCCCTAAACATCGGAAGTATTAATGCATGGACATGTTGTAATGCTTATGCATGAGTACCCCTCTTTACCCACACGACACGTGCGTTTGGGGTGATATCCCTATAGGATTGGGTACTAGTGTTGTGGCCTTCAACCCTTCTGAAGAAGCTTGCCAAACAGGTGGTGAATGCATCAATCATTTTCATCACATCCATCATACTGGAATCACCATCTCGACCTCTTGATTGCTCAACAGCCCAATTCCGTTTGTCATTTCTTGGTCCTTTTGACCTTTGATCATTTGCATTCTTCAATGCCCTGAGCTTATGACAATTTGGTCTAGTGTGTCCTTGAAATCCATAGTGATGAAAAAAATATTGAATTCTCGGACCGCTTTGTGATTTTGGAAGTGATTTTCCTTTGGCTTCAGACCTAACCACTAATTGGTTATGAGGCTTATTCAACACCCGTTGGTCAGCCACATTTCTATTCTTCTCCACCTTTACTTTCTTAGCAGTAGTGACAACTTATTTCGGTTCTTTGGCTTTCACAAACTTAACTTCTTTGGTTATATTGACAGCCGAACTACTTTCTCCAGTATATCCCAATTCGATTTTGTCGGAGAAAGGTTTTTGATGAGAAAGAACTTCATCAAGCTTCTTGGAGGAGACTCGCTCTACTTTAGCATTGGCTTGAATCACCTCAAGCTCAAGGAATTTTATATTTGAGTAGGCTTCGGTCAGCTCTCCATTCAGCGTCTCTATTTCACATTTGGCCTTCTTATATCGCACTAGGAGACTTCTATAGTCCTCCTCTGCTTTCTTCATCTTTTTAACGGTTGCCTTGGCCACCATTGTATATTCTCCTGACTTCTCAAGGAGGGAATTGTAGTTTTCTTGAAGTTCCACTGCACTTTCATCTTCTTCAGCATCAGATTCTTCTACTACTTCCATTGACTTCACTTCACTATGTTCACCGAGCTCTTCCACTAGCAAACTTAAGTCCTCCGAGGACTTAACATGAGCAATAGTCATAAAAGCGGAGTAATTCCCTTCTCCATCACAGCTCTATCCCGAATCTGAATTGGAAGAATCCGAATCACTAAGTGTTGTCGCATATGCCTTGCCCTTCCCTCTTAGATAGTTGGGACACTCCTTCTTAAGATGTCCATGGCCATTGTATTCATAACACACAATGCCTTGAGGGGATTGAGAGTCCTTCCCAACTTTCTTCTTAAACTCCTTCCTATCATCTTTGGAGGATGAAAACTTCCCTCTGCTGAACGGTTTCCTACCATTCTTCATCTTCAAAAATTTTTAGAAATTCTTTGCAAGAAATGCTACCTCCATATCCACATCATCTCCCTCGGAGGAATCATCCATTCTCTCGGTGATGGTTTTAAGAGCAAGAGATTTACTCGACTTATGAGAAGGCAATCCTAGCTTATATGTTCGGAGAGATCCAATGAGCTCTTGGATTTTGATCTCATCCAAATCTTTACTTTCCTCTATAGCTGTGACTTTTGCTCGGAAGCTCTCCGATAATGATCGAAGGATTTTCCTCATTATTTTTGAGTCCTCCGTCTTCTCACCCAAGTTGAACTTGCCAATAACCACCTCGTTTAGCTTGCTATAGAATGAGTCGAATGACTCGTCTTCACTCATTTTGAGCTCTTTAAATCGAGTGGTTAGCATATATAACTTAGTATCCTTCACCTTCTCCGTACCTTCATAGGTGGTCTCCAATATCTCCTAAGCTTCCTTGGTAACTGTTATGTGAGAAATCTTGTGAAACTCATCTGGAGAAACACCACAAAAAATTGCAATCAAAGCTTTATTGTTAGCATTAGCTGCTGCAAGGGCTGCCTTTTCCCAAATGGATTTAGTGGCCTCCGGCCTAGTCCATCATACTTCTATCGCATCCCAAACAGTATCATTAATTTAACACAAGAATGCCCTCATTCGGACTTTCCAAAAGGCATAGTCACTACCATCAAAGTATGGTGGAACATTTAAAGATTGAGATCGGTCCATCTCAAACGGGGTCAAGGATCGCACTAAGGTAATTAAATCACAGCTAGTGCACCCACTCTGTTACCAATTGAAAGCTTGAAAATGTGTTGAAAACACAAGAGCTATTTAGACTCCTAAATTAAAGTTACGGCTCGATAGATTTTACACTAACTTAATACTAAGTGCGGAATAGTGTAAATGCGAGCGGATAAACAAACAAGCTACTCTAATCCATAATCAAGACAACACAGCAGTAAAATGGAATGTAAAAGAGTAGGGAAGAGAGATGCAAACACAAGATAACACAGCGATATGTTATCGAAGTGGAAACCGAAGAACTCGGTGAAAAACCTCTCCGCCGCCCTACAAGTGGTAATCGATCCACTAGATAATCAGTTGGGATACATGGGTTAACAAGAGACCCTCCAAGCCTAATCTACATGATTTACCTAAGCCCTCCAAGCTCCTACTCCAATAAGGCTTCTTGGAACCATATCTTGTCGAGCTCTCCGGATCCCGCAACAAGCTCCATGTTGCATCTACCATCCTTGGCTTCTTCTAATGCTTCCCAGCAGCACCAAAACCTCACTTGACACTTTGAAAGGGTGTGGTAAGTGTTTGGGCTATCAACCTCTCAATGGTATGGAAATGTAGAGGTAGGAGTTGAGGAAAATCCACAAGCAATTATATAGAGAAATGTGGGTATAGCAATCTCTAACTCTCAAGGTTTGTGGCTAGGGTTTTCTCTCTGA
The DNA here is from genome assembly GCA_032727855.1 of Quercus ilex subsp. ballota. Classification (NCBI taxonomy): domain Eukaryota; kingdom Viridiplantae; phylum Streptophyta; class Magnoliopsida; order Fagales; family Fagaceae; genus Quercus; species Quercus ilex. The sequence goes on from CM064908.1 coordinate 57,009,206, forward strand.
AGCACTCCTCAACTTTTGTGGGTAATGTGGGTATATGTAGTGTGGGTATAAAAAGTGTGTATCAGATAGTACAGCCTGGCAAAACAAAACGTTTCGTGAGTGTCTCGTGGGAAGGCCTTACCTGCGAGCTACTCACGAAACACAGCTGTCGCCATCTGTCCTGAGTCTTCGTATTCCAGTCATGTGCAAGGCATATGCCTCACTTCGCAGGATGCTTAGTCGTGAGCTACCCATGAAAACTCTTCATTCTTCAATTGCTTGAGTCTTCACACTCTCTCTCTATCAAAAAAATCCTTAAATTAAATTCCACAATAAATATAGGGTACAAAAGATTGAATAAAATTACAATCAAATACAGGCCACACCTTCCATACCTCTCAGGCATCAGACGGATGATTGGCTCAAAACTTGTAACACGAATGTGACCTTGAGTATCCTTGGTAAGGATGTTGTACCACAACAATACCTGACTGGTACTTCCCCTATCGAAATATGGGGCAAAAACCTACAAAAAGAGAACAAAATTAAACTCATGATTAGGTGAAAAGAATGATGGGAAAGTGATATTGGATTCACAATAGGATGAGATATAACATGGGACATACAATTGAATGCAAAAATGGAGAAGGATGATGTTAGAATTGCGAACAGATGAAAAAAAAAAAAAATTAAAAATGAGCTAAAATGCCCAAGCTAGGGTTTCTGCTTGGCATCGTGCGTGCACAGGAAGGATCTTATATATGCAGAATTCTGCACGCGTACACAGGATGGAATCTACGTGCACATAAACTGGAGAATAGATACACACATGCAAGAGTAAGCCTACATACACATGAGTACAGGCTGCGCGCGTAAGAACATGCCTACGCATGCAAGCCCAAACTTGCACATGTAGAAACAAACATAGAAGGGTATTCTTTGATATTTCCAAAGTTCTCTCAATCAAAACTCAACCTAAACTTGTTCCTACCCGTCCTAAAGTGTCATGTTTTCATCTAAACCCATCCCACAGCAAAACCCAAGCATTTACAAGTCTAAAAACATATCAAAATAGGAAATCAAAGGAAGAACTCGAAAAATGAAAAAAATGAGAAAACTAACCGATCTGGCCCTTGCACCCTTCAAAAGATGTTGTTGTGATATGTAGGTCAAGGGAGGAGTCGTCATCAATCTTATCACTCCATTCCAACAGGTGAGATGGAAGGCATCAGTGGTGAGGATGTAGAAACTCTTCTTTGACTTGGTGCCATTAAAGGAGATGAGAGAGTTCGAAAGAGAAGTTGAGATTGAAGAAGAAGATGAGGGCCAGATTATGAGGGAATGAGAGAGTGGTAGGAGGATTTTATAAAGGGATTTATAGAATGTGAAGAGGTGAGGGAGATGAAGAGAATGAATAAGACAAAGAAAAAAAAAAACGGTTGGTAACTGCTGGAGAATAAAAAAGATAAAGTGGTAGGAACACACCTGATGGCTAAACTACATGTAGTTTAGGCCTCCGCACTAAACTACATGTAGTTTAAAAAAAAAAATTCAAATATCCCCAGAAAATGTCCCAGGAGGTTGGAAATGCAAAGGAAAATTAAAAAATGCATCCAAAAAAGACAAAAATGCCTTCAGTAGGCAAGGAACATAAAGACCCTAAAAAGCATTCCTATTGGATCGAAACCCTCAAAAGTGTCTCCAGTGGATCGAAAGCATCAAATGCATCCCCAGTGGATCTAAAGCATCAAAAGCATCCCCAGTGTATCTAAAACATCAAAAGCAACCATGTGGATTGAAAGCATCAAAAGCATCCCCAACGGATTGAAAGCATCGAAAAAAATCCCTTATTGGATCAAAACTCCTCTGTGAGTCAAGACCATCAACCTTGTCCCCAAGCAGATTTCTGTATCATAGAAGGACTTTCCCGTGGGTCCAAGACACAGAAGTAGCCCCTCAAGTGTTGCAAAACAAAATTTCCCTAGTGGAGTTTGGTAAAACCCCATCAAGAGTGGAGTCAACATCAATCCCCAGTGAGTTAAAAGAAAGAAGAAGATAATTATTCCCCAATAGTGGAAAGTTCCCCAGTGAGCAACACACCATCAAGGAATCCCTAGTAAGCTACTCCTTAGTGGGTCATACACCATTAACACTTCATGGTAGGGCATAATCATCACCAAAACACTTCTCAATAAAAGTATACTTCCTAGTGCATTCTTTAGCATACCCAGTGGATCTTTCATCCAAGAAATAGTCAAGCAAGTTAGAATACATAATTCGTGCACATATCCTATGGGAATTAAACATGCAGGCATGGAACCCCATACAAATCAGAAAGGAACAAAGATAGAAATTATGCATATATCCCAAGGGAATTGAATATGCATGCATACAATGTAGAAATTATGTGCATATTCGGAGGGAATTGAATATGCAAGCACAGTGGAAGAGGTAGAGATAGAGATAGAGACCAAGGTCACCCTGAGGTAAGAGCCTCACCAGAACAAGTAGAGATAAAGATAGAGAAGACAAGTATTACCTAGAGGTACAATGCCACCCGAAAATGTTTGAGGCAAAATTCCTAGATGGACACCATAGATATATATCCTTTTAAGCTCATAAGAGCACCCTTGTTTGCTTCGTTGATGGTTGCGGCCATTGGCCCTGTTTGTTTTTCTTTTTTAGTCACTCTAGGATAGTGGGTCACTAACCTTTTGCTTGTAATTGGCAAAACAAGTTCTGGGATAAAGAACCTGTCGTTTCTCATTCCCGAGCAACAGAGGTGGGAATTCGGACATATGAATCCCACATAACTCTTTGGAGTCGCACCCCGCACCATGTATGCGTGATAAGTGTCGTGTGAGTGGGTTAGGCCCAAGCCATACGTCAAAACAAAATGTTTTGTCCCTAATTCTTTTGATTTCATCAGTGAAGCTCACAAATCAAAAGAGGAGCATCTATCCATAGATACAACATTTTGTACCCCTTACGACTCAGAAACATAGAAGTGTCCAGAAACTATACAATATTGAAAAGTGCCCAGAAACTATACAATATTGAAAAGTACCCAGAAACTATACAATATTGAAAATATACTATGTAAGGCTTTAGATACAATATTGAATATGCCTTTAATAGGGTTAGGACATAAGACACAATGAGAGGAAGCCAATGTTAGGGTTAGGCAGTTTTGGGTGCCTAACACCTTCCCAAGACCGTATCTTAACTCCGAACCCATATCTCTGGTAGTAAGATCGAAAAGGTCCTTCCTCAAGAGGATGCTATATAAATGGTTCCTAGACCGTTAAAAAAACTAGGTGGCGACTCCCAACATTTCCGTTGCATCCACACCATGTACCCTCTATCTTTCTTGCACCTTGCTTGGGCCGCGTTCCTTAGGTATGGCAATGTCTGTTTTACTTTTCTGCTCTGTGTGATAGCATTGTGCATGACGTATGTATATCTATATATGCTTGTATATGGGTGATTGTGCAATTTGCATGATGGACCCTAATGGCTATGTGAGTGACCCTCTATAGCCATGAGTGCTATTGACCTTGTACTGCGGGTATGTGCCCAAGGTAATTTCTATAGGTGCATACTCATGATATATTGTGTGCACAATCGTCGCGGTATGATCGTCCCGATCGATGTCACCAAGTGACATCGGTTTCCCCGTGTATGCGACACTCATCAATATGTTTGATGCTTTGAGGGGCTTTGGCTTATCCTACCACGAGCATGTTAGCACGGGCCGTATACAGAGGCATGAAACCTTGTTGGTTCGCCATAGTGTACCAAATGTAAAACTCTACCGAATTTTCGTCGTGAAAATGGGGCATCTTCGTTGCTGTATTCATACAATGAAAGCTTGGTGAGAATAGTGTTTTGTGTTCTATGACACACCTGAGGCAAAGCGTTGCCGGATTTTCACCACGAAAATAAGGCGAAATGCTGTCGGATTTTCGCCGTGGAAATTTAGCAACGATTCCAAACACACTAGGGAAGCATTGATCAAGACCACACCATTTCCAAAACAAAACCTCAAAGCCCAATTTAATTAAAGCCCCGAAAATGAATGCCAATAGCTTGATTTTTAATTGCCAATGTCCTTAAATTAAGGTTTTACCAACCCAAGGGATTGTCTATGGACATGTGTTTTAGGGTGCCTAACATCTTCTCCACACATAACCAGACGTCCAAATGAAAGAATCAAGATTTTTTATCCATCCACATTTGATTAGGAAAAACGACATTTTTCTTAGTCTAGGATTAGTAATAAAATCAAATAGAGTCAGGTGACCAATCACACTTTAGAAAAAACCCAATGATTAGTGGCGACTTCACTTACCTTTGGTAAATCCATTAAAAATGACTTATTTTCCAGTCACACACCAGAGGTACAACCCTCCTCCACAGCACCTAAGCTCCTGGGCTTGTAATTCTTGCGGGCACATGCTGAGCGTCGCCGTGATGGGTGATTGAACTGCCGTGAGGCATCGACATACTAGCGACTTCACTTGGGACACTTAAAGAGTTTAGCCTTTAGAGCTTTTGATAAGATCTTAATCTTTGGACATTGGCCTTCAAAAACATTGAAACTGGCATTAGCCTCTGGGGCTTTCCTTTTTGAAAATACATTTACTATATCCTTAGTAAACTATTTTCAAAAGCTCAAAATTATTTTCCAAAAAAAAAAGTTTTCAAATGGTTTTCCAAAATCAGCTTTGAGGTATTTTTTTGTATGTGTGAAGCTTTCCTGCTTTCCTAAGCATGCTTTACAACTTTCCTTCACATGTACAAACCTAGGGTAGTAAGATTTAATTTCTGCTACACCTTTATCTGTTCATATATTTGTTGTGCTTGGAAAGTCTTTCCCCTTTTCATTTCAAAATGCATGACATCACCCCTCATATTGGGTTGAACCCGGACTCAGTGTTGAAAGCAAATGCTGGATGTGTATACCTTAGATAGTTTCTGGGCACAAACTTGTAGGCACTTCTAGGTCCATGGGTGGACAACTTCTATGAAGGGAAGGATTAGATGATCGAGCGCCCCGCTAAGAATAGGACCAACTTACCAGTTAAGCCGTGTCTCATATAGTTGGCCTAGACTAAGTCAAAACCTGTGAGGACTAGGAAGAGCCAAAGCTGAGTGACCATCCAAACCTAGGGTAGGATATCCTTTTTAGGATTGCTTTTAAAATAAGTCAAGGGGAAAGTGTCCAGTTTCCGTTTGCAGGTTTGCTCTTTCTGCTTGCATCAAAGAGTTGTGCTCTACTCCACGTTCTATCCATCTTGTTTACACAACATCTATGATTAAACCCCTAAGGAAAAGCAACCCCATTGCTTGCACATTAGATCATACCCATTCCCTAGGGGTTTCCAACCCTACAAGGGCATGCATGCATACATTAATGGCTACGTCATGAAAATGTGTATAGATAAAATTTGTGGCAAGTAGTTGAAACTCTGCACCAAGAAGAACATTGTCAAGAGTTCGAGATCTTCTCTGAGAAGGCATAGCCATCCAAAATAAAGCCTCTTCATTGTAAATTTGAATTTCCTTGCTTGTTTCCCTTCTTGCTTGTTTGCTTGCTTACATACTGTGCTTGCCATATCTATCTTGCTTGTTCGCTTTTCGTCCTTTTTCTATTATCTATGCATTTTCCTTCCATTGCTTATCTGCTGGTTTCTTGTCTTTACCTTTGCATGTACACACACGAAGCGAGGATGCTTGGAGCTAGGGAACAATCTCCTAGGAGCAAGCAAAAGGGGCAAGGATGCGAGCACGCGAACACAACAATCACAATCAGTAGGTTTAGGGTTTAGCCTTTTTTGTTTGGTTATGTACTCTTTAAACCCCCTCCTTCCTCCTCCCTTTCTCCCTTAGATGGTTTGTATTAGGTATATCATACTTTATACCATTCGTCCTTATCTCTAGAGTATGGCGACCCTTGTTTATTTTCCTGCATTTATATTTTGGGCCATACTCTAGGGATGCAGGCATTTACTTTCCTACTCTGTGTGCTAGCATTGTGCATGATACATGTATATACATACCTGCTTGCCCCTTTCTGGTGTCATTGTTGCAATCTGTGTCACTTAAGGCTAGCAATGCCTAATTTATGCCGCGAAAGTAAGGTGACTTCTCACTGGGTTTTTACGGTGGAAATCTGTCATTTTGCACAAATGCCGTAGGAAAGCATAGATTGGGACCACTCCCATTCCAAACCCAAAACCTCAAAGCCCCAAAAGCCAAAGCCAAAATCTTATTTTTACTACTAATCTCCAAAAATTAAGGTTTTATCAAAACAAAGGACTGTCCTTAGACAGGCGTTGTGGGGTGCCTAACACCTTCCCCACACGTAACCAAACTTCCAGACCTAAGAATCAAGATTTTTTTTCCATCCACATTAGATTAGGAAAAATGACATTTTTCTTAACCTAGGATTGGTAATAAAATCAACTAGAAACAGGTGACCAGTCACACCTTTGAAAACCCCAATGATTGGTGGCGACTCCACTCACCTTTGGTAATCACCTAAAATTTGGCCCAGATTCCTACCATAAAACCAAAGGTAGACCTATCTTCCTCCACTAAGAGAGAGAGCACCCAAAGCTCTGTGCGAACCATACACATTCACATTGTGAGGGACCTCTAATGGGCCTCACGTGCGCGCGAGTTGTCGCCCCAGCGGGTGGTCAAACAAAGGCCCACTACAGCGGTGGTTTTTTTTTTGCTGCCCAAAGATCGAGGCTGGGCGTCGACAATTGAATTTTTTTTAAGCTCCAAACACTCACTTTGTTTGCTTCCAATAGAAAATAACTCTCAGGAGAACAAATTTCTAAATTCTCAAAAATTTTCAAATCTTCAAACTTAGGATTTTTCCCTTTCTTGCTTGTTCCCAACATATGTGATTCCCAAGCCTTTAATTTCTTTGATTGTCTTTGAAGACTTAATCTAAAAATTTTCAAAATGAAGATGCAAATTTGATTACATTTTTTTTTAATGATTTCAAATCCTTTCTAGCCAATGAGATCGAGCTAACATTTGAACATTATGATTGGTCAAAGAGGTTGTTCAAAGGATCACCTTTTGTTCATTTGAAAAGGATAAAATTTCAAAAAATCTCATTCTAAGTGAATTGCTTTTTTCCACCAAAAAAAAAAAAAAAAGAAAAAAAAAAGAAGAAACTTCATTTCAAAAAAAAAAAAAAAAAAATTCATTTTTCAAAACTCTTTTTTCGGACTACGTTTGGACCTGATCCTCTATGAAAGAGGTACATAGGCAACCTTTTCAAAGGCCCGGTCACAATCATCCAAAAAGAAACTTCATTTCAAAATAGAAGATTTTTCAAAACTTCATTTTTCAAAAAAACTTTTTTTTGGAACTACGTCTGGACTTGATCCTTTATGAAAGAGGTACATAGGCAGCCTTTTTAAAGGCTTGGTCACAATCGCCCAAAAAGAAACTTTATTTCAAAAAAGAAGATTTTTCAAAACTTCATTTAAAAAAAAAAAAAATTTTTTTTTTTGGAACTACGTTTAGACTTGATCCTTAATGGAAGAGGTACGTAGGCAGCCTTTTCAAAGGCCCGGTCATAATCACCCAAAAAGAAACTTCATTTCAAAAAAGAAGATTTTTCAAAACTCTTTCTTCGAAATACGTCTGGACTTGATCCTCTATGAGAAAGGCATGTAGGCAGCCTTTCCAAAGGCCCAGTCACAATCACTAAAAAAAAAAATTCAAAGGCTTAAAATCAAGACATTTCTTTGTGTGAATTTTGGCTAGGAACGTCATTTTTGCATTAAGCATATCACTAATTTTCTGTGCAAGCATGCTAAACCAAGGGCATTGGCCTAAAGCATTTTTATAATAACTGATTACTAACAAGCTCATGGAAAGAATCTTTTGTAGCAGGTGGACATGGATCTTTCATCTACTCAATAATCACCTTCAATCTTCAGTTTAGATGTGCCAATCGGCACTCCAACAGAGCCCATAGGCCAATCATCCCAGCATTCCTTGGTTTGCCTAGTTTTGTGATTTTGATCATGTTTTACTCAAATTTTGCTTTATTGAGGTCCCTACACAATAAGTTTTTTCAAAATTCACATTGATTGTTAAACTAGGGGCATTCGGCCATGCCTCATCCATCTTGAAAAAAAAAAAAAACCATCTTTCTCTCAAATATCAAGGTTTTCAAAAAATCATGCATCGATTCGCAAACTAGGGGCATTCGGCCATGCCTCATCCATTTTGAAAAGAAAAAAAAAATCATCTTTTCCCCAAAAAAAATCAAGGTTTTCAAAAAGTCAAGCATCAATTCGCAAACTAAGGGCATTCAGCCATGCCTCATCCATTTTTTTTTTTTTTATAAAAAAAAAATCTTGTCCTCAAATATCAAGGTTTTCAAAAAGTCATGCATCACTTCGCAAACTAGGGGCATTCAGCCATGCCTTATTCATTTTCAAAAAGAGAGAGAGAGAGAGAGAGATCATCATCATCATCATCATCTTTTCAAAAAAAAAAAAAAAATCAAGATTTCCAAAAACATACTTCAAAGAGTAAACTAGGGGCATTTGGCTATGCCTCATTCAGGTGAGATCACCTATGTGAAGACCATCCAAGTAAGTTCAAAGTTTTAAGTAACAAGGTCGCATCAAGTAAACTCCAAACCTTTCTAAATCAAGTACAGTTTTCTTTCAAAAAAGTTCACACATGCTATACATTGTAGGATTGACAATAGCTCTCCTAACTTCAAGGGATCGACCTTAGTTCTCCTAAAACTCATAGGATTGAAAATAGTTCTCCTATATATTGTAGGATCGACAATAGTTCTTCTACCTTCAAGGGATCGACCTTAGTTCTCCTAAAACTAATAGGATCGACAATAATTCTCCTAAACATTGTAGGATCGACAATATCTCTCCTACCTACAACCCTAGTTCTCCTAAAACTCATAGGATCGACAATAGTTCTCCTATACATTGTAGGATTGACAATAGTTCTCATACCTTCAAATGATTGACCTTAGTTATCCTAAAACTCATAGGATCGACAATAGTTCTCCTATACATTGTACGATCGACAATAGCTCTCCTACCTTCAAGTGATTGACCTTAGTTCTCCTAAAACTCATTGGATCGACAATAGTTCTCATATACATTGTAGGATCAACAATAGCTCTCCTACCTTCAAGGGATTGACCTTAGTTCTCCTAAAACATATAGGATCGACAATAGCTCTCCTACCTTCAAGGAATTGACCTTAGTTCTCCCAAAACTCATAGGATCGACAGTAGCTCTCCTACCTTCAAAAGATTGACTTTAGTTTTTCCAAAATCAATAGGATTGATAGTAGTTCTCATACTCTTCCTAGGAACAACATTAGTTCTCCTACCTTCAAGGGATCAACTTAATTCTCCTAAAACTCATAGGATCAATAATAGCTCTTCTACCTTCAAGGGATCAACCTTAGTTCTCCTAAAACTCATAGGATCGACAATAGTAGTTCTCCTACTCTTCCCAGGAATGACATTAGTTCTCCTTCCTTCAAGGGATCAACTTAATTCTCCTAAAACTCATAGGATTAACAATAGCTCTCCTACCTTCAAGGGATCGACCTTAGTTCTCCTAAAACTCATAGGATTGACAATAGTTCTCCTATACATTGTAGGATCGACAGTAGCTCTCCTACCTTCAAGGGATCGACCTTAGTTCTCCTAAAAGTCATAGGATCGACAATAGTTCTCCAATACATTGTAGGATCGACAATAGCTCTCCTACCTTCAAGGGATTGACCTTAGTTCTCCTAAGACTCATAAGATCGACAATAGTTCTCCTATACATTGTAGGATCGACAATAGCTCTCCTACCTTCAAGGTATTGACCTTGGTTCTCCTAAAACTCATCGGATCAACAATAGCTCTCATACCTTCAAGTAATGGACCTTAGTTCTCCTAAAACTCATAGGATCGACAATAGCTCTCCTACCTTCAAGGAATTGACCTTATTTATCCCAGAACTCGTAGGGTCAATAGTAGCACTCCTACCTTCAAAAGATAGACTTTAGTTTTTCCAAAATCAATAGGATCGATAGTAGTTCTCCTACTTTCCCCAGGATCGACATTAGTTCTCCTACCTTCAAAGGATTGACCTTAGTTCTCCTAAAACTCGTAGGATCAACAATAGCTCTTCTACCTTCAAAGAATGGACCTTAGTTCTCCTGAAACTCATAGGATTGACAGTAGCTCTCCTACCTTCAAAAGATTAACTTTAGTTTTTCCAAAATCAATGGGATTGACAGTAGTTCTCATATTCTCCCTAGGATCAACAATAGCTCTCCTACCTTCAATGAATTGACTTTAGTACTCCCAAATCTTTGGAAAAATCAACCTTAATTCTCCTTATCCCTTGATTGATAAATTCCAAATTTGAATAGTTTGAGTTTCCAATCCTCATAATTCTAATATAAATTTTCTCGTCTATGGTAGGAAAATTTTAGACTTCAAAAGATAGATTAGGCGAATAGGGTTCTTAATCATTCTAAGTTAGAATGAGCAAATAGAGCTCTCAATCACGCCAGAAACTGATTGAGATAGAGAAGCCTCTCAATCACAATCCAGGTTTTGAGGTAGAGAAGCCTTTAGGACACCTTCCATCAAGATCGAGGTAGAGAAGCCCCTTGATCACCGCAATTCAAGATTGAGATAGAGAAGCCTCTCAATCACCCTAAGGTTTCGAGGTAGAGAAGCCCCATGGATGCCTTCCATGATGATCGAGGTAGAGAATTCCCTTGGTCACCACAATTCAAGATTGAGATAGAGAAGCCTCTCAATCGCCCCAGGTTCCAAGGTAGAGAAGCCCCTTGGTTACCCTCCATCCAGATCAAGGTAGAGAAGCCCCTTGGTCGCCACCATTCAAGATTGAAATAAAGAAGCCTCTCAATTGCCCCATTTTTCAAGGTAAAGAAGCCCCTTGGTTACCCTCTATTTAGATTATGGTAGAAAAGCCCTTTGGTCGCCACCATTCAAGATTGAGATAGAGAAGCCTCTCAATCGCCCTAGATTCCAAGGTAGAGAAGCCTTTTGGTTACCTTCCATTCAGATCAAGGTAGAGAAGCCCCTTGGTCACCACAATTTAAGATTGAGATAGAGAAGCCTCTCAATCGCCCCAGTTTCCAAGGTAGAGAAGCCCCTTGGTTGGCCCCACATGCAGATTGAGATAAAGAAGCCTCTCAATCCACCATAAATTCAGACTGAGATAGAGAAGCTTTTCAGTTACCTTAGATTTCAAGATTCATTTCAAAGTTTGTTAGTTATCAAGTAGGTTGAGTATTCACAATTCTCATTTTTTTCCAAACAGCAAAACACTAGTTCTATGTTCCAAGGTTTTAGGTTCTGGGGCTAGGTAGTCTTTGAAAAACCAATCTCGATTAAATCATGGTTGCTAAAATCAGTGTCTTTGTTTTACATTGACATTCTCTTTGCAAGCTTTATCAATGAGGGGCATTCTATAGACACTCGATTTTGCACCTATATGTTAATCTTGGAAGATGACTTGAATGACCATTCATATACCCAAAAAAAATCATAGTTGCATTACATGCATTAATTCATTCATTTCATATCATAAAAATGATATTAAGATTCTAACAGTCGTGACGATATGCCAGATTTCCAAATCGGACCATCGGATTGAAAGATATCGCATGATCAAGTTTGTGTGGTCTACATACATTTTGTTTGGGTGGAACTAGCAATGCATGATTAATTTTAATTAATTATAATTCGTTAGAAAATTAAAATTAATTAAATAATTTTGTGATTGGTTGTTAGTTAGTGTCAAAAATAAGCTTGCATGCATGGATAATCAAGACTTTTTGGAATATTTATCTACAAGACAATCATTGTTAAAAAGACCTGAATTTTTAGAAAAGGAGTTTAATTTTTAGAATATGGATTAAAAACGCGACTAAGTGCAAGTTCCAGCTCAAAAAACCTCAAAACAGGAGTCCAAAATGGACCAAAACTCAAATGTGGGTCTGCCACCCAAGAGGGCCATTCAGCACTCTTGGAGTGCCAATTAGTACTTTTCAAGTGCTGATTGGCACAAATGTAGGGCACAGCACGAGGGCTCTTGGATTGAGATAAACCTTACCTTTTTCGATTTTTTAGAGATAAGGATGCGTCCCGGTTCGTATTCTGATCATATAGCTAATTTTTTGAAACTTTCTCGAAGGTGCCTCTCAAAATTCAACAGACTTTTTCACACTTTCTGATCCCTCTCTTTCTGGCTCTTCTCTTCTTTTCAATTCTCCCTTATGTTAAAGATGTTCTGGAGGCTCTTGCCTTAGGCATTTCATTTTTGTAAGAAAAATATTTTAGGCTTCAAAGAGTTGAATAAATTTCTTTGAATCCTAAAATATCTTTACACTAGGAAGAGTATGCATGCAAGAGGTAGTTAATTCTACTTCTTTTTCTAGTATTCTTTATTAATTTTGATTGATGATTCATGGATAGATTTAGGATATTTTTTATTTTTGGTCTTTGATATAACTGCCATGTGTTGTTTGAAATTTTTATTTAAATATGTTCTTAGATGATTTTTTTTTTTTTTTTTTTTGTTATGATTTCTCTCTTGAATCTCAAAATCTACTCATGATCATAGATCTCTTTAAACTAAAAATTTATCTGAATTTTTCAGATCTGATTTTTTTAACCACAAAATAGATCTATACTTTCATTACATATAGATCTGATTCTTTTTTAACTGTTAGGACATATGTGATTCACTTGTTATGAACATATGTCACTATTTTATGTAATTGGCTAATCCTTTGACAAAACGCACTTTACTTGTATTTGGGTAGATCTAGGATGTGTTTAATACTTCAAGAAACCTTGTTTCAAGATCAAGTGTTAAATCCGTGCAAGTTTGTCCAAGATTCAAGCTGAGAAAGTGCTTGTCATTAAAGCTCGATAGCTAGCATCTATCGAGCTTTAAAAAGCTGTTCCAGGCTCGTGGCTCGACAGCAGCTCGACAGATAGCTATCTATCGAGGTTTAAGAAAAACAAATTTTTCTATTCTATTTTCTTCCAATCCGTGATTGTATGTTTGGGGGTTTTCTTTTCTAACAACCCTAGACATATAAAATGATTATTTTAAGGGCCGTCAAAGGTGGACACAAGTTGCACAAGTGTTGAGTAAAGTTTGTTCAAGCAAATTATGACCGGAGACAGAATTTGCCCTAGTTTATCTTTCTTGGGAAGAAGCTGCTGTGTTTGTACACCGTTGGGTTTTGTGACCAAGGAACTTCTCGATCTTCATCGTGTGATGAACTGAAGAACTTTGCAGCCAACAATCTTCTCTAGTTGGTGATTGAAGTCGCGTACTGCGATCCGCGCATCAAATTGGTTAGTCACGTACTGGGAGCAGTGCATTGAAATGAGAGTTGTCACTATAGAAAAAGTCCAATTGGGTATTGGGGTAAGGGTTCAACTGTAGGTTGGTATAAGGTACTAGGATTCCTTTACTTATAACTGCTTGTTGTGATAATAGTGAATTCTTGGGAGTGGTAACCTTAAAATCATTCGGTGGGGTTTTTGCCTTGTAGGTTTTCCCCATTCATAAACAAATCACTGTGTCAATTTATTTTCCACTGCATACTTAGTTATTTGGTGATTTGTTTATGTTGCCATGCATTTGCATGTTAATTTGATTAATTAATAAACTTGGCTAATTAATCAATTAATTCATCACGAGAGGTTAATACGTTTTGGCCTATCATTAACCACAAAACATATCTGTATTTTTGTTAAATATAGATCTATTTTTTTAACGCATAAAAATTGATCTGTATTTTTATTAAATACAAATCTGATTTTTTTGCAACATAAAATTGATCTGTATTTTAATTAAATACAGATCAGATTTTTTTTAGAAAATTTTTCTTTGGCACAAAAATTGCAAATTTTGGAATTTAAAAGAAGAAATTAAAAATTAGGTTAAAGTCTTTTCCTTTTCTTAATATTTGATGCATGTAACATAGATTTATCTCATGAGTGTAGTTCCTCTTAAAAAAAGTCTTTTTCTTATATTATTCATAAAAAATATATCTGATTTGTTTTTCCTCTACAAATCTAGATTTTCTTCTTCATAAAACATATCTAATTTTTCTTAATAAAAAGTCACCATATTTAAACTTTGCTCCAAAATAGATCTGATATTTTTTAGCAAAAACCTTGTTCCTTCTTTATATAAAAATAGATCTGATTTTCTCTACATAACTAATTTTTTTATCTACACAAAAACAGAGCTGGTTTCTTTTTTTAATGAATCAATTTTATTTATTTATTTACAAAAACAGATCTGAATTTTTTTCTAAAAAAGAGGATACATTTATAAGATAGATTTATGTGAGTTAGTTTTGGTCAAGTGTGTCATGTATGTTCAACATATCATTCACATCATGCAAAGAGGGTATATTGGTCATTATAGTCTAGAAGACCAGACTCTATCCGGGTAGAATGGGTGCCTAACACCTTCCTATTTCGTAACCTAGCCCCCAAACTTAGTTCTTTTGGATAGGTAGATCCAAGTTTGTATTTATCATTATTCAATCAATGACAATGAAGTATTTTGATCATGTATTTTTGTATTTAGTTTTTTCTTATTTTTTTGTATAAAAAAAATAAGTGGCGATTCCACACCACTTACCCAAAAAGAGAGGTGCCCTGAAAAGCACCAAAATCTCTTTTTTGAGGGCACCCCAATTTTGGCAGTCTCTCACATCCATAAATACATCTGAGCCTTTCAAAATGCGATATCAAGATCATACATCTGAGCCTACCAAGAGGCAAAGATGCATACATATCCAGAGCCTACCAAGAGGCCATATCAAAATACAGTCCGGGCCCACTATGGGACAATAATACATACATATGAAGCCCACCAAGGGGCAATGTCTAAAAGAGTACAAGGAAATGTATAAATGACTACGCAGGGGCAATATCATGATACAACAACAGTGGCTAGCCTAAGGATAACCATCATTGGCACCATCACTAGTAGTTGGACCAGAAGAAGGACTGACTCACCCAGCCAAAGAACTTAGGACCTAACTAGGAATTTGAAATGAAGCCTAACCTAGTGTAAGGCCCCGTGCCCAATCTGAAATAGGGGCAAATCCCCATCTGCCAGCAGGACCTGGAGGAACTGGCATGTACTTAGTCTTGTGTCTTTGAATGGTAGGATCCCTGCTTGGAAGAAAGGGCACTAGGGGCACGTGCATCCCATATCCCCTTATCTCATCAACTAAGATATGCCAATATACCCCTAGAACAAGCCTGTCTCGGCAATAAGCTCACTCCTATCGCTCTCCATGGCAACAGTCTGGCTCTCTTGCTCTCTCTGACACCACTTCTTCTCCTGAGATAATACTCTAGCAATCTCCTCCTGTGTACCCCTCGCTAGTAACAACAACACTTTAAGGACCTCACCCGGGCTTGCAAGGTCTCTATATGTGATCTCAAACAGGCCTCTGAAGCCTACAAAGTGTTTGTAATGCCCTAAGTACTCTGCCCCCGCTTATAGGGCAACCATGAATGATAGGTACGGCCAAGGACTCTAAAAACCAAGCAACATAATCTATATCCACTGTAAGGAATCCCTCAAAGAAGCCTATTGCATATACGGGGTCGTCCACGACTATCTCAGGGCAAGATATCTTAGGAGGTAGATATCTGGGCATTCTGACTTGATGGAAGGTCCTCTCAGCCAAAAAGGACTCCTAGCTTGTCAAAGACCGAAACCAATGTTGTGCACATGACTAAGTCGTAGTAGGAGTGACCTCAAGCCTAGCTAACAACCCTCCATCATATAGGTTGTTACATATCTCACCCTAGGTGACACAATCAAGCGCAGTATTGATAGTATCTGATGTGTCAGAATAACTCTGGAAATATAGAAGAGAGACTAGATCGTTATGGAAAGGCCAGTATACTGTGTCAAAATCTTCCAACAACCAATGAAGTAGAGAAGAATCTCCTGAGAGCCATGTCATCCATCTCTGCCTCCTAAGGTATGTTCTCCTCTAGCTGTCGCATACGGATATGGGGCTCCTCAGTAGGCCTAAAATACCTCTTAGTCACCCCGATGAGGGGGTAGGGGTTGCCTAAAAGCTCACTCACCACTGTGAAGCTCACAAACTCAGTCGGGACCAACACCCCTCCAAATCTAAGGCCCATGATAGCAGTCCAATCAAGGGGAAGGACTGCATACTCCCTGTAGCTCAGGTGAAAAGTGTTTATCTTAGCATGAAACCACTGCATAAAAGCCTCAGCTAGCCCATGCCTCGTGGAACAAGGAGGAATACTAAGAAGGGTCTCAAACCCCTGCTCTATCAGGAAAGTACAATAGCGCACATTAGTAGATGCATGAAACAAGTGGAGGGAAAATGAAGACCATGCCTCTTGATCGCGGACCCTTTTAGCACCTTGTGTTCAAGATCAAAGAAAAGTTTTTTGTCAACATACATAATATATATATCGAACCGACAAATGGAAAGGAAAGAGGAACATACTTGATCCTTCCACACCTAAATGGAAGGATGCTTTTTCAATCATGTTGTAGATAAGTGTCCTCGATACTATCATCTATCTCTAGAGTATAGGTCTCCGATCCAGCCTGAGGAGGTGGAAACCTCGATCTACTACTACTGCACCTAGAGGTGCCAAGGCCTGGCTTGGCCGCATCATCGGCCTCTAAATCAGCATCCAAGTCAAGCATGAGCTCATCCTTAAGCTCGTCACCCCACGAGCCTCATCCTTCCTCTATCCAAAGGACTATGAAGAACCTCCACCTAAACTAATATGGGACTGAGATGAAGCACTAGCCATCTCTACTAAACACTATTACATAGTACAATGTGCTATGTGCAATATCATCACGTCTTTGATCAAAGCGCCAATGGAGGGTCTGCACCACCTGTTCACTGGCCGAAATGGTATCGTCATCACTACCAGATGAAACCCCTCAAGATGAAGCAATACTGGGAGCCTTCCCGTGATACCCACTTCAAAATTAATCAGTAAACCCAAATCAGACGGCAATGCAAGCAAACAAGTAAGTATATCTAACCCTACTACCTAACACATATCATGCATGATCATACCAAAATGTCATGTTTCATTAAAATATCGAGGTTTTCAAAGTAACTCTCTTCGGATTCCGATTTGGCAGTGATCGTTTAATCCTACCTCTTTTATCTCAAAATATCAAGGTTTTCAAAATACCTTTCTTGGGATTCAGATTCAGTAGTGACTGTTTAATCCAACCTCTTTTAATCCTACCAAGAAAACTCCCCTGTGAGTAGGACTGACACAGACTAGCCAATGAGTCATAAAAGAGAAGAAAAATTTTCCCCAATATGCTACACACCATCAAGAGACTTCCTCATAGGTCAAAAAATCACCAAGAGGGCTCCCTCGCGAGTCACCAACACACTCCTTAGTGAGCCATTCTCCTCGATACATCGCCAGGGACTTCCTCTTTAGTCCAAACTACCAAGATTGCTACCATACTTATGCACATATCCTGAGGGAATTGAATATGTAGGTATAAAGCCTAGACAAGTCAAGAAAGGAAGAGTGCAGAGCTTGAGTACATATCTTTTTTGGAATTAAACATGTACATCACATAGAGGTGAGAGCCTCGCTAGAGTAAAAGAGATTGAGATGGAGATATACGTCACATAGAGGCAAAACAGGTTTTGAGATAGTGACTCTAGGATAGTTTAGTTGATGGTTTAGGCCATTGGCCATGTTTATTTTTCATTTTAGTGACTCTAGGATAGTGAGTCACTTGCCTCTTGCTTGCAAGTGGCAAAGCAGGTTTTGAGATAGTGAACCTGTCGTTTCATGTTTTTTGAGTAACAAAGGTGAGAATTCGGACATACGAATCCCACGCGACTCTGTTGAGTTGCACCCCACCCCATGTATACGTGTTGTTTGCTGTGTGCATATGTTGGGCCCCTTACGACAGGGGCCCCTATCCCCAATGATGTTGGAATTCTAAAGCCCGAGGTTGGTTTAGATCTCGAACAGATATAAATCGACTTGAGGAAGTGTTTTTGGAAAAATGTAACTTATTTTTGGAAAAATAAATATATTTTTGGAAAATAAAGACCACAGAAACCTACATGCATATGCGCATACATGCTCAAAATCTGCTTGCACATGCTAGGGTTCTAGAAACCAGAAAGGAAAGGTTTTCTGCATTAAAACTTGGTTTGAAACGAATTCCACATCATCTAGGAGCCGCCCTAAACCCCTATTTTTAACTATATAAAGCCTAAAAATGTAGATTTTCATGAAAGAACGAATTCTAGTGGTAAAACACATAAGATTCACTAGAAAATAGTGAATCAAAGTGGGAGTTTTTCACAAAACATCCTCAAGTTAATATTGTTCTAATTGGAACCTATTCTAGTCTTGATCTTTGAGTTTCAAAGGTTTACTAACTAATTTTGGTTTGTTTTTGAGTAGATTGACTGAGGGGAACAGTCAAAATCAAGCTTTAAAGAGTTCTTGTGTTGAGGTAAAGGTTCTATCTTTGGCTCTTCACTTTTTCTTAGTTTTCGTTGATTCCTTTGTTTGTTTATATGTTTTAAGGCTTTGACATATCTGTAGAGTTTAGGTTTTTTCTTTGTTCCATGTCTAAAGCATGTTAGATTGCTAGAATTTTGCTTTGGTTTTTTAGTTTTGCAAGTTTCTAGGTTTAGATTGTGGGGCGTGTATGCATCCGCGTGCTTACTGCATGCGTACGCATACTCGAAGTATGCGTACGCATACAACTGGGTTGCTCATGCATGCCTTATATATTCCCACGCATACTCATGCCTAGAAGCCCCAATCCATGTCTGATGTTTCTATTTTCTTTGTTTTATTCATATAATATACCTCAGTTTGTGTTGTTTTGTTTATCTTTAAGCCTTTGCTTCTTTGTTTTGTTTTGCCTTATTTCTTCACCTCTAAGATGTTAATTAGGGTCTTGTTTCATTGTTTACCATGAACATGCATTGATGCATAAGTGTTGTGGTGCAGTGAGGTAAGTAAGGTAAGTCATGCACTCATATGAACATGCATCGATTTGAATATGATCTTGATTTGGATGATGAATATGAATATGTTTGCTTGATTGCCTTTCCCTTAATAATGAGATGCCTTTAGCATGTTTGTTTGAATCTACCTTGTGATGTTTCTGCCCTTGGGTCATATATGTTTGTTAAATGCCATGATAGATGAATGCTAGATTTTGGGATGAATATACCATGTTTGTGTCTTAGATACATGCTAGGGTGTGTGTGAGTTAGGATAACGATATTAAATTTGCCTTTAATGGGATTAAGACATGGAACACAATAAGTGGAAGTCAACCCTCGAGTTGGGTGGGGTTGGGTGTCTAACACCTTTCCATCCCCATACCTAAACTCCGGACACGTGCTCTAGTAGTAGATTAGTCCATCCATGAAGGGCACTAATATATGGTTCATAGACCTAATCTAGGTGGCGACTCCATTTCTCTGCCATGGCCTGCCCTAGGCCATGGCGTACTCACCTAATACGAGGATGAAACCACATGCTGCACCTTTGAGCGTGTAGGCGTTTGCGCCCACACTAGTGATGTTTGCTATATTGTCCTCTAGGACCCTTTTTTTCAACTCAAAAATTCCTTTAGGGAGTATCCTCCATACGACCACCGCGCTTTTCAAAATCTCATCCTCTTCATTCCATATTCCTTGGATTTCTTCCATGTTGGGTGCTTTGGAAGTTGTTTCTCCTCCCCCATATGCCTTCTTGATTGGAGGCTTGCTCTCTCCTTTCTCCAATTGTCCATTATTGATAGTGTAAGGTTGAATTTAATCAACCATCTTGTTGACTTTAATCTGTGCCAAATTTTCTTGTAATTCAGCATTTAGAAACCTTGTATTTAGGTGGGAATCTTGTAAGGGTATTGTGTGAGAGAGTGTGAAGAAATGCTCAAGAATGTGCAGTGAAGCAGGGACTTGCGATTGGATCTCACAGGTGGCTCGCGACTGGCAAGCCGCCAGATGATGCACACGATTGAAGCATGTAGAGAAGTTAAACTGTCAAGCTAGTTGTTGCACTACAGGACCAAAAGTCCAGATTAGTCATTCAGTTAGCTCATGGCTTGAACTCGCGGCTCAGTCAAGTCACGAGGCCAAGTCGCCAGCCAACTCTATTTTGGAAAAACTGACTCTTCGCATTTCTTTCTCACCCTAGTATAAATACCCATTATACCCACAAAATGTAGAGAGCTTCCAGAGAAAATTTTTAGAGAGAAACCCAAAAGAAAAACAAGATTGACTTATTCACAATCTTTTCATAGAGACTCTTCAAATTCCTCTACTCTCACCCTCTCCATTGTTACATCCTTGAGAGGTTGTTGACCAAATCCTTTTCTCACCATACCCATATCTGTGAGAAGGCCTTTTGGTGCTTTGGGAAGTAGTTAGGAAGGGACCAATGGTTATTGGTTGATGCTATAGGGCATAGTAGAATCCGGTAAGCTAGAAAAGACAAAGGTTCGGCGTAAGCTCGTTGGAGCAAGAAGCTTGGAGGGCTTAGGTACACTGGGTAGATTAGGCTTGGAGGGTTTATTACTGTTCATGTATCCCAACTACATTTTCTAGTGGATTATTGACCGCTTGGAGGGCGGTGGAGAGGTTTTATGCTGAGGGCTTCGGTTTCCTCTTCGATAACACATCGTTGTGTTGTCCTTGAGTTTGCATCTCTCTTCCCTTAATCTTTGCCATTTAATTTCTTCTGTGGATGTGATTTTATTTGGTTTATATTGTTTATCAATTCTGTTATTAGCTTATGTTCATTTTTCGCATATATATTGTTTGACTTTAAGCTTGAATTGATATTTTTGTAATTGAGGGTCTAAACATTCATAGTGTTTTATATGCTATTTGAACATTCAATTGGTATTAGTGCGGGTACACTCTTTGTGGTTTAAACACCTTAGTGCGATCCTTGACCCCATATTGAGATGGACCGGTCTCAATCTTTAAATTCACCACCATATTTTGATGGTAGCAACTATGCCTTTTGGTAAGTTAGGATAAGGGCATTTTTGTGTTCAATGGATGAAACCGTCGGGGATGCGGTGGATATTGGATGGACTAGGCCAAAGGCTGCCAAATCCACGTGGGATAAGGCAACCCTCGCGGCGTCTAATGCAAATAGCAAAGTAATTAATGCTATTTTTCACATTTCTATTGCCAAGGAGGCATGGCAAATATTGGAGACCACGTATGAAGGAACGAAGAAAGAGAAGGATACCAAGTTGCAAATGCTGACCACTCGGTTCTAGGAGCTGAAAATGAGTGAGTACGAGTCTTTTGACTTTTTCTATAGCAAGCTGAATGAAGTGGTCATCGGCAAGTTCAACTTGGGGGAAAAAATGAAGGACTCAAAAGTTGTGAAGAAAATCCTTCGTTTGTTGCCGGAGAGATTCTGTGCCAAGGTGACAGCAATTGAAGAGAGTAAGGACCTTGATGATATCAAAGTCCAAGAACTGATTGGCTCACTTCAGACTTATGAATTGTCATTGCCCACACAAAGGAAGAGCAAATCTCTTGCTCTTACGAAAGTTAATTAAAGGGTTGAAGCTCATGACTCATCGGATGAGGATGTTGTGGATAAAGATGTGGCATATTTGGTGAAGAATTTCTAAAAGTTCTTGAAATTCAAGAACAATGGAAAATTTGGTGATAAAGGGAAATTCCAAAGTTCCTAGAAGGAGAAAAAGGAATTCAAAAGGAAAGATGGAAAGGAATCCCAATCTACACAAGGAATCCCTTGCTTCGAGTGCAACGGACACAGACATTTCAAGAAAGAATGTCCCAATTATTTGAAATCAAAGGGCAAGGTGTATGCCACTACCCTTAGTGATTCTGATTCCTCTAATTCGGATTCTGAGGAAAGCTGTGACGAAGAAGAGAATTACTCAGCTTTTACAACTATTGCTCATGTTGAGTCTTCGAAGGACTTGAATTTGCTTGTACAAGAGCTTGGGGAGCATAGTGATGAGGAATCAATGGGAATTGTAGAAGAATTGGATGTTAAAGAAGATGAGAATACAGAGGGTCTTCAAGAAAACTTCAATTCGCTTCTTGAGAAATCAGGAGAACATCAATGTGTGGCCAAGGCAGCCGTGAAAAAGATGAAGAAGGCAGAAGAGGACTATAGAAGTCTCCTAGTGCGACATAAGGAGGCCAAGTATGAGATAGAGAAGTTGAATGGAGAGTTGTTGGAAGCTTATCTAAAAATTAGATTCCATGAGCTTGAGGTAGTTCAAGTAAATGCCAAGGTAGAGAGGGTCTCCACCAATAAACTAGATGATGTCATTTCCTCTCAAAAACAATTCTCAGAAAAATCCGGGTTGGGATATACTGGAGAAAGTAGTTCAGCTGTCAAAATCACCAAGGAAGTGAAGTTTGTGCAAGCCAAAGAACCTGTAATGGCTGCCTCTCTACCTAAGAAAGGAGAGGATGAAAAGAAGAAGAATGTGGCTGACCAACGGGTGTTGAATAAGCCCCATAACCAATCAGTGATCAAACCTAAAGCTAGAGGGAAATCTCTTCCAAGATCACAAAGAGGTCCGAGAACGAACCATTTTTGCCATCATTGTTGATAGGCCACAAACTGAATGACTCCTTGTGATAAAATCAATTAATTAATTAGCCAAGTTATTAATTAATTAATTTAACATGCAAATACGTGGAAGCACAAACAAATCACCAAAAACTAAATATGCAGCGAAAATTAAATAACACGGTGATTTGTTTACGAATGAGGAAAACCCTAGCGGCAAAAACCCCACCGGGTGATTTTCAGGTCACCACTCCCGAAACTCCACTATTATCAAATCAAGCGATTACAAGTAAAGGAATCCCAAGTACCTTACCAACCTACAGTTGAACCCTTACCCCAATACCCAATTGGACTTGATCTGTAGTGACAATTTCCACCTTTGATACACGGCTCCCAAGTACGTGACTAACCAATGCGCGGATCCCAGTACGCGACTTCAAACACCAACTAAGAAGGAGAGGTTGGCTGCAAAGTTCTTCAGTTCATCATACACATTGAAGATCAGGAAGATGCTTGGTTACAAAACCCTATGGTGCAAATACACAGCAACTTCTTGAGAGAAGATGAACTAGGTTAAGAACTTCATCTTTTGATCACAATTTGCTTGAACAAGGATTGCTCAATGCTTTTGCAACTTGTGTACAATTTGACGGCTCTTAAAACAATCCTTTTATATGTTTAGGGTTAGAAGAAAAGAAGGCCCAAAAGCATATTCACGGATCCCAAGGAGAAATCAAATCGGAAAAACTGATTTTGTAATTCTCGACAGATAGCAGGTGTCGAGGTAGCTATTGAGCAGGTGTCGAGAATTAATGAACTTGCACTTCAGCTTGCTTTTTCTTGGACAGACTTGATGACTTCAACACTTGATCTTGAAACCTTGTTTCTTGAAGTATTAAAAACACCTAGAACTACCCAATTACAAGTAGAGTGCGTTTTGTCAAAAGGATTAGCCAATTTACATAAACAAGTGACATATGTTCTTAACAAGTGAACACAAATATGTCCTAACAATTGTGGACTTCAAGGACACACCAAAACAAATTGTCATAAGCGTAGAGCATTGAAGAATGCAACTAGTCAAAGGTCAAGAGGACCAAGAAATGACAAGAGGACTTGGGCTGTTGAGTCATCAATAGGTCGAAATGGTGATCCCAGTGTGATGGACGTGATGAAGATGATCAATGTATTCACCACTTGTCTGGAAAGCTTCACTAAAAGGTTTGAAAGTCCTAACTCTCATACCCAATCCTATAGGGATATCACCCCAAACGCACGTGACGTGTGGGTGAAGAGGGGTACTCATGCATAAGCATTACAACATGCCTATGCATTAATACTTCCTATGCTTTGTGACTATGCTTGGTTGTGTGCTTTTTGCTAGTTTGAGTTGAAAATTGTTTTTTTGTTTATTTGTTTCTTTTTAAATGTTTTTACATTGTTGTTTTTGATCAATCTTTTCTTGCTTTTATGTTAAAAATCCAAAAACACATAAAAAGTAGAAAATCCAAAAAGTTTGATTGACATTGTTGAGTTTTGACTCAAAGCATGTTTTGCCTTGTACCTTTGTACTAATGGCTTTGTGCATCTATGAACTTAGCTTGTTCCCTATGCATTTATATCATTGTGGGAGAAATGTTGAAATCTATGTGACTGTTGTAAATAGATCTTCAACCTTATCATGAATGATTAGTGAATAGTTTTGTTGATCTTGAGACATCCATAGACTTGTGCCTATATATCTTCCCACTCTTTATTTTATTGTTTTTTTTTTCTTAAAGAGCTCACCAAATGTAAATCTCCAAATGAAAAGAAATATTGAGCTGCAAAAGCCTGTTGCACATACTAGTATTTGAATAGGAAAAAGGGAAAGCGACCAAAAATTAAAATGTATGATGCCCAAAAAGCCAAAGGCTTGCTCATCAAATTGAAATATCAAAAGTTTCAAGCATCGATCTCAAAATGAGATGTATTGAATCAAAAAGATGAAATGATATGATGTATATGGAGCCAAATGAAAAGCTTCAAAGTTATGTTATCAACTTTTATGTGGGAGGTCATATATGCATATTTCTATTATTGAGATGGGTCACATTATCTAGTGCTAATTGTGTATGTCTTCGTTGAATTGATTATTGAAGCTTCACATTAGACTAAGGACTATCTCATTTTTGATACCCACACACATCACACATGTCTATGTTCAATGAATGCCATATTCATTTATGTGATTGTACTTGATTAAATGTGTTTTCACATGCTCAATTTTTGTTGATCAAACACAAAAAGATTTGTGAGCTTTTAGTTGTTTTTGGAAAGTTTTTTTTTTTTTTTTTTTTTTTATACAAAAATTGTCAAAATTTCAAAAACAGTGTTGCCCTGTTCTGGTGACTCAGTCACGGGTCAGTCCAGTCCCTTGCCTTCAGTCGCGAACATTACTCAGAAGGTCTTCACGACTCACTAGTGGGTCAAAGCTCTAGTCACAAAAAATACTTAGAATATTTTTCAAAATTTGAGTTTTTATGTTTCTCGCGGCTCAGTGTGGCAACTTGTTCGCGGGAGGAAGGTCTAGTCAAGAGGGGTACACAGAGATTTTTGCGGCTTACCTCGCAACTTTTTCGCGGGTATACCTTCCAGTTGTGAAAAACACTTATAAAATTTTTAAAATTTTGTTTTTAAGTGTTCTGGCGGCTGGCCCTGGCGACTTGACTCAGTCACGAAAATCACGTGTTTTACGCAAATTGGTCAGTTTTTTAAAACTTTTCAGTTTTCCCTCAAACTTTTGTGACTGTTCATTGTCTTCCCCATTTTTACTCTCTCTCAAACTCACCATGTCACTCTCGAAAAACCTTTATTTTTGCATCATATCAACCTCAAATCTTCAAGGAAAAGGTATGGGCTTTCTTTGTCTCACTACATATTTCATGTTTTGAGCTTTATTTTCTTGAATTTGTGAGTTGTGGTTCTGATTTGTGATATCTGTAGTTTCAAATATGGGTTGGGTTCATGTTTGTGAGTTTGAGTATTTGGGTTTGGTTGATCTTGTTTCTAGGATACTAAATATGGTTGTTATCTTGTTTTGTTTCACTGTTAGAGTTTGTGCACTGATCTATGTTTGGTGGGTAAATCTCATACCCATGTTAATTTGTCTCACTGTCATAAGCTATTTGTTTGGGCTTAATGTGATTTACTCTGTTTGTGATTATTGTTGGTTCATAATAATTGAGTTATATTTTATTACTTTATAGTTGCTATTAACTATTGATATCATGTGTGTTGCTTCTGCCTTGAGGATATTGTCTGCTCTGTGTTGGTTTGAACATCTCATACTCCTTAAGATATGTCTTATAGACATATTTTTTATGTGGTTTATACTGCCTTAATACAGCTGATTATTGCATGTTGCAGTCTGTGATTAGGAATGTGCCCTAGAGAGTTCTTGATTAAGATGTTGTGCTCTCTGTCACAATGTGTTTTGCATAACTATTGTTGATAGGTTGTTCTATTTTTTGATTTAAGCTATCCCTTTCAATGTCTGAATCTCAATTGAATATGGACTTAATGGTGGTATAGTTCTATGTTCTTTTCAGTTATACTAACCTGTTACTAATGTTTGAATTTCTATCCATTATGCTTTTTTTTTTTCTTTTTTTTTTTTTTTGTGTGTGTGGTTTCTCTTGTTTTTGGTAAAACATGATGCAGGGTGAAAATGTCTCCATTCAAGAGAGCAGTTGTGAAAAGGGGCAGCAACAAAGGGAAGGAGCCTGTCATTGATGTTGATGACCTCTCATCTAGAACAAAGAGGACTCGTTCACCATCAAGAGAGTTCGATCTCAACAAGTTGAGATCCTATGTTGCCTTTCAGACTCATGAGAATTATTTCAGAGATGCTACACCATTGGTTGAAAGGGCTGTTGATCAACCTTCTCTTTTTGACACCGACATTCCTAAATGGTTTGCTCACAAAAATTGGAATTACCTTCTCTCTGACCTTGATGAAGCATATGAGAATTTGGTAAAAGAGTTTTATGCCAATGCCAATTGTTGAAGGCGAAGAACTCAAGTGCTGGGTTAGAAGAAAAATTTTCTCAATCTCTCCCACATGTCTAGCTGAGATCCTTCACATCAACCGATGCTTAAAAACTCACCGGTTTATGATGATCTATGTCCAGATGAGGACCTACTTCAGGATGCTCTTGCAAAAGACTTGGAATTCTCATCAAATGGGAACTCAATCAGTGTTTCCTCTCTTCCTCCGAAATTGAGGGTGCTTACAATCATCATGTTTCACAACCTGTACCCATTATCTAGAACCGGGTATATGAACCTCTGATGTGCCTTGTTTCTTCATGATCTGATCTCTGATGTAGAGATTGACATTTGTGCACATCTTTCATGTTCTGCACAAAACAGTTCTACAAATTGATTCAAGGACATGCATTCCTTTTTGCTGCCTCATTTCTAGGATATTGAAGCTCAAAGGGATTCATCCATCAATAGATGAGTCTCCCTACACAAAACCGACCCCAATCAACATGCGTACGTTCAACGCTAGCATTGGTCATAGTCGGAAGGGAATCAAAACGGAAACTTCAGCATCTCACAGTGGTTCACGCTCTAGTTCGTCCTCATTTGACGAAAAGCTAAACAACATTGTGGCATTTGTCCACGAGTTGAGCACCAAGATGTCCGGACTCGCATCTATCTTGCACCATCACAACATTCGGTGTGATATGAAGTTCACTTCTCTCCAAAATCAATTGGAACAAATTCAAAGAAAGCTAGAAGAAGATGAGGACTAGCTATTCCATGACAAAAAGGGGGAGATAGTGTTGATAGGGGGAGTACAATGATAGGGGGAGAAAGAGCTGGATCAAAAGGGGAGATTTCAGCAAGCAGACCTATGTTTAATACCTATGTTTAATATTTTGCTTCATATTAGCATATTTCAGTGTTTATGTTATGTTATTCAGTTTTATTTTATGCATTTGTACCTTCTGCTTTTGTAAGCTTTTAAGGTCTTTGTACCCATGCTTTGTAGCTTTTGTTGTTAAATGTCATGCATTTTCTTTAAGTACATCACTCTTGTGCCCTTTGTTGGATTTTATATCCTTAATGCAATTACCTTATGTTGTTGTATTGGTTGAGTGTTGGACATGCAAATGATACTTTACAATTGAGCTTATTAGCTTGCATGTTCGGATGTTCATTCCATGTGTGAATGAGCATTGTGATCACTATTTATAGTGATTGTTCGTTTTTGGTCAAGCCATAGTTTATTACTTATTTCCATTTTGCATGATCGCATTGTGCTTGCTCCATATGCATTACAAGTTTTCTGCATACAATGATTATATTGTGTTGTTGTGTTTCAGGAGATACTTGTTCTTATGGTTCAAGAGCTTCACAGATTCTAGAGTTAGGTATGAGTGAGTTTTGATCAACTGTTCCCAACTCATGCGTTAAGTCTAGAGTTTGTTGTAGGGTTTTGTCACGAAATAGCCAAAGGGGGAGATTGTAAGGTTGAATTTAATCAACCATCTTGTTGGCTTTATTCCGTGCCAAATTTGCTTGCAATTCAGCATTTAGAAAACCTGTATTTAGGTGGGAATCTTGTAAGGGTAGTGTGTGAGAGAGTGTGAAGAAATGCTTAAGAATGTGTAGTGAAGCAGGGACTTGCGACTGGATCTAACGGGTGGCTTGTGATTGGCAAGCTGGCAGATGATGCACACGAGCGAAGCGTGTAGAGAAGCTGAACCGTCATGCCAGCTATTGCACTACAAGACAAAAATTTCAAACTGGCCGTTCAGTTAGCTCGCTGCTTGAACTCACAACTCAGTCAAGTCGTGAGGCCAAGTCACCAGCCAGCTCTGTTTTGGAAAAACTGACTCTTCGCATTCCTTTCTCACCCTAGTATAAATACCCCTTATACCCATGAAATGTAGAGAGCTTCTAGAGAGAATTTTTGGAGAGAAACCCTAGAGAGAAACAAAATTGACTCACCTACAATTTTTTCATAGAGACTCTTCAAATTCCTTTACTCTCACCCTCTCCATTGTTACATCCTTGAGAGGTTCTTGACCAAATCCTTTTCTCACCATACTCACATCTATAAGAAGGCTTGTGGATGTGATTTTATTTGGTTTAGATTGTTTATCAATTCTGTTATTAGCTTATGTTCATTTTCCGCACATACATTGTTTGACTTTAAGCTTGAATTGATATTTTTGTAATTGGGGGTCTAAACGTTCATAGTATTTTATATGCTATTTGAACATTCAGATGGCATCCTCGATCCTAGTCCCACAATCATGAAACTCTCCAAATGAACTAATAGGTGACGATAAAAGTCTACTATTGTATGCCGGAAGCAAATTTGTTATTATCATGTTGATTTGATCCTTCTCATTTGGCCTATTAACCATTTTGGATGCTTTCCCTTTCCACTTCAATATGTGTTTGGAGAAGGTCTCTTCACTTCCTTTCTTAGTGGTCTTTAAATCTCTCAAACTCACATCGATCATGGTAAAGAAAATGAATTGATCTACAAATAATTCCATTAGCTCATTCCACACCTTAGTTTTTCTTGGATCCAAGCAATAGTACCACCTTGATGCACCTCCCGCGAGTGAAAAAGGAATGCATGTAAAGTTTGCTTTTCATCTAACCTCTTCATTTCAGCAATATTTATGTGTTAGTTTCTAAAGATTTAGGAATAAACATTTAGATTCCTATTTTGTTTATGTTGGCAAACTGAGAACAAAAACATGTCTTGATTAGGTGTTAGACATTGATTAGTGAAGCTCAACTGATCGAACATTAGATCCAACTGATAGAAAATCACAGTAAATCAGATTTTGTAGAATTTGAATCAAGCTTAAGCCCGTGGAAACGTTTGGGGTTTCAGTCCAACTCTCCTAAGTATAAAAGGAAAACCCTAACTATGTTTTGAAGACTCTTGGAAGACTTGAGAGTTACTCTTATGAGATCTGAGAGGTTTTGTAATCTTCTCACTCTACTAGTGTCTACCAGAATGAGATCTACAAACAACTGCTAGTGGAATCTAGTTAATTCTACAAGATCAACAACTAGTGATTTGAAACCTTTAAGTGGGACCTCAAAGTCATAAGCATGGGAGCTTATGTGTTGCAAATCCAAGAAAGAAGAGTCCATGGAGTTAAAGCTTGCACGTGGTTGTGCTAGTAAGTTCCACTAGTGGTAGCAATAGATTTAGGGTTAAATCTTTTGTAAACTTCAATTCTTTCTAGTGGATTTGTTTACCTTGAGGATTGCTAGGTCAAATCCTTCCCAGGTTTTTACCATGAGTGATCATCTGTTTGTTATTTTCTTTTCCACTGTCAATGATATGATTTATTGCTGCTTAACCTAGATCTCATAATTAATCTAAGTAAATACTTGGCCAATATATTAGGTTAAACAATCTATTTTAAGGGGTCCAAAAAAACAAACAAGTGGTATCACAGCATGTTAGCTCTTGTTTAGGTAGCCTTGACTTGATCCTTAACCCCTGTTGTCATGGAACATGGTCACTCTCTTGTGATCCCTCCCCATATCGATGGATACAACTATGCCTATTGGAAGGTAAGGATGAAAGCATTCTTGAAATCTCTAGATGAGAGAGTAAGGGTTTCTTAGAAAATGGTTGGGAGAGACCTACCACTGCTATGAGTGAATGGTCTACTACTCAAAAAGAAGCAGCGAGCTTTAATAACAAGGCTATGAATGCTATATTCAATTACCGTTTCTATGGAAGAATTCAAAAGGATTAGAATTCTAAAGGATTTATAATGTAGAGGTTGCTCACATTGCCTGGAATATCCTGCAAATTGTGCATGAAGGCACTAAAGCAACAAAGATTAATAAACTACAATAGTTAACCTCTAGGCTTGAAAGCCTTAGAATGGTAGACGATGAGACTTTTGATGAGTTCTATGCCAAACTGAATGACATAGTGAACTCAGCCTTTTAATTTGGGTGAAGTATATGATCAACCTAAGATTGTTAGGAAGATCCTTAGATCCTTAACTGAGGACTTTAGACCTAAAGTCACTGCCATAACTAAAAGCAAGGATGTTGATACTATTCCTATAGATGAGCTTATCGGATCTCTTTAATTCTATGAGTCTGACTTTCCCAAAACTAGCAAATCCAAATCTGTGGCTCTAAAATTTGTTGATGATGTAGATGATTGTGGATTTGATGATAATGTCTCTTCTACAAAGATTGCTTATCTTGCTAAGAACTTTATAAACTTTTTGAGAAACAATAATATAAGGGCAAGAAATTCAAACAATGCTAACTCTAAGAATGTGAAGAAGAATGAAACAACTAAGTATAATGCTTCTGAAAAATCAAAAGAAAAAGTTGTTCAATCTTCTAACAATTGTTTACGCCAATAGCATTTTGGTTGTCAAGGGTATGGTCACCTTAGGTCAGAATGTCCTACATATTTGAGATCTAAGGGAAAAGCTACTGTTGTTACCCTTAGTGATGATGAAGTTTCTGATCATGAGTTTGAAAGTGATCAAGAAGGAAATTTCATGGCTTTCATTGCCATTGTGGTAGTAAGTGAGTCTGAAATTGTTGATGAAAACACTTTTGCTGGGGAACTCTCTAATAATACTGACTTGCAAGAGGCTTATAACAAGCTTTGCGAGATTGCAGTAAAGGATGCTATGAATGTTGAGTTGGGTTTGAAAAAGATTAACACTTTTGAGCAAGAAAAGAAAAATTGTTTGATGCTAATGAACTCATAACCTCTTTTAAGATTGAGAACATATCTTTGATTGGGACAGTTAAAAGTTTAGCATTTGAATTATCTGTTGCTAGAGATCAACTTGATAGGACTTCAACTTCTAAACTGGATAACATGTTGAAGGTTCAAAAGTCTATTTATGATAAGACAGGGTTAAGGTTTGTTGAGAGTGTTTCTACTTCTGTTTGTTCATCCTACTAGTTGCACACACTACACGCAAATATTTGTTAAACTTTGTACATATGATTGTGTGTTAACTAATGTGGCCATCCAAACTTATACATTGTTGGATATTTAATACTCTTTTTAGGGTATGAGTTGAAATATTTTTGAAGAGAAAAGTTGAATCTTGATGAAAAATTTAATTGGCTGAAGAAAAAGTGTTTTTGAGAGCTTCTGGAATCATTCATATGCATTCATATCATGAAAACTGGCTTTGAATCGTGTTTCTATAGAAAATTTCAAGTTTTCAAAAACTCTAGGCTTTCATGTTTATGATTGAATCGAACCTGTTTTTCGACCAATCGAAAATTTTTTTTTTGAGTTTTTAGGCCAAAAATCTCCATCTAATTCGATTCTTGTTTGATTGCTGCCCAATCAAACGAATTTTGTATTTCTAAATCTTCGATCGCTGCTCGATTGCTCTCGATTGATCGAAATTTGAATTTTTTGAATTCTTAAGGCTTTTGATATATCAGTTTGTCCTACTCCTTTTCTTTCTCTTCGATTCCTTTCGATTCCTATCATTCTTAGGATTTTTTCTTTTTAAATCTTTCTAAGTCCAAGCTTCAAGGTTTTCTTCTTTGTCATCTGGTAAGACTCTTTTACCCTTTCATTTTTATTATTTTCAGTTTACACATGCATAATCATCAATTTTTTTTCAAAATTTTTGAACTTAGAATTTTTAGGGTTTTTGATAATTCTAGGTGTTTTGATCAAATTTGTTCAATAGATTTTTGTTCATGCATCATATAAACATGCTTCCTCTACTTTAATTTCAAAATTTTCATGATTTGTGTAAAATTTTGAAATTAGGGTTGATGTGTTCTTGAGGAATTTGGGGTTTTTGTTCAATTGGGTAAAATTGACCGAAATTGACCTTTGTTATTGTTTAATTGAGTGTGTATAACTTGTTTTATACCTGTTATGATGTTCAATTAATCAATTTGTGTGTTTTTGAAGAATTAGGGTTTCAAAATTGGGAATTTTTAATAAAACATAAAATTATGGGCCAATTTTTTAAATTGTGAGACAATTTATTTTTTCATTGCATTAGTTCATGCATGACTTCTGTCTATGCATCATGCATCATATAGATTTTGAAAATTCTCTATATATTGCGTTAAATCTCTCTCTAACGCAGTTTGCCCTTGGTTTTGTGATTTGTTTTGTTGTTCATCTTTCTTTAGATCTTAGATATAGCTCATAAGGTTGGTAGAAACTTTAAAACCAAAGCTAAGAAAGCCTCTACATTCTCCTCTGCTCCTGTTGATTTTGATAGGGTTAGGTTTCCTATAGCCAAAAATGAAGATATTTTTAAAAACTTAACCAAATATAGTTCTATTTAGGGAGAAAGACATGTAAATCTAGATTAGTTAGATCCTTCTATCCATAGGAATCTAGAGACTAGGAGCTGGTTGTCTTCATGTACTATTTTTGATCCTCCCCCTGCTGCTTTGATTAGAGAATTCTATTCAAATCTCTCTATTCATTCTGATGATTTAGGTGGTCATTACCTGACTACTTGGATTAGAGGTGAAGAATTTCAAATTACTAAGAAAGTAGTATCTGATGCTCTTCATGTACCTCTTGTTCGTAGACCTACCTTTCCATACACTGAGTCTCCTCTTATAGATGATGTGATGTCTCTTCTTTGTAGAAGATCAGTTACTTGGGGATCTGAACCAAGAATAAACTCAAGTGAGTTTACTGAGCTTAACTACATCTTCTTTAGGATTGCTTGTCACAACATCTTCCCTATCTCTCATATCCACACTATTCCATTGGAGAGATGTATCTTTATGTATGTTCTCATTACTGATGGTCTCATTTGTTTTCTATCTCTTTTCATTAAGACCATTGTTGAGGTTTTTAGGAGTACAGCTAGGATTCATAGGTTATTCTTTCTAGTTTTTATCTATAGGGTGTTGAACTATCTAGAGTTAGAAAACTTTCCTCCTTTAGAGTTAGTTCATATCACTTCACCTATAGGAGCCACTTTTCTTAGACAAAGATCTACATAAAGGAAGCCTATTGAACCAAGTGTTGGTACATCAAAGCTACCACGTGTGGATGCTGCTGCTATTGGACATTTACCTGCTGAGGAGATTCCTATTGATCCTACTGCTATTGTAGATCCTACTGCTGCTTCTGAGCATACTGAGCCTACTGTTCCTCCTCCTCTCTCACTTCATGCTATAATGGAGACCTTTATGACAACTCAAGCAGCTTGTGGAAAACTTATTGATGAGCTACTTACAGAGGTTGCTGCCTTGATGGATGATTTTTCTGAGTATAGGAGTGCTTTTCCACCTCCTCCACCATCTGATCCTTGATGATTGCCTTTGGTAATTCGTAACAAAAGGGGGGAGTAAGTTTGTGAGCTCTTGTACTTAGGGGGAGAGTTTTGTAGCTAGGGGGAGAGTATATGATGGAGAAAAGATATATATATATATATATATATATATTGTACTTGTTTATTTTTAGTTTGATTGTACTTATTTATCTTTTGTTCTTGTTTCACAAACATGATGTTATTGATTATGATGGTTTATTGATGATGTTATTCATTTGATATCTGTCAACCTTGATGTGTTCTAAATTCAAGTTCAGTTTTTTTTTAGTTGGATTTGTACTATATTTTCCACACATGCATTTATGGTTTATTTTCAGTGTTTCAAGAAATTACAGGTTAATTCTTTCATCAACTACTATCTATTCTACCAACTAATAGTTAGTAGATTGTGATTGAATTGTATTAGGGCAACACTTTGTAAAATTGGGCTAGTTCTTGAGTTGAACAATTCATGTGTATGTGTGTTTTGTAATGGATTTCCAAAGGGGGAGATTGTTAGGTTCTAAAGATTTAGGATTAAATGTTTAAATTCCAATTTTGTTTATGTTCGCAAACTGAAAATAGAAATATGTCTAGATTAGGTGTTAGACATTGCTCAAGATTATACAAATCAAGTTTTAAGAACATTCAAGCTGCAGAAAGGAGAGTTGAATATCAGTGAAGCTCGAACAGTCGAAAATTAGATCCGACCAATCAAAAATCACAGTAAATCAGATTCTACATAATTTGAATCAAGCCCAAGCCCTTGGAAAAGTTTAGGGTTTTAGACTAACACTCCTAAGTATAAAAGGAATACCCTAACGACATTTTGAAGACTTTTGGAAGACTTGAGAGTCACTCCAATGAGATCTAAGAGGTTTTGTAATGTTCTAATTCTACAAGTGTCTACCGGAATGAGATTTACAATAAAATGCTGGTGGAATCTAGTTGCTGCTAGAAGTTAAAAAACTGGTGATCTGAAACATTTAAGTGGGATTTCAAAGTTATAAGCGTGGGAGCTTGTGCGCTGCAAATCCAAGAAAGAAGAGTCCGTGGAGTTAAAACTTGCACGTGGTCGTATCAGCAAGTTCTACTAGTGATAGCAATAGATTTAGGGTTAAATCTTTTGTAAACTTCAATTCTTTCTAGTGGATCTTTTTACCTTAAGGATAGTTAGGTCAAATCCTCCTCAGGTTTTTACCTTAAGACGGTTTGTTTCATTAGTTTTCCTGGGTGATCATATCTGTGTGTTATTTTCTTTTCCACTGTGCATGATTTATTGCTATTTAACCTAGATCTCATAATTAACTTAAGTAAACAATCTATTTTAAGGGGTCTAAACAAACAAACATTATGTATCTCCTAACATGTTGCTTAGGATTTCTAGTCCTATCAAAGTTTTCCACATCAAAAATCTTAAACTTGGGAGACAATGCGATAGGAGTTTTGGAACTCAATCCACCCATATTGTAGATATAGTCATCCATCCCTTGAGCCTTGCGAAAGGCTATTTGCATCTTCTCCATCTTTTCTTTCATGGCCACAGTATCTATGATAAACTTCTCAAATTGCTTATTCCTATCATAATTGGCCTTTTCTCTTTCATCCTATTCCTCTCTTTCCTCTTCTTCGTTAATCTCTATATGCACGAGCTTCTTGATCTTGCTCTCTTCTAGCTTAGAGAGACAACCTCTCATTTTTTTCAGAGCCTCTTTTTGTTTCTCTCTTGTTTTGTATATCTTATATACGATCGAGTCATCAATTAGAGCTGGCATTTCTTCTTCTCGATGTGTGATCTCAACCTTAATCAAACACCTTCCGTTGCTTTCTCGGATCCAAGTTGGAGTGGAAACATGCTTTCTTGATTTTGTTGGAGCAATGATGCTTGAAAAGAAGTGTCTTAGTTTTATTAAGCCCATGTCCCAATTAGAAGCTTATTTTATGTAGATATTTTTAGGAAGTCTTTTAGTTCAATTTAATGAAGGTCCAATTACAAGATCACTCCCTTTCCACTCATGAACCCTACCCGTTATTTCACATGGGCTTGGTCTATTTACAATTAAGCTCTCAACTTCCTCTCACGGGCTTCCATTAGAATGTGCTTATAAATTTTCAACCCTTTATCTCAAATATGGGCCAACAATGTATTCGTCACCTTTAGGCTCTTCTCTCTTTATATTTGTCAACCTTTTTCTTGAAGTAGCCTTCTAGCTAGAATATATGGTGGCCTTATTCTCAAAGCCCATGAATCTCTTATCATTTTAAGCCCTAACATGCAACAAAGAGGCCCAAGATTATGGAGATTCATATTGACTTTGTAGGATGTTGGATGCTAGGTCTATAGCATATTTGTTACCTTAGGCCCAAAGCTTTCTCTTCCAAACGGCCTTTGATTTTGGGCTTATGATAGCAAATAGGCTATGATCTTATGAACCTTTCAAGTTAAGACATACTTTGGATTTTGGACAAGCCTCTTATATGTGAGAACTCCTTTTCTTTTTGTCCCGTTGTCTTAGGGTATGTGAAAACTTTTGGGTTATCCTTTCAAATTTTATATATTTTATTTGTCCTTTAGAGTTAAGTGAACACAAGATATATGGTGGAATAAACAAGATATATAAAGGGTACCATCTTTTGATAGGATCTAGGATCTCTCTAATTGTGGGTAAGCTCCTTAAAGCTAAAGGGATAGATCAATAGGTCACTCATAACTAGGTAGGCCATGATTCCAACCTTAGGCCTAAATGGATCGTAATGGATTGGTGGCAAACCGTTAATGCACTCAAAGCCCATTATAGGAAATGGCATGGATTGTGAGTTGGTGGGATGAACTTCAAAAAGTCTTGGCCCGAATGGAGCCTCCACTTTCCCACTTATCACCAACCATGGCAAAGGTATAAAAGAACCAAGTGAAAGTGCGTGTAAACAATATTAAACAAGCCTTTATCAATATTAAGAAATGGAACACATTGGAATCATACTCTCTATCCTAGTGAAGTCGCCATTGTGGGCGCAAGCGCTCGTGACAGGTCATTCTTGCGATATGTATGAGTATGCCTATGGCTTAGGGTAGACCATTGTGGAGGGTATAAATGGATTCACCACCTAATTTAAGTCTAGGAACCATAAATATAGTGCCCTTCATGGAAGGATTGATCTTTACCAAAGCACGTGTTCGGAGTTTAGGTATAGGGATGGGAAGGTGTTAGGTACCCAACCCCACCTGACTCGGGGTTAGCTTCCACTCACTGTGTTCCAAATCTTAATCTCATTAAAGGAAAATTTAATATGTTATTCTAACTCTCACACACACACACACACACACATACTAGCCTTCATCTAAGACACACAACATGGCATAAACATCCCAAGCCTAATCATTCATCTATCATGGCATTAAGCATATATTCCCTGTTGACCCCTCACGGCTGCTCGACCACCTATCACGGTGACGCTTGCGCGCTTCTCCCTCCTTCTAGAAAGAGAGGGGGTGTAGGCATGCACATGCATACAAAGCTCAAAGCTCGAGTACTCTGGAGGTGTGATGTACCCCGGGTGTGTGATTGGAATATGAGTCAATTTTAAGGAAATTACCAAGGCTACTTGAAGTCACCACCAATCATTGGGTTTTTCTAAGGTATGATTGGTCACCTAACTATATTTGATTTTATTATCGATCCTAGGCTAAGAAAAAGGTCATTTTTCCTAATCTAATTTGGATGGATAAAATATCTTGATTCTTAAGTTCGGAACTCTAGTTACATGTAGGGAAGGTGTTAAGCACCCCCACAGTGCCTGTCCAAGGATAGTCCTTTGTTTTGGTAAAACCATAATATTTAGACATTGGCAATTGAAAACAAGCTATTGGCATTAGCATACGGGGGCTTTAAATGTTTTGGGCTTTGAGGTTTGATTCTGGAATCGATGCTTTCTTAGTGCATTTGGAATTGATGCCAAATTTCCACGGCAAAAATCCGACAGCATTTCGCCTTATTTTCGTGGTGGAAATCCAGTAGTGCTTCGCCTCAGGTGCATCATAGCACACAAAACTATGTTCTCACCAAGCTTTTGCTATGAGAATACGGCAATAGGGTGCCTCATTTTCATGACAAAAATCTATTAGAGTTTTGCGTTTCGTGCGCTATGGTGCATTGACAAGGTTTCGCATATGTGTATATGACGTGTATCAACAAGCTCGTAATGAGACGAGCTGAAGCCCTTCAAAGCATCAAGCGTGTTGATACATGTCACATACATGGGGAAACCAGTGTCACTGGGTGACATGGATCGGGACAATCACACTGTGATGATTGTGCACACAATATAGCATGAATATGCACCTATGGCAATTGCCTTGAGCACATACCCACACTACAACGTCTAGAGCTCTCATGACTAGAGAAGGTCATTCATGTAGCCACAAGAGTCCATCATACAAAGTGCACAATCACCCATAAACAAGCATATATAGATATACATACATCATGCACAATGCAACCACACAGAGCGGGAAAGTAAATCAGACATTGCCAATGTTCCAAGGGTATGGCCCAACAAGGTACAGGAAATGTAAAATAGACAGGTCATACCTAGGAAATGCAGCCCAAGCAAGGAGCGGGAAAAGATAAAGGGTACAAGGAGATGAGGAACCCTAATACATGCTCTAGAAAATAGGCATAGAGAGGGAGATAGAAGGACATAGCCACTCGGGGAGGCTAAGCCTCTAATCTACTGAACATTGACCTCTTCGGGGCTTGCGTCTTCTTGCTCACACCCAGGAGGTTGTGCCATCGCTCCATGTGTCCGCGCTCCATGCATGTACATGCAAAGACAAAAGAAACAAGCCAACAGACAAGCAAAGAAAGAAACAAGGGAAAAAGGAAGAGCATGAAAAGAACACACTAATAAAGAAAGCCAAACGAGGGCAAACAAAGCATGTGAAAGGGCAAACAAACATGTTATCAGACAAAGAGGGTGTCCTAGGAGGATAAATGTAGGTTTGGATTGAGTGTCCATAGTTCCATTAGATAGGAGTATGGATGACACACAGACTCATGCATGAATATGTAGGTAAGCATGCAAAGATGCATAGAAGTGAAGAAAGCCAAACAAGTGGCATAAAGCAAGCAAGGCAAGCATATCAGCATCATACAGAGTAGAGAAAGGTGTGTATCAAGCACACCAACACCACAGAGGTGTAACTCACAAGTGGTTACATCTAAACAAGCCCTAGGAGGAACATATGTAACCCCACAAGCAAGGACTGACAAGCATAAGCCCACGAAGGGCGCAAAGCATGGCAAAGCCAAGATCTAGACAGGCAAACATAGGCATTAAGCATAGAAACAAGCAAGCAAACATAGACATGCATAAAGGAAATGATCCAAACCCTTTGATATAGGCCTAGGTATGCGGATCTAGGCCTAGACCATGGGATCTAGATCTAGATCCCACCAAAAGGGCCAAAACACAAGAAAGAGAGACATCAAAGAACAAAAGGGCTATAGAAGCACATGGCATAGCAACCAACATATAGATCTAAACAAACATGGCATGGAGCACATAAACATGTAGATCCAAGCAAAGGCACAACATGGAGCCCAAAGAGACATAGATCTAAACATGGGCATGTAGATCTAAGCAAAAGCATGGAATAGAAATCATAGGCATGTAGATCTAAGTATAAACATGGCAAAGAACACATAGGCATGTAGATCTAACCATAAACATGGCAAAGAACACATAGGCATGTAGATCTAATCATAAACATTAAATTTAGACAGATCCTAGCCCAAGAAGGCTAGGCCAACAACATCAACGCAATAAATCATGGCATAAGCAAGTAAACGTGCTAGAAAAACCATAAAGACAAGCTAGGAAGCAAGAACATGCTAGGAAAAGCAATAAAGCATATTATTGAACAAGAAAAAGCTAGAAAAAACTAAAAAAGAAAAGGGTGTGGATTGTAGCTAAAAAGCTACATCCACACCCCTAAACCTCAAATCCAAGGCATGGACCAAGGAAAGGAAGATTGGGTGCAAGAACACTACCTTGTGATTGTCGAGAAAAGAGAAGAATCAAAGGTGTTTAGTGGTGTTTAAATGTGTTTGGGAGAGAAATTAGAGAAAGGAGAAAGAGAATCTACATAGGAAACTACCCAAAATCCTTTTTTTTTTTTTTTGGTGTAAAATGTGGGGTCTGGGGGCATTTTTGGACTTTGGCACACTTCCCAAGGCTTGACGCACCTTGTATGTGTGCCAAGGAAACCTGGCTAACACCAACAGTTTTGTCTTTTTCTCACTTTTTGGTTCTGAATTTGACTGAATATTTGAAGGCCTTTATGGACTCTGATTAAGCTGATCTTGGTGTCCTTGGAAAGCTCTAGATGTCTAGTTTCTAAAACACTAAAGAAACTGAAAAATACAATAGTTAGATCAAAAGTTATGGCCTTGGGAAGCGTGCTGATGCACTTTTCATGGTTTTCTGGATATCTCTACCATTTTAACTCCGATTTCGACCAATGAATAGTCGTTGGAAAGGGAATTCGATAATCTTTACAACGTTGTTGGCACAAAATCGTTTTGTCAGATGGATCAAAAATTAGGGTTTCTGGTGCCCCTAAGAGTCAACGTCGGGTAAAATTTGGCCAAACTTGACAAAAAGCTCTGAGTGAAAAATGTTGTTTTAGGAGGACTTTAACCTCATTTGAATTTTGGTCAACCCAAGGTTAACGAGGGTCATTTTGGTCGATTTGACTAGAGAAGGCACTTTGAGTGCTCTGATGCCAGAATGGGTTGCGCCATGTCGATCTAGATGTTTTTGTGACCCTATGGAGAAAATATAATATTTTTGAAATTTTCAAAGTCCGGCACGCAAATTGAGGCCAAAAGAAATATGGTATCTATAGCTGCCCCTTCTTTTTCTAATATCTCGAGTGTAATGAGATGTGTTGGATGAAGAACATAATTCCCCATTTTGTTGCCCCAAAATTGCATGCGGAAACTGCGTTATTTAGACGTTTGCTCTGCTCTTGAGGTTAGTGTCTATCTTCTCTTTCTCTTTATTTTCTGCAAATATGTTAGTAACAAAGCAACTAGGAAAGCATGATAGAATTTATTTCATTTTTTGATATTTTTGCATATATGTTTTTCTTTTTCTTTTATATTTTTCTTTTTATTTATGCCATGTTGATGTTGGAAAATATATATATGTTCACATGTTTAAGTAGCATAGGTGAACTCGCATATGTTGGATGCAATGAAAACACACGAAAATCTATGAAAACCAAGTATGCATTAAAAACTATGAATAATAAAAGGAAATTTTGAGAGACTGAAACATGATAACAATCCAAATTTGAAATAATAGTCTTGAACATGTAGGATTAGGTGACCACTGCCGCATTTGAATCCTGCTGAGATTAGAAAACCCTTGCCAAATTCGAACCTCAGAATGATAGGTAGGATTAGATGATCACTTCTGAATCTGAATCCAGCTCAAATTAGAAAACCACTATCGAATTTGAACCTCGAAATGATAGATAGGATTCAACGACCACAATAGAATTTGAATTTTGCTGAGATTAGATGACCACTGCTGAATTTGAACCTTGAAATGATAGATAGGATTAGACGACCACTGCTGAATTTGAATCCTCCTGAGATCAGATGACCATTGATAAATTTGAACCTCAAAATGATAGATTAGATTAGATGACCACTACCAAATTTGAATCCTGTTGAGATTAGACGACCACCATCGAATTTGAAAACTGTTGAGATTCGACGACCACTACCAGATTTGAATCCTACTAAGATTAGACGACCACTACCGAATTTGAACCTTGAAATGATAGATAGGATTAGACGACCACTACTGAATTTGAATTGTGTTGAGATTAGACGACCACTGTCGAATTTGGATTCTACTAAGATTATATGACCACTGCCAAACTTGAACCTAGAAATGGTAGATAGGATTAACGACCACTACCGAATTTGTATGCTATTAAGATTAGTTGACCACTGCCGAATTTGAATCCTGTTGAGATTAGATGACCACTGCCGAATTTGAACCTCAATATGATAGACTGGATTAGATGACCACTATCGAATTTGAATCACGCTGAGATTAGATGAACACTGCCAAATTTCAACCTTAAAATGATTTATAGGATTAGACGACCACTGCCAAATTTGGATCCTATTGAGATTAGATGACCACTGCTAAATTTGAATCCTACTGAGATTAGACATCCATTGTCGAATTTCAACCTCAAAATGACGGATAGGATTAGACAACCATTGTTGAATTTGAATCCTATTGAGATTAGATGACCACTGCAGAATTTGAATCCAACTAAGATTAGATGACCACAATCGAATTTGAACCTCGAAATGATAGATAGGATTAGACAACCACTACCGAATTTGAACCTCGAAATGATTGACAGGATTAGACCACCACTTCTGAATTTGAATCTTGCTAGGATTAGATGACCACTGCCAAATTTGAATCCTGCAGAGATTATACGACCACTACTGAATT
Organism: Quercus ilex subsp. ballota; assembly: GCA_032727855.1. NCBI lineage: Eukaryota > Viridiplantae > Streptophyta > Magnoliopsida > Fagales > Fagaceae > Quercus > Quercus ilex. Next base: position 57,051,749 of record CM064908.1, read on the forward strand.
TGAACCTAGAAATGATAGATAGGATTAGACGACCATTATTGAATTTGAATCCTATTGAGAATAGACGACCACTGCCGAATTTGAATCCAGTTGAGATTAGATGACCACTGCTGAATTTGAATCCTGCTAATATTAGATGACCACTACCGAATTTGAACCTCGAAATGATAGATAGGATTAGACGACCACTACCAAATTTGAACCTCGAAATGATAGATAGGATTAGACCACCACTGCCGAATTTGAATCTTGTTAAGATTAGAGGACCACTGCCGAATTTGAATCTTGTTAAGATTAGATGACCACTGCCGAATTTGAACCTAGAATTGATAGATAGGATTAGACGACCACTACTGAATTTGAATCCTGTTGAGATTAGACGACCACTGTCGATTTTAAATCCTACTAAGATTAGATGACTACATCTAAATTCGAACCTCGAAGTGATAGACAAGATTAGAAGGCCACTGTTGAATTTAAGTCCTATTAAGATTAGACAAGCACTGCCGAATTTGAATCCTATTGAGATTAAACAACCACTGCCAAATTCGAACCTTAAAATGATATGCAGGATTAGACAACCACTTTTGAATTTGAGTCCTATTGAGATTAGACGACCACTACTAAATTTGAATCCTCTTGAGATTAGACAACTATTGCCGAATTTCAACCTCGAAATGATATATAGGATTAGATGACCACTACTGAATTTGAATCCTACTATGATTAGATGGCAACTGCTAGATTTGAACCTTAAAATGATAGATAGGATTAGACGACCACTACTGAATATACTGAGATTAGATAACTATAGTCAAATTTGAACCTTGATGTGATAGATGGGATTACATGACCACTGCCAAATTTGAATCCTACAAAGTTTAGATGACCATTGCTGAATTTTAACCCAGAAATGATAGATGACCACTGCAGAATTTGTTTTAGCTGAAATGAACGAACTTGTAGTTGAACAACCAATAGATGAAACTAGGGATGATGTGGTTGTATTGGATACACCACAAGATACTACTCATGAGATGTCTAGTACACAGGTGCCTCGTCGTAGTGGGAGGATTGTTAGGCTACCTATAAGGTTTATAGGTTTGGGAGAAACTTATGAAGCTATCTCAGAAAAGGCTGAAACCGATCCTTTTACTTACGAAGAAGCAATGAATGATATAGATGCATATCATTGGGTTAAAACTATGAAATCTGAATTAGATTCCATGTATTCCAATCAAGTTTGGGATCTTGTAAAGGCGCTTAACAGCATTAAACCTGTTGGTTGCAAATGGGTTTACAAGAGGAAGAGAGGGATAGATGGAAAGGTTGAAACCTTTAAAGCAAGGCTAGTAGTGAAAGGGTATACTCAAAAAGAAGGTATTGATTATGAAGAAACCTTTTCACCAGTAGCAATACTTAAATCTATCAGAATTCTCTTATCCATTGCTGCTCATTATGATTATGAGATTTGGCAAATGGATGTCAAGACTGCATTTCTTAATGGCAATCTTGAAGAGGAAATCTATATGATGCAACCAGAAGGTTTCATAGCAAAGAACCAAAAGCATATGGTATGCAAGTTGAAAAGGTCCACTTATGGACTTAAACAAGCATCTAGGTCATGGAACATCAGATTTGATCAAGCAATCTAGTCATTTGGTTTTGAACAAAATCTTGATGAACCATGTGTGTACAAGAGACATGGAGATAAAGTAGTAATGTTCCTAGTACTTTATGTTGATGATATTCTACTCATTGGAAATGATGTAGGGGTAATGTCATCCGTAAAGGTTTGGTTGTCTAGCCAATTTGATATGAAGGACTTGGGTGAGGCTAACTTTATTCTAGGGATCAAGCTTTGGTGAGATCGCAAGAATAAGATGTTAGGCTTACCACAAGCTAGATATATAGATAAGGTTCTAGAACAGTTTAGCATGCAAAACTCCAAGAAATGATTGCTTCCTTTTAGACATGGAGTTCCTCTATCTGATAACTAAAGGCCTAAGATTCAAGAGGAAGTAGAAATGATGAGACAAGTTCCTTATTGCTCGTGGAGATGTAGTGGTTGCAAAGATTGAAAGTGCAAATAATCTAGCAGATCCCTTTACCAAAGCCTTGCCTCAAAGGACCTTCGAGTCGCATTTGGAGGGAATGGGAGTTAGATTAGTGCACAATAGTCTTTAGGGCAAGTGGGAGATTGTTGGAATTAGGGCCCTAGAATCCTATTGTATGATGTTATGTATGATATCATGTATGACATTATGTTTGACATGACGTGTAACTCAATATTGTAATTAATAAAGTTATTTTATTATTATCTAAAATAATGGTAACATGAATATTCAAACATTATCATTTAGTCCATGAGATGCATAGTATGTGATTTATGTGATTTAGTCACAGAAGATATAAGTTACAAGTTCTTTGTAAACTCAGAATTTTAGTTCATAGTCGGTGATGAAATAGGGTGTTTCATCTGCGAAGACTATAACATATCAACTAAGATGATTTATCTTGATCATGGAAGTGGAGACTTCTAATTGATATGTTGATATGTTTTAAGAGTTAAGACATATTGAACTGGACCGCTGTGAGATTTATTATTCTCCTAATGACTGTCAATTGAATAATAAATCTCACGACTTATATTTGCATGAACTCTTAATCGTGAGAGAATAATGGACCTAATCATGAAGTGTAGGTTGCTTTTATATATCAGGAGTGAGATCTAAAGTAATGGTCAAAACCTCAGTATGTTGGGCAGCCACATTTAGTGTTGATGGAACATATATTCTCAAGATGGAATGTATAGTCTCTTAACGGAGATATAAAATATTCCCTTGAGATAAGTTTATGGGATCAGTTATTCAGAAAATTAGGCCTAACCACTTTTGTAAGAAATTAATAAAGTATATATATTTATGAAATTAAATTTCATAAATATATGGTGAATAACTTAAAATGATTAAACTGGGTACTCAAGGATTAAGATGTAGTAATTTACAAAGTGACAATCTACTTTCATAATTTTGTATTACTACAAATATTTTATGAAGGGGTTGCATGTGTAATAAAGTATTGAGATATAATTTATTAATAAGGCCTAGAGTGCAATTATATTTATATAGTGGTATTAAATATAATTAATGGTAACTTTGGGCTTGTCAAGAGTTGACAGAAAAGCTCAAGGCCCATTGGAGCTAATGTCTTATTGGTCCCTTTTAGTCCCACTCCAAGCCACATACTAAAGCCCAATTGGAAATGCCCAATAGGCCAGCCCAATTAGATAATCAGTTAAATATAAAGGGAAACATATACAAAATTTTTCAGATAAGAGAAAGAGAAAAAGAGAGACACCATTGTGAAATGGTGTGTATGTGTGAGTGAAACCACTCGATTACTCTCCCTTGGAAACTAATTGAGAGACCATACATCTTGGGCGTTAGTGGAATTGGAGTGAAGATTGAAAGTGTTCCTGAGAACTTCTGATCTTTGGTTTTGAAATTCACTACACCAAGGTACACTCTCTTGTTCTATATTCTAAAACTTACATAATGCATGTTATCAATTCTGAATGAAGTAAATCCGTTATTTTTCCGCTGCGTACGAGTATATTTCCAACAAACCCTACATACGCAAAGTCAAAGCTGTATACGTAGGCTTACCTCCACATATGCATGGCGCTTGGTAGAAGCATATATTCCCCTGTTTTGAGCAGAGTTTCTCCACTCCCAAGCAAACCTAGGGTTCTGCTTAAGAGTGTGCACTTAAGAAGGGTCTTGTGACTGGATCTCGCAACTGGCGAGTCGCCAAAGGTGGCACACGTGTGAAGCATGCAGGAGAGCTAAAGAGTCACGTCAGCTGTTGCACTATAGGACAAAACTTCCAGTCTGGCCAAGTTGTTAGCTTGTGACTCAAACTCGCGACTTGTTCCAGTCACGAGCTCGAGTCGCCAGAACATGCTGTTTGTTACAAAACTGACTTTTCGCATTCCATACACACCCTACTATAAATACCCTTATACCCACGTATTGTAGAGAGCTTCCAGAGTGAATTTTGAGAGAGAAACCCTAGAGAAAAACAAGATTGACTCATCCATAATCTTCATCCTTTGATTCTCCAAATTCCTCTACTCTCATCCTTTCCATTGATATATCTGTTGGAAAATCTAGTTTTGTATCTCATACAAAACATACAGCGGAAGCAACAAACATGGATCTATTTCATTCATGATTGATAACACGCACTATGTAAATTTCAGAATTTAAGAATAAGATAGCGTACCTTGGTGCGGTGAAATTCAAAACAAAAGATTATAAGTACTTGGGAACATTTTTAATCTTCACTCCAATTCCACTAATACCCAAGAAGTGTGGTCTCTCAATCAGTACAAGGGAGAAAATAAGAGAGTGGCTTTCTCTCATACATACACACCATTTCACAATGATTGCTCTCCCACAAAATTCTGTATGTTTCTCCCTATATATCTAACTGATTATCTAATTGGGTTAGCCTTTTAGGCCATTCCAATTGGGCTTAAGTGTGTGGCTTGGAGTGGGACCAAAAAGGGACCAATAAGACACTAGCTCCAATGGGCCTTGAGCTTTTCTGTTAACTCTTGACAAGTCTAAAATTAACATTAACTATATTTAATACTACTATATAAATATAGTTGCACTCTAGGCCTTATCTATAAATTATATACCAAGATTTTATTGTACATGTAACCCTTTTATAAAATATTCGTAGTAATACAAAGTCATAAATGTAGACTGCCACTTTAAATATTACATTTTAATCCTTGAGTATCTGATTTAATGCTTTAAGTTATTCATCATATATTTTCATAATCGAACTATTTCTTTCTAAATAAATCTTTTCCCCATTAGTCTTGACTTTGAAGGTTTGCACCTTCAAATCTATCAATCTCATTTTCTTGTAGACCTATTTGAAAACAACAGGCTTAATGCCATTAGGTGCCTCTACAAGCTCTAGACATTAAATAGAATCCAATTCTACTCACATAACCTTGATCCAGTAATCCATATTCATATCATCTATTGCCTTTATGTAGGACCGAGGATCAAATTCATATCTTTATGGAATGACTTCAAAAGTTTATTAAAAAAGTATGAATTTATTTGGTAATTGATAATCCTCCCACTACGATATTGTACTGGTGTAATAGTTATCTACAGAATAATGTCTTGTGGTGTATTTAATACAACCATCTCATTTCTAAATGTATTTTATAGCTGTCCTACAACAAATTCTGACATTTTTCTTCTAGAACAATCTACCTTTAAAAGAGCCCTATTCCTCCTTTATGTATGCATTGACTTAAAGAAGTCATTAGGACTTCATTCCTTTACAAAAAGGAGCCCTAGATCTTATTATCCTCTAAATAGAATTCATAGACTGGAAATATAATAAAATAAAAAAATTGTTGTAAAAGCCCATCTTTCACCAATCTTGAATATCATTTAGATTAATAAGATCTAGACATAAGTGCCAAAACATACAATTACAAAAGGATGGAAACTTTTTCTTTAAAAGTAAAATATGTAAATTTTCATCTAGAAAACAATCATGGACAATTCTAAGCTTTACCAAAATGGAAACACTTTTCTTTTGGTAATACTTTTGAGTCTAATTTCCTTTTGGCGACTACTAGGGAAACTAGCTTGTCCAACTGTTTAGTATTTTAATTCTGCTTCTTACCACCCTTACCTTTTAGTTTAGGGTAAGAATTTGAATTAAATCATATTGATCCTAGTCTTAGCTTTTAGGATGTCTTTCGTTGCGTAAAACTCACTCATCAATTCAAATAACATAAAAAGAATTTATTTTCAAAACAATCTGAATTGATCAAATGATTCTAACAAGGACTTGTGGATCATATCCATATGAGATTAACAATTAATCTCTACATCCAAGAATTCTAATTCATTTCAAAATTAAAACATTTTCATAAAATGATGTAGAATTGGAACTCCTTAGGCCTTTCTTAGCACTCAATATGATTCATACCAAACATCTCATTTAGACTTAATATAAAGTCTAAGTCTAGTACTAACTCTTGTATCTCATGCTGTAGCACAATTGAGATAGAAGCTAATGTAACATTTTAGCATTCCAATGGAGACTATCATCACATCATAAGCTGTCTTCCATAAATGAATCATGTATAGGAAATTATGACAATGCTGAATCGAAACATATTTATGTACTTCAGCTCTTTTAAGCGCCACGTCCAAAATTATTTCTTAGTTAATGTGATTCAATTAAAATAGTAGTTAGAGAACAAAAATTTATGACAACTTCAACTTGAGACTGAACTTAAGTACCAGGACATTATTAGTTTGCAACCATAACCATATAATATGGAACCCATAAAAACATACTATACTAGGCGCAACGACAACCTAATCCCGCAATTAATATTCCTCGGTAGCGAGTTTATACCAATCACTATTATCAGGCAAGAATCATTTTCATTATTAATGCTATCATGGTAACTCTTGCCAAACAAAAATAATTTGTCGTTTTTCCTTTAGCCTCTAAGTAATGAAGACATAGCTCCTTCGGAAGGTTAACATTGCACTTAGTCTAGTGTGTAAAGTTGTGATTTACAACTATGTTTTATATTGGCTTTATTCCATGACAAAATGTGTTGTAATTACATTAATTCATTTCCTTGTATCTTGTGGGATTTAATTGTATTGGGTTTAGTATCAAGTTGGTAAAGACTCAAGCTTTATTGAAGATCAGTGGATCTCGCGGGTGTGTCGCTGGAAGCTAGCCCGCGAAAGAGCCATGTGAGAAGCACATGACTGGAAGCTGAAGAGTCATGCCAGGATGTCATTTTCACGATTGTCTCGCGGGTAAGGCCTTCCCGCGAGACAGTCGCGAAACATTCTGCCTGGAGGTTTTTTAAAAGTGACTCTCTTACCCTTCACCCATACTATATATACCCTCATTACCCACAAATGTATAGGAGGCTATTCAGAGAGAAAAACCCTAGATAGGTTTTCTACAACACACACACCCTCTTTTGAGAGAGAGCTACTCCTCCTTAGTGAGAAATCATTGTAGCCTCTTCTCCATCCCTCTCCCATTATCATACCTTGAGAGGAGATTCGTACCCAAACACAACCCACACCTATTCAGAGTGTAGAGAGTGCTTTGGAGTTGCTGGGAAGCATTGGAAGAAGCCAAGGATGGCAGATGCAACATGGAGCTTGTTGCGGGATCTGGAGAACTAAGACAAGACACGGTTCTGAGAAGCCTTGTTGGAGTAGGAGCTTGGAGGGCTTAGGTACATCGGGTAGATTAGGCTTGGAGGGTCTCTTGCTTACTCATGTATCCCAACTGATTGTCTAGTGGATCGATTTCCGCTTGGAGGGCGGCGGAGAGGTTTTTCGCCGAGTTCTTCGGTTTCCTCTTCGAAAACACGTCTCGGTGTTTTCTGTGTTTGCATCCTTCTTCCCTACTCTTGTTCATTTCATTATTACTGCTGTGTTGCTTTAATTATGGATTAGAGTAGTTGTTTTGCTTATATGCTTGTGTTTACACTATTCCGCACTTATTATTAAGTTAGTGTAAAATCAACCAAGCCGTAATTTTAATTTGGGGGTCTAAACAGCTCTTGTGTTTTCAACACGTTTTTGAGCTTTCATAGTGTACACCATTATCTAGAATCATGTGTAGCCGCATTTCATCTCCCTTTATAGTGTTTAGACTGTTAGGATTGGTGCCCTTAAATCCTATTGTAAGATGCTATGTATAATATTAAGTGTGACATTGTGTTTGATATTATGTATGACTTAATATTATGTTTAATAAATTTGTTTTATTATTATCTGAAATAATGGTAACATGAATATTCAGACATTATCATATAGTCCATGAGATGCATAGTATGTGATTTATGTGAAGAGTCACAGAAGATATAAATCACAAGTTCTTTGTAAACTCAGAATTATAATTCGTAGTCGGTGATGAAATTGGGCATTTCATCTGCGAAGACTATAACATATCAACTACGATGATTTGTCTTGATCATGGAAGTGGAGACTTCTAGTTAATGTGTTAATATGTTTTAAGAGTTAAGACATATTGAACTGGACCGCTGTGAGATTTATTATTCTCCTAAAGACTGTCAAATGAATAATAAATCTCACGACTTGTATTTGCATGAACTCTTAATCCTGAGAGAATAATGAACCTGATCATGAGGTGTAGGTTGCTTTGATATATTAGGAGTGAGATCTACAGTTATGGTCAAAATCTCAGTATGTTGGGCAGCTACATTTAGTGTTGATGGAACATGTATTCTCAAGATGGAATTCATAGTCTCTTAACGGAGATATAAAATATTCCCTTGAGATAAGTTTAATGGGTTTGTTATTCAGAGAGTTAGGCCTAACCACTTTAGTAAGACTAAAGTATATATTTATGGAATTGGATTTCATAAATATATAATGAATAACATTAAAGGATTAAACCGGGTACTCAAGGATTAAGATGTAGTAATTTACAAAGTGGCAGTCTACATTAATGACTTTGTATTACTACGAATATTTTATGAAGGGGTTGCATGTATAATAAAGTCTTGGTATATAATTTATAGATAAGACCTAGAGTGCAACTATTTTTATATAGTGGTATTAAAAATAGTTAATGGTAACTTTGGACTTGTCAAGGGTTGACAGAAAAGCCCAAGGCCCATTGGAGCTAGTGTCTTATTGGTCCCTTTTGGTCCCACTCCAAGCCACACACTTAAGCCCAATTGGTAAGGCCCAAAAGGCCGGCCCAATTAGATAAATTGGTTAGACACAAAGGGAAAAACATACAGAAATATACAGGTGAGAAAAACATCATGGAAATGGTATGCATGTGAGTTTTTGTCACTCACAAGTCATCCCTTTGTTACCAATCGAGAGACCACAGATCTTGGGCGCTAGTGGAATTGGAGTGAAGATTAAAAGTAGTCCCAAGTGCTTCAATCTTTGTTTTGAAATTCACCGCTTCAAGGTACGATCTCTTGTTTCTCTAATTCTGAAATTTACTTTGTACGTGTTATCAATATCGAATGAAGTAGATCCGTTTAAAACTTATTTTCCGCTGCATTTATCTTTATATCCATCAAATGGTATCAGAGCGGTCTTCAATTTCGTATTGTTTAACATGTTATGTGAGTTTTAGAATTGGAGAAGATAGTTTCATATTGTTAGAAGATTATGTTTTAATTTTCTGCATGTTGTTGAAACTATGATTTGATGAAAACTGGAATTGATGTTATGATGTTGTTTAAATTTAAATTTAAGTATGTTAAATTGAGTTTTAAGGCTATAGCATCAATAGAATTCAGTTTTGACATCAAACTCTGTCTATCATGTTCGTATGAAAGATGTTTGTTCATGAAAAACGAAGAAAACTGTCTTATAAAAATTTCTGGAAATTCAAGTTTCGCGATTTTCGATCGATCAAAAATTATTTTCGATTGATTGAATGAGACAGTGATCAGACTTCTTAGAACGATAGATTTTCGATTGTTAGTCGATCGATCGAATTTGTTTTTCGATCGATCGAGAGTCGATCGAGTATCAATCGAAGGAGTCAGAGGATCAAGTTTGAATTTCTTAATTTTTTCGATCGATCGAGGGGCACATTCGATCAATCGAAAGAAAGAAAATCAGAAATTTTTCTAAGTGTTTTCACATGTGAAAGTACTAAGACAATGTGTAATTAGATTATGCATGTTTAGTAATTAAAAACCTTTTATTTAAAGACATCTAGTGGGAGAAAGATACAAGGGTTGCATCTCACGGCCTCCATTGTCGGTTTAAAGTAGTGTGATTAAGCACCTCGCCTTGGCGTATATGCCTTGCTCCCTTCGGAGGGTGATTGATTCATGGTACTACAGGTTAAACTTCTTAAAGATAGATGAAAAGTGTTTTTACATTAAGAACGACCACGCTTCCGTGGAGTTACTTGGTGATTCACATTGATTCTAGGCAATGGTGTACACTAGACTAAGTGTGATGTTAACCTCCCTTCGGAGCTATGTCATTATTACTTAGAGGCTAAAGGAATAGCGGCAAATTATTTTTGTTTGGTAAGAGTTACCATGATAGCATTAATAATGAGAATAATTCTCGCCTGATCATAGTGATTGGTATGACCTCGCTTCCGAGGAATATTAATTACGGGATTGGGTTGTCGTTGCATATATTATATTATGGTTTTATTAAGGTTCCATACTATATGTTTATATGCTAAATAGATAATGTCCAATTTACTTATTATATTCATGTTTATTGTTTTCAGATTTGATCATGGCATCTTTTAGCCCACTTGTAACTATTCTTAATCAAAACAAACTGACTGGATCCAACTATGTTGACTGGAAAAGAAATTTGGACATTGTTCTTACTGCTGAAGACCATAAGTATGTTCTTACTAAACCATGTCCTAGCTTTCCTTCATTAGATGCACCTCCTGAGGTAAAACAACGATATGATTGTTGGCAGAAATCTAATGAGATGGCCAAGTGCTACATCCTAGCATCTATCTCAAATGTTCTACAGCATCAAATGCAGGATGTAGAACTAGCTTCAGACATAATGCAAAGTCTGAAGGAGATGTTTGGTGAGCAAGGCCGTTCTGCAAGGCAAGAGACCATGAGGCAAATTTATAATACCAGAATGGCTGAAGGAAGTTCAGTGAGAGAGCATTGTCTTACAATGATCTCTAACCTGAATACATTGGAAGTTTTAGGTGCCGATATAGATGGAGAATCCCAAGTGGATATGATACTCCAGTCGCTACCGGAATCATTCAAGGAATTCAAACTAAACTATAATATGAATAAAAAGATTTATACCTTGTCTGAATTAATGAATGAATTGGTAGCGGCAGAAGGCATTCTTGGTACTTCCCATGTTGAAGCCAATGTTGGTGAAGCTTCTACTTCTCAACCTAAGTCGAAAGGCAAGGGTAAGAAAAAGAAGAAGAAGGACTTTACCAAGCAAGAGGGTAAACAAATTGCGTTAGGGGTTGCTGATAAAGGAAAGAAGATCAAAGGAAAGTGTTTCCATTGTGGTGAGAAAGGACATTGGAAGAGAAATTGTCCAATATTTAAGGCTGCCAAGAACAAAGGTATAATTAATACTATCCTTCTTGAAATATGTTTGGTACAGAATCCCACGGATTCCTGGTGTGTGGATTCAGGTTGTACTAATCATATCTGCAATTCCTTGCAGGGGTTCCAGGAGACTAGAAAGCTTAAAGAAGGGGAGTTGTTTCTTACTTTGGCTGATGGGAGCAAGATTCCAGTTGTAGCTGTTGGTGTTTGTAATTTATGTTTTGAATCTAGAGTTCTAATATTAGAAGACTGTTTGTATGTACCTAATGTTCGTAGGAATTTAATTTCAGCTACTTACTTAGGTAAACATGGATATTCTGTTATCCTGAAAGACAATGTTGTAATAAAGAAGGATAAAGTGTTTATCTTTGTGGATGGTCTTTATATTTTAACTCCTGATAAGCATGAATTATATAATTCTGAATTAGATAATAACTCTCGTGTAAAATCATTAAAGAGAAAGTTTCCTTCTACTAGTGAAGCATATCTTTGGCACTTGCGTTTGGGTCATATTAATTCAAATAGGATTCAAAGACTGATCAAAGATGGACTTTTAGAGCCCATGGACTTTGATGAATTTCCAGTTTGTGAATCTTGTTTGGAAGGTAAAATGACCAAACGACCTTTTAATGCAAAAGGTAGAAGAGCCCAAGATTTGCTAGAGCTAGTGCATTCTGATGTTTGTGGTCCTATGTCAATCCAAGCAAGAGGTGGCTATGAGTATTTCATTACTTTCACTGATGATTACTCAAGGTATGGTTATGTGTACCTAATGAGACGGAAGTCCGAAGCCTTTGAAAAGTTCAAAGAGTTTAGGGCTGAAGTAGAGAATCAATTGGGTAAACGCATAAAGGCCATTCGATCTGACCGTGGTGGCGAATACCTTCTTGGGGATTTTAAGGATTACTTAACTAAGAATGGGATTGTATCCCAGTTGACTGCACCTGGAACCCCACAACAAAATGGTGTAGCAGAAAGAAGGAATAGGACTCTTTTAGAAATGGTTAGGTCCATGATGAGTTACTCAACTTTACCGATTTCTTTTTGGGGTTATGCCTTAAACACAGCAATACATCTTTTAAATTTGGTTCCATCAAAATCTGTTCCCAAAACACCCATGGAATTGTGGAGTGGGCGTAAGCCTAGTATGAAATATCTCCACATTTGGGGTTGTCCAGCACATGTTTTAAAAGGGAAGCCTGATAAATTGAAACCAAAATCAGAAGTGTGTTTGCTTGTAGGTTATCCAAAAGAAACTAGGGGTTATTTATTCTATAGTCGTAAAGATAACAAAGTTTTTGTTAGTACAAATGCTAAATTCTTGGAAAATGACTATATGAATAATTTTACTCCTAGAAGTAGAGTTGTGTTGGCTGAAATGAATGAATCTATAAATGAACAACCAATAGATGAAACTAGGGATGATGTGGTTGTATTAGATACACCACAAGATACTACTCATGACATGTCTAGTATTCAGGTGCCTCGTCGTAATGGGAGAATTGTTCTGCCTCCTATAAGATTCATAGGTTTGGAAGAAACTTATGAAGCTATCTCAGAAGAGGTTGAATCGGATCCCTACACATATGATGAAGCAATAAATGATATAGATGCACATCATTGGGTCCAAGCTATGAAATCTGAATTAGATTCCATGTATTCCAATCAAGTTTGGGATCTTGTAAAGGAGCCTAACGGCATTAAACCTGTTGGTTGCAAATGGGTTTACAAGAGGAAGAAAGGGATAGATGGAAAGGTTGAAACCTTTAAAGCAAGGCTAGTGGCGAAAGGGTATACACAAAAAGAAGGTATTGATTATGATGAAACCTTTTCTCCAGTAGCAATGCTTAAATCTATCAGAATTCTCTTATCCATTGCTGCTCATTTTGATTATGAGATTTGGCAAATGGATGTCAAGACTGCATTTCTTAATGGCAATCTTGAAGAGGAAATCTATATGATGCAACCGGAAGGTTTCATAGCAAAGAACCAAGAGCATATGGTATGCAAGTTGCAAAGGTCCATTTATGGACTTAAGCAAGCATCTAGGTCATGGAACATCAAATTTGATCAAGCCATCAAGACATTTGGTTTTCAACAAAATCTTGATGAACCATGTGTGTACAAAAGACATCAAGATAAAGTAGTAATGTTCCTAGTGCTTTATGTTGATGATATTCTACTCATTGGAAATGATGTAGGGGTAATGTCATCAGTAAAGGTTTGGTTGTCAAGCCAATTTGATATGAAGGACTTAGGTGAGGCTAACTTTATTCTAGGGATCAAGCTTTTGCGAGATCGTAAGAATAAGATGTTAGGATTATCACAAGCTGGATATATAGATAAGATTCTAGAACGGTTTAGCATGCAAAACTCCAAGAAAGGATTGCTTCCTTTCAGACATGGAGTTCCTCTGTCTGATGACCAAAGGCCTAAGACTCAAGAGGAAGAAGATATGATGAGACAAGTTCCTTATGCTTCTGCAGTAGGAAATCTCACGTATGCCATGCTTTGTACTAGACCAGATATCTGCTATTCAGTTGGCATGGTCAGCCGATATCAATCAAATCCAGGACCAAAACATTGGCAAGCTGTAAAGCATATTCTCAAGTATCTACGGAGAACGAGAGATTATATGCTTGTTTACCAAAGTGAGGATTTGATACCTATTGGCTATACAGATTCAGATTTTCAATCGGATCTAGATTTCAGAAAATCCACTTCAGGATGTGTTTTCACCTTGGGAGGTGGAGCCATTAGTTGGCGGAGTATTAAGCAATCTTGTATTGCAGACTCCACCATGGAGACAGAATATGTTGCTGCTTGTGAAGCAGCAAAGGAAGCTGTATGGCTCAAGAAGTTCCTTTCTGACCTTGGTGTAATAAGAATGGAGCAAGTTCCAATCACATTGTTTTGTGATAACAGTGGAGCAGTTGCACAATCTAAAGATCCAAGGAATCACAAGAAAGGAAAGCACATTGAGAGGAAGTACCATATCATTCGAGATATTGTTGCTCGTGGAGATGTGGTGGTAGCAAAGATTGAAAGTGCAAACAATCTGGCAGATCCATTTACTAAAGCTTTGCCTCAAAGGATTTTTGAGTCGCATTTGAAAAAAATGGGAGTTAGATTAGTGCACAATAGTCTTTAGGGCAAGTGGGAGATTGTTAGGATTGGTGCCCTTAAATCCTATTGTAAGATGCTATGTATAATATTAAGTGTGACATTGTGTTTGACATTATGTATGACTTAATATTATGTTTAATAAATTTTTTTTATTATTATCTGAAATAATGGTAACATGAATATTCAGACATTATCATATAGTCCATGAGATGCATAGTATGTGATTTATGTGAAGAGTCACAGAAGATATAAATCACAAGTTCTTTGTAAACTCAGAATTATAGTTCGTAGTCAGTGATGAAATTGGGCATTTCATCTGCGAAGACTATAACATATCAACTACGATGATTTGCCTTGATCATGGAAGTGGAGACTTCTAGTTGATGTGTTAATATGTTTTAAGAGTTAAGACATATTGAACTGGACCGCTATGAGATTTATTATTCTCCTAAAGACTGTCAAATGAATAATAAATCTCACGACTTGTATTTGCATGAACTCTTAATCTTGAGAGAATAATGAACCTGATCATGAGGTGTAGGTTGCTTTGATATATCAGGAGTGAGATCTACAGTTATGGTCAAAACCTCAGTATGTTGGGCAGCTATATTTAGTGTTGATGGAACATGTATTCTCAAAATGGAATTCATAGTCTCTTAACGGAGATATAAAATATTCCCTTGAGATAAGTTTAATGGGTTTGTTATTCAGAGAGTTAGGCCTAACCACTTTAGTAAGACTAAATTATATATTTATGGAATTGGATTTCATAAATATATAATGAATAACATTAAAGGATTAAACCGGGTACTCAAGGATTAAGATGTAGTAATTTACAAAGTGGCAGTTTACATTAATGACTTTGTATTACTACGAATATTTTATGAAGGGGTTGCATGTATAATAAAGTCTTGGGATATAATTTATAGATAAGACCTAGAGTGCAACTATTTTTATATAGTGGTATTAAAAATAGTTAATGGTAACTTTGGACTTGTCAAGAGTTGACAGAAAAGCCCAAGGCCCATTGGAGCTAGTGTCTTATTGGTCCCTTTTGGTCCCACTCCAAGCCACACACTTAAGCCCAATTAGTAAGGCCCAAAAGGCCGGCCCAATTAGATAAATTGGTTAGACACAAAGGGAAAAACGTACAGAAATATACAGGTGAGAAAAACATCATGGAAATGGTGTGCATGTGAGTTTTTGTCACTCACAAGTCATCCCTTTGTTACCAATCGAGAGACCACACATCTTGGGCGTTAGTGGAATTGGAGTGAAGATTAAAAGTAGTCCCAAGTGCTTCAATCTTTGTTTTGAAATTCACCGCTTCAAGGTACGATCTCTTGTTTCTCTAATTCTGAAATTTACTTTGTACGTGTTATCGATATCGAATGAAGTAGATCCGTTTAAAACTTATTTTTCACTGCATTTATCTTTATTTCCATCATAGACTTATAGTAACATGAAGCAAAACACCCTCCTTTGGGATCGCGAGGCATATACACCAAAACAAGGTGCTTACCCCACACCACTATGAACCAATAATGGAGGCCATGAGATCCAACCCTTGTATCTCTCTCCCATTAGAAATTTTAAAACAAGTGGATTGTCCTGAAATCATTGTGATCTTATCACAATTTTAACCCTACACATGAAATGTGTTTAATTGTTTAAATTCGATGTGATGTTACTAAGTCACATAACAATAGCGTAACGAACATTCGCGCAATCACAAAGAAGTTTAATCATATAAACCGTGAAGTAAATACCCTTCACATGGAATGCAGGACTCGAAGTCAAGACAAGGTATCTATTCACATTACAATAAACTTAACAAAAAGGGTTATTTTAGCACTCCCACTCATTATTTGGGTTTTTCTTAAATAATTGTGATCTCATCACAACTAATAACCTTGCACTTGATAAAGACTCTAATCTCATTAGAGTCACTAACTAAAATGGAAATCCTAAACTATTTAGGATTCCTTAAACACTAATGAATCAAAAATTAGTTATATAGAACTCTATCCTTAATTTACTAGATAAAGTATTCTAATCTCATTAGAAACTATATAACTTTAATTAGAATTTTAATCTCATTAAAAACCTCTAATTAAAATAAATTAAGGACTTTTAATCATAAAACAATTTAGGACTAAGAGTTCTATTTAACTAACATCTTTGATCTCATTAGGTCTTTGAGTGAGATAATGATTAATAAATGTCCTTAACTTTTAAGGTCTACAAAATTAATCACATAACCTTGCTTTTTATCAAAGTTTTAACACTTAGTAAAAAACAAGTGAAAATTCAAAATTCAGTGCCTTCGATTAGTCGAACCTATTACTCGATCGATTGAAATTGAAGAAATTCACCACAAAGGTTCTACCTCGTTTGATTGATTCTCGATTCCTGTTCGATCGATCAAAATCAACATTCGATCGGTCGAAAGGAATTCTCGATCGATCGAGACAATGAAGAATTTTATCATGGAGTTTCTGCTTGAATCGATCGGTTCTCGATTCCTCTTCAATCAATCGAAAAGAACATTTGATCGATTGAAAGGAATTCTTGATCGATCGAAACTTGCATAACTGAATTTTTTAGAATTTTCCAGGAACCATTTTTGGCATCTTCATTGTTTTCTATCAAAACACCTTTTGAATTTATGAATGAATATTTACAGATCAAACATTAGAGTTTTCAATATCAAGATCAAGAACCATAATGATGCTAGAAACCTTGAAAACATAATCCTAATCCCATTAGGAATAAATTTCATAACCCTAGCATTAATATGAACTGTTTGACTATAAATATATAATACAAGGCAAGCAACAATGCTCGTTCATCATTCAGATCTTAATATATATATATATATATAACTGAAGCTTTTGAAGCTCCCACAATTTTCCATGTTAGCACAATATTTTTATAATAAAAAAAACAAAACAAAACAAAAAATTTTTTGAAACCAAAAATAAATGAATAAACACATAAGAAATCTTTTCCAAAACCCGATAAATACAAAAGCAGCCTTCTTCTTCCTCCAAAATGCAGACCCTTGCTGTTCCTCTCTCTTCTCTATTTCTCTACCCTATCCTTCCCCAAAACCCAACACTAAAAATCAATCTCGCCAAGAAGCCATCCCCACACTGTCAGGTCCGAAATAGAAAGAAGGCATCACTGATCTCCACCTTTGAGCGCTGACGACATCTTAAGACTTTACCATCAGACCAGATTCTCTCCGCAAACATTACTGTTAAGTTTTTTATTTTTTTCTATAATTTTGGCTGTTAAATATGATTTAGTGTTTCGTTTTTGGTTCTTTGCCTCTTGCTTTCTCTTTGCCTTTCTCAATTCTCAAACCGCTAAACTATAGTCCACGGGCACAAGCCTCCCACTCCTTTAGTGGTAGAAAGTTTTTGATTTTGAGACTTTACCATCAGACCAGACTCTCTCTGCAAACATTACCGATAAGTTTTTTATTTTGTTCTGTAATTTATGTTGTTAAATATGATTTAGGGTTTCATTTTTGGTTGTTAAATATGATTTAGGGTTTTGTTTG
Organism: Quercus ilex subsp. ballota; assembly: GCA_032727855.1. Lineage (NCBI taxonomy): Eukaryota > Viridiplantae > Streptophyta > Magnoliopsida > Fagales > Fagaceae > Quercus > Quercus ilex. The sequence goes on from CM064908.1 coordinate 57,069,595, forward strand.
GGAGTGTTTCTTTTGAATTATTAGCTTAGATTGATGGGTTTGGAGCTCGTAGTGGGTTTTATTAATTTCAATTATTGGCCGCAAGAAAATCCATCTGGGATTTTAGATTGAATTTTTATATGTGTAGATTGAAAATTGCATCAAGTTTTTGAGTTCAGGGGTTACTTAGTGGAAAATTGATTATTTTTAAAATATGAAAGTAACCACTGTGTTGGATTTGATTGTCTGAATGGCTTATATGGGTTTGATTCTTTGGATTGATAACATACTAGGGTCAATTTTAGTTTTATGGCTACAAGAATGAAGCCAGAATCTGTTGTTGAATTGAGTGAGCAAGATGCAATAAGTCAGAGTTAGCAATTCTTTATTTCCCCCTTTGTTGTGTTTTATGTAAGGAGTTTTGCACCTAAAAAAAGATGATGGCTTGAATGAATAATACAAGTTAAGGTTTATACTATACTTGATGCTCGTATTTTGGGACAGTAATGATATTTCCTGTCCTTTTATTAGATGAGCATCCTTGGCATGCCCTTGATGTTTTTGTGAGTCATTTGTTTGTGTTTGGATTTAATTTAAGTTTCTGGGTTATCTTTAAGCTTGGTTTTATGTTTAGTTTAATTATTATTTCATCTCAAGTTTACCATTGTTTTTATTACTTCTTTATCTAATTTTTATGGGTATGTAGAATAGTATTGTGAAAAATACATGCATACACACATGAATTGATATTAAATCTCTTCTTTAGATGAAAGAATGTTTATTAACCAATAAAATCTAGACAGGGTCAAATTTTGCTACCAAAATCCAAAAATAAGGAAGAAAAATATAATCTTGAAATTACTCATTTAAGACTAACTCCAAGCAGATTTGTTGCAATGAAGGTTTAATCCATCAAATGCTAAATTTACTTTGAAATTGCCGTATAACCTATCTATAATAGCATTCATGTAATATGAAGCAAAGTTCTCTGAATCCTGTACCTTAAATTTTTTTTAGAATTTACATAATATCATGAAAATTGGAGGAAAATAATGAAGCTAGAGTCTATTGCATATTCTTGTTCTCCCTACTTTATTAGTTCCATGTTACAATTCAAATCCAAAATAACTTGAAAATATTTAGTAGCCTATAATTGAACCTATTGAACTCAAATAATACCATATTCTCTCTGATTCATCAATTTAGAACCAAAAAAGAGAAAAGAAAAAAAAAATAGAGAAAAAATAATGGATTTGTCGCAATTTGAGCTATTTTATGTTTTAGAGACTATATATGTCTTTACTTCGAACATAGTGAAATAATGGATTTGATAAACAATTCAATAAGATGATTTGCATTATGATGGAAATGTGCAATTCTATGTTAAGTATACTTTTTCTTATGTTCTTTATATTTTCCCTATTTACATGTATTGTAGTTTTCTTTATATTATTTGAAAGGTAATACTATTACCTTTATATTTTTATACTTTGGTAGTGTGCTCAGCATTTTGTATATCATTTTTTTCAGATATCATGGTGACATTGCTTCTTTTTTTGCTATTGTAACATTGTCATTTTGTAGAACTTTTAGAAGGCAGCATGAATTATTATCGTTAGGTTCTGAATCAATAGTTTTGAATATGTTGATGAAATTTCACACCATGAAATTTCTATACAAAAAACTGTATGTTTTAGTTTACCAAAGAATGTTATGATATTCTTTTCATTTCCATCAAATTTGATAATAGTTTTCCCTCTCATCATTTCTTGAATCTCCAGGAGAATATATCTCTTTCCAATTTACAATAGATTATGATATGCAGGGTTTAGAGAATGTATAACAACTCCTTTATACTACTCACCAGTGGCATGGAATATTTGAGGTTAGTTTTTACTTTGCAATATTTATTTTGTTTGTTCTCTTTTTAACAAAAAGGAATGTCACATCAATTTCCCCTTTTTTGATTAAGAGAGTTTAGCTTAAGGTTGTCTAACTTTTATTCTTTTGATAGTTAAGGTTCTTTTGTATTTCTCTTGCCTTTCAAAGGGCACGAGACTGAGGATGTATACTTTTATAATGCCTGGTCTACATGAGATGAAGTTTCTACTAATGAACAATTAGATGCTTGCAGTGCATACAAGACTGAGACAGGGCTAATAACATTATAACCTTAGTTCACCATGTTCAAGGTCCTTAATGTTTTTCTTTTAATATGTTATTTATTTATTTAAATGGATGTAGTTTATATAAAGATATGTTAAGCATTCTTGTGTTTGCATGTTGTGCTCCCTTTCTGTTGTTTACTAATTGCACCATATATGACTTTTCAAATGATCCTCCTAAATGTGATTTTTTAAGCAACATTGATGATGACATGAACAAGGAATAAACAACCAGGATTACCAGGATTTTGCAAACAGACTGAATAATGGAAGGGATTATGTTAAAAAAAATGATAGAGACCTTAAAGTTCATGAAAGAAAGTATGCAATTGATAATAGATGTAGGATGCCTACCAGTAGTTTGAGGTTGTTAACTAAAGATACAAATAAGTTATACAAAGTTAGATGTTGCTTTTAACTTTGTACTTGGGTAGAACAAAGCAATCAAATTTCTCATATTGGTATAGTGTTTTAAGAGATTTGAACTTTTATAAATACTCATGTATTATTTAACATTTTTAAAAATAAATAAATAACACTATTTTAGAACTTAGTTATTAATTTTCCTGTGCATTGCACGGGTTAACGACTAGTATATATATAAGCATGAATTGATATCATGGTTTGTACATCCACACATTAATATATATATATATATATATGGTACTTCAATCCTTATGACATACGGATTCCACATTATCAATGTATATATATTAATCAATTCATGAATAAAAGCTTATCCGAAAGAGTAATACTCATATTAAAGACAAGAATTACTTCATAAATAATAATACCTGTTCGAACCCACTTGCAATATATATATACGGATTCAATATGAAATAAAGTACTTGAATCCTTAATACATACGAACTCCATGAATATTAAAAACCATGACACGGCACCATTGATAATACAAACCAATACTATGAAAACATGGCACCGTATCAAAGAAGCATAATCATGGTTCACACCAATTGCCAACAACCGAAGCAATTCAGTTACATTCATATTCTCAAAATACAAATTGTGTCTTTCATAAAAGAACACGACACATGGGTCCATGGATAACAAAATTTATGCAGAAAATTGAAACACAAAGATAACGGTTTTCTTGAATTCTAAAATTCAACCACATGTTATATAAACATGATATGAAAAAAACCTGGCTTTGATACCAATTGTTAGAAAATATAGTTTTGTATCTCATACAAAATACACAGCGGAAGCAACAAACTTGGATCTATTTCATTCATGATTGATAACATGCACTATGTAAATTCCAAATTTTAAGAACAAAATAGCGTATCTTGGTGCGGTGAAATTCAAAATAAAAGATTATAAGTACTTAGGAACACTTTTAATCTTCATTCCAATTCCACTAATGTCCAAGAAGTGTGGTCTCTCAATCAGTACAATGGAGAAAATAAGAGAGTGGCTTTCTCTCATACATACACACCATTTCACAATGATTGCTCTCTCACAAAATTTTGTATGTTTCTCCCTTTATATCTAACTGATTATCTCATTGGGCTAGCCTTTCGGGCCATTCCAATTGGGCTTAAGTGTGTGGCTTGGAGTGGGACCAAAAAGTGACCAATAAGACATTAGCTCCAATGGGCCTTGGGCTTTTCTATCAACTCTTGACAAGTTGAGTTACCATTAACTATATTTAATACCACTATAAAAATATAGTTGTACTCTAGGCCTTATCTATAAATTATATCCTAAGACTTTATTGTACATGCAACCCCTTCATAAAATATTCATAGTAATACAAAATCATGAATGTAGACTACCACTTTGAAGATTACTACATCTTAATTCTTGAGTACCCGGTTTAATCCTTTAAGTTATTTATCATATATTTATGAAATCCAATTCATAAATATATGCTTTAGTAATTCCTTACTAAAGTGGTTGGGCCCAACTCTTTAAATAACCAAACCCATTAAACTTATCTCAAGGGAATATTTTGTATCTCCGTTAAGAGATAATGAATTCAATCTTAAGAATATATGTTCCACCAACACTAAACGTGGCTGCCCAACATATTGAGATTTTGATCGTAACTTTAGATCTCATTCCTAATATATCAAAGCAACCTACACCTCATGATCAAGTCCATTATTCTCTTAAGATTAAGAGTTTATGTAAATAGAAGTCCTGAGATTTATTATTCATTTGACAATCGTTAGGAAAATAATAAATTTCACAGCGGTCTAGTTCAATATGTCTTAACTCTTAAAACATATCAACAAACCAACTAGAAGTCTCCATTTCCATAATCAAGACAAATCATCCTAGTTGATATGTTATAGTCTTCGCAGATGAAACGCCCAATTTCATCACCAACTACAAACTACATTTTGAGTTTACAAGGAACTTGTGATTTATATCTTCTGTGACTAAATCACATAAATCACATACAATGCATCTCATGGACTATGATAATGCCTCATTAGTTCATTTATAGATAGTCTCATATGATAAAACAATTTAATTATTTATGACATGCCAATAAATTGGATTTTTAGGGCATAAAACCCCAACAATATCCTTGAGAGGTACATTAGCTAAATCCTTATCTCACCATACTCATATATGTGAGAAAGCTTTTTGGTGCTTGGGAAGTAGTTTAGAAGAGACCAATTCATTTGGTTGATGCAATGGGCAATTGCAGGATCCGGTAAGCTAGAGAAGACAAGGTTCGGTGCAACCCTGTTAGAGCAAGAAGCTTGGAGGGCTTAGGTGCACTGGGTGGATTAGGCTTGGAGAGTCTTCTGCTATTCATGTATCCCAACTTTATTCTTTAGTGAATTATTGACCGCTTGGAGGGCAGCAGAGAGGTTTTTCACCGAGGACTTTGGTTTCCTCTTCGATAACACATCGCTGTGTTGTCTTTGTGTTTGCATCTCTCTTCTTTTAATCTTTGTCTTTTAATTACTGCTGTGGTTGTGATTAATTTCGGTTTAGATTGTTTTACCAATTCTGTTTTAGCTTATTTTCATATTCCGTACATACATTGTTTGATTATAAGCTTGTATTGGTAATTTATGAATTGAGGGTCTAAACGTTCATAGGTGTTTTACACATTATTTGAACTTTCACTAAACTTCTAAGGCAATTGAAAGACTTTGAGGAAAAACGCAAGGAGAGTGATGCTAACCTTTTGAAGAAATTGAAAGAATCTAAGGAACACCTCAAGGAGAGTGATGCTAATATAAAACTTTTAAAGGCACAAGTTAATCGAGATGAGAGTTTCCTAGCACAAGTACTCAAAAAACATGGCCCCATTTAAGTTAGTACAATCTAATAGTTCTACCTAACTTTACCAATTAGGTTAGTTTGTTAATTATTTAGCATTCATAAATTTATTCATAACTGCTATTGAATTTGATAATGATACTAGAATCGTAATTAATTCCTTTTTGAATATCTATTTGTTTGCATTGTGTTCTAATTCATAAATCAAATCATAGTTTGTCAACCCATATGCAAATAAGAGGAGCGTTAGATTAATTATAATGATGTTAGACCTCTCCTTCATTCTTTTCCCATGTAGCATAGACTTAACCCTGATAAACGCACATGTATATTCAAATAAATAGAAGGAATCACATGCATATATAAATCTCCATTTCTTTTATAATACTTAATGTAGTTGTTATTGCTTTATTTACCTCTGTTGTGACAAGGTAGACCTTGATTCCTTCATCTTTTTTTAATTTGAATTTTAATCAATGTTTTGAAAAAATATTTGTGTACTTCTTACCTGTAGAATCCCGCAGATAAGAGTGAGATCTACTTTGAAGAGAAGCTCAATGCCTTGAAAATTGGGGAATTGTTGGATAAGGTTGGGGAATTGTTGTTCTGCCACTTTGTTAAGACAAGTAACTTCTTACTTAGGTGTTTTTTTTGTTTTTGCTGAATCTTACTTACTTAGGTGTTCGGCTTAGTATCAATGGCCCCACCCATATACAAAGCAATCTCTTTTGAGATTTCTCCTTTGTCCTTTTGGATCTTATTGTGTTACTTTAACTTTTGTTTAAGAGTATACTCTCTGGGTTGGATTTGCAACTTAAAAAAGTGTTTAGCTGAACATGTTGTGAAAAGCATTTAGGAAAATATATCAGATGGTATTAAAAGTAAAATACTTATTTAAACATTTACAAACTGTTGAAACTTTTCTCAGCATACCCTTTACTAGGGAATGACTGCATTTGGATAAAAATAATAAGCATACTGCAATCTCTTTTGAGATTTCTCCTTCATCCTTTTGGATCTTATTCTGTTACTTTAACTTTTGTTTCAGAGTATACTCTCTAGGCTGGATTTGCAACTTGAAAAAGTGTTTAGCTGAACATGTTGTGAATAGCATTTAGGAAAATATATCAAATGGTATTTAAGGGTCCGTTTGGATAGAACTTATTTTGCTAAAACTGAAAACTGAAAACTGAAAACACTATAGCAAAATAATTTTTAAATATGTGAATAGTGCCATAGGACTTATTTTTAATGAAAAAGTGAAGTTTGTAGGACCCGTGAACAGTGCACGGTGCACTGTTCATTGCTGACTTGATCAACAACTACGGCTGTTCACGTGTTTGGCACTGTTCATAAGCCTAAAATCACTGTTCATGGACAATGAACAGTGCCAAATGCATGTCCAAGAAAAAAAAAATGAAACGCAAACGTGGGTTTGGAAAAGCGGAAACGCTGAATCCAAATCCACACTAAAAATAAAATACTTATTTAAACATTTTCAAACTGTTGAAACTTTTCTTAGCATACCCTTTACTAGGGAATGAGTGCATATGGATAAAAATAATAAGCATACTTTAATCAACATTTATGCACATATATTTCAAGGGTTTTTAATAATAGTTCGATGTTTATTGCCCATTAATAATGGTGTAACAATTTTTTTTTCAACAGTGACATAGACTATAGAAAAATATTCTCAACATAGTTTTTACTGACAGTTCTTGATGTTCATTTCAAACAAGAAAAATATTTTTTTTTTTACAGTTTTTAGTACTTTTTTTCAATGGTTTCAAACATTGTAAATAACCAAATTTCTTGTAGTGTGATCAACATTCATATTGAGCAAGAATATTACCCTATTGTTGGATGTGGGAAATTTCTAGTTTTCTACATATGGATCGTCAAAACGATGTTTTCAATCAACGGTGCCACGTTCCATATAGAAATAGATTTGGGGTATGTTTCAGTTTAATAGTATGTGAAGGGTTATTTAGCAAATCAATTAATACAGTTTTATTATTTAGAGTAAAATCTGTCACTCCATTAGTCAATAAATATAGATTAGACACCGTTTGAAAAGTTAAAAAAAAAAAAAAAATGGTACCATCAAACTCTTATCATTTTGTTCATATCAAGATTTAGTAGGATTTCTTAAAGAAACTCCAGAGTTTTTCCAAATGCCTCCCAGCCTCATTACTCTTATTATGAATATGCTCTCATCCAGAGTTTTTCCAAATGGACCCCTCTTTCGGAGGTTGTGCCCAGTCGGGGGCTTAGATAAGGCGATCCTCTATCTCCATATCCGTTTATTCTGTGTTTGGAGCGGTTGTTGATCCAATTGGAAGAGGCTGTGCGGGATAAACTTATCCACCCTCTCAAGTTTAGGGATAGGATCCACCTCTTACACCTTTTTTTCGCTGATGATATTTTTCTTTTCACTAAAGCCAAGCCTAGGGATTAAAGGAATTTACGCAACATTCTACAGACTTTTTGCGACTCTTCGGGCTAGCTTATAAGTGTCCCCAAATCGAAATTATGGTTTTCTCCTAGTACTCCTCAGCGTGTGAAAGAACAAGTGGCTGGAATCTTTGGTATTCCCACCACGGACCACATTGGCACCTATCTAGGGATGCCCATCTTTACCACCCGCTGTACTGCACAATCTTATCAATATTTAGTGGACAAAATACGCCTGTGTATCAAGGAATGGCAAACCAAATACTTATCTATGGCTAGACGGGCCACCCTCATTAAAGCATCTGTGGCCTCCATTCCCCTCTACGCCATGCAAACCATGCTCCTCCCCCAAAAGATTGGTCAACAGATTGATAAAATGAGTTGTCATTTCCTTTGGGGAGATAATGAACATCATCGCGGCTGTCACACGGTTAGTTGGGACACTGTCACTTTACCCAAAGAAGCAGGAGGACTGGGGATCCCCTCCACCCATCATAGAAACTGTGCAATTCTCATGAACCAGGCTCGGCGCCCCTACACCACTCCTAATATGCTCTGGGTACGGGTGCTAAAAGCTAAATACTTTTCACACGCAACCTTGTTCACTAGCCTGCACAGTTCAAGAGGGTCCCATATTTGGACTGCGTTATTGCTAGGAGCCAATTTGCTACTCCAAGGCATGAGTTGGCTAATCGGAGATGGGCAAACTATTCGTATTTGGAAGGACCCTTGGCTTCCACGAAGCTCCCTTCGCAATTATATCGAGGGACCTCTCCTCCCCCAGGACGAAGAGTGTAGGGTTAGTTTGCTACGCCCTACTCACTTGTGATCGTTCGACTATCTCAATTTCCCTATTCCCCACCACCTTCAAAGTCGTATTCAAGGTATTCCTGTCGCACGCTTTACTAGACTTAATGAAGCCTTCCTGTGGCCTTACAACAAGGGTGCTTGCTCAATTAAATCTGCCTCTAAATTTCTTTGTCAACAACAACAAGTTCCCTGGAATAAATCGTTTTGGAACTATATTTGGTCATTAGCATGCCCCAAAAAAATTCAAATCTTCTTCTAGAAAGCTATGCCCAACCGATTACCCACCAAGCAATTCCTAACTTTTGGACGTAACCATTGGGATGCTTAATGTCCTCGTTGCCATAACTCGAAAACGACCATCCACATTCTTCGGGATTGCCCCTGGGCAAAAGAGGTATGGAGTCAATCACCGGGTACTTTGCCCCTATCCTTTTTTAATATGCCATTGCAGGAGTGGCTAAGGTGTAATGCCACAGCCGACATGGTTATCCTGACACATCACCTCCCTTGGAAAGTTTATTTTCCTTTTACGTGTTGGAAACTATGGTTAGCTCGCAGTGAAAGGATTTTTAGGAATGAATCTCGCTCTTAACATAGCCTTATCTATGCCACTGTACAAGCTGCTACGGAGTTTTATTTCCTAGCGGGCACTGTTAGACAGGCCCAACTTAAGGTCCTGTAAATTATCTGATGGCACGCTTCCCCAAATCCTTACATTACGTTAAACACTGATGGTAGTGCGATAAGTAATCCAGGGGTCACAGGTGCAGGGGGGATATTGAGAGATCATTTGGGATGTTGGATAGCTGGTTTCTCTCTTCATTTGGGTATCGCAACAAATAATATGGCTGAATTGGCCACTGTCCGACAGGGCTTGGCAATGGCATGGCAACTAGGTTTTAAGTCTATCCGCCTTGAACTTGACTCTAACGTGGTCCTAAATTGGTTGACAAATACAACTGTAAGCTACCCTACTAATATGATACCTTTAATTTGTGATTGCAGGAGCCTTATGGAACGAGACTAGGTGGTGCAGGTGCAACACATTTACCGTGAAATGCATGTGCGGACGCTCTGGCGAAGCGGGGAACACACCAACAGGATCTTTTATTTGTGTATAATGATTGTCCTAGTTTTGTTTATATGTACTATGTAAAGGATTTGGCCGGCCTTGGGAGTACTTGACTATGTGCCCGAGGACCTGCTGTTGGTGCTGTATGAACTCTTTTATTAGCTAAATAAAATCCCGTTTCCACCAAAAAAAAAAAAAAAAAGTAGTAGGATTTGATTGGTATAGTTACAAAAGTTTTGAGTGACTGTTAAAAACTTTAAAAGTAAGAAACACAGGTAAATATATTAAAATTTTACCTTCATGTTCTTGATCGAGTTTAATGATTTCATTATAGGGTATAAGATCATTCACATTGGCTTGTGCTGTTGTGCAAAATTTCCTCACTAAATCTATTTCCTTTGTTTAAACTAATCATTTTCCAAAAACACTCACATTTGATATTGTATTCTAAAAACTATTTCATTTAAATATTTTTTCTTCATTCGTTATTTTTCATTATTATATCATCTACTTTTGCAAAGCATCCATTTTTCCTCCACTTTTTAATACACCCACACCAACTTTTCAAAAACTTAATAAAATAAGTGGTTAAGAAATGAACGGCGTTCTCTAAATTTAGGGGAGCACTATACCAAAATGGTGTGTAGGAAAGCTACTGTGTGGGTTTTTTTTTTTTTTTTTTTTGGTTCCTAAATTTCTCTCTTATTTATTTTAGGAAGACGGATGGCATGATCCTTCGTTAAGCGATTTATATGTAAATCCTGACAACATGGTTAATTTGACACGTGAAGCATGAACCTTTGCTTTAAACTATTATCGTACAAATTTAAGTAAGCATTCGCAGAACACAAAGTAAATTGTAGGGTGCCCACTTGATGACATCAACTGTGAACTATTGTCCTAGAATACTGGGTCCTATTGACCATTATGATAGTTTTCTAACCAATCATATGCGGAAAGTACTCTCCTTGCACAACAAAAAGCTCCAACTGGATGCTCATCCTTCTTTATATACTCGGTTTTTGGGAAAATCCATATAGAGTAAAAGCGCATCGAAAAGAAACTGAGAAAAATGGCAAGCTTAACTTTAATCGTCTCCCTCCCAAAATTTGGTCATGCTGGATCAGCAATTGTTAGGAGAAGCACTTGGAACCCTAGGCTGTTTGCGGCCTGTACTCCAAGACCTATTCAAGTGAGTCATGTTTCATAGATCAGTGTCAAAATTTGTTGGGACCATCATCTTGATCTCTCCACAATCCTCTCTCAGATATTGCAAAAATAAGTTTTTTGCATTGAGTACGAGCTTTATGTAATTTTGAGTCACAATGCTCATATTCTAATTTAGGTTTCTTAGCCCGTTATTGCTGGTTTTGGCATGATTTCGTACTCAATTCTTGAATTGAAATATCACTATGAGATGTCTAACTATAGTCTATCAATACTTGCCCTAGAAGTTATGGTTGTAATTTTGCCTTGAGAATATATTTTATCAACATACTTTATCATATATTTGCTTGCATTTGATGGATTTGATGATGTGCTACAATATCGTAGGCGAGTTCAAATCCAGAGGCTTCATCAGCAGCCACTGATGCACTAAAACGAGGGGCAAATGAAGCGAAGAAGACCGGTGAAACTGTCAAAGATAAGGCTAACTCTACTGCAGAACATGTAACAACAAATTCTTCCATATATCTATATTTGTTGCATTACTCTTTTCCTCAACTTGTTGCCATTTCTTACCAAGTGATTGATGCAACCATAGGTGAGCCAGAATACAAAAGATATGGCAGGCAAGATGTCAGCAACGGCCCAAGATGTCACTGAGAAGGTGAAGCAAACAGCACAGGAAGCATGGGGTTCAGCCAAAGACACAGCCCAAAAGGCCAAAGACAATGTGCTGGGCAAGACTGAAGAATCAAAGGAAAGCATTAAAGAAAGTGCAGAGGCTGTGAAAAACAGAATGAATAAAAAGAATTGATTCCATAGTTTATTCCAAGATAATTAATTTTCAATTCTACAAATAAGATGTATTGGTTTGGTCTTTTGTATTTCAATCTAAGGATTTACTTTTGATTTGTTTTCACGCCATGAAATTGAGCAGCTGTGCTCTTTCACGTCCCAGATGTAAAACGAATTATTTCTGTTTCAGGTGTTAATAAAGCTTAAGTCATCTACTAGAGTTTCTTCTAACTGTCCATACCTGATCTGTGTATCCACGTGGGTGCATGTAAATATATATACAACTCACATAGTTAAGTATAATGAAGACCCATTAATGGACCATAGATGTACCAACAATAGACGAAATTGAGTGCCTCAATTTCTTATTCCTATATCTTTCCAAATAAATAAATAAACAAATTGACAGGGAAAAAATGGATTGACCTTTTTGGCAAATTAATTAATTAATTATCCAAGTTAATTAATTAAGTCAATTTAACATGCAATGGCTTGGTAGCACAAACAAATCACCAGCTTAATTAAATGCAACGAAAAAAAAATTTGTCACGGGTGATTTGTTTATAAACAAGGAAAACCATCGAGGCAAAACCCCACTGGGTAAATTTAAGATCACCACTTTCGAGAATCCACTATTATCAATCACAAGCGGTTCCAAGTATGAGGAATCTTAGTACCCACTACCAACCTATAGTTGAACTTTTACCCCAATATCCAATTGGACTTGTATTTAGCGGTAATCTCTTCGTTCAATGTACGGATCCCAGTATGTGAATAACCAATAATGCACGGATCTCAATACGTGACTATCACACCAACTTGAGGAAGATGTTGGCTACAAAGTTCTTCAGTTCATCAAAAATGAAGATCAAGAAGCTCCTTGGTCACAAAACCCTTGGCGTAAAGATACAGTAGCTTCTATAGAGAATATGATGAACTAGAGCAAATTCTGTTTCTAGTCACAATATGCGTGTATTTTGTTTTCAACACCTTGCATCACCTTGTGACAGCTCTTAAAATAATCCTTATATATGTCTAGGGTTATAAGAAAAGAAACCTTACACAAATACTCAAGGATATGCGTGTAATTAGATCTGGAAAATCTGATTTCGTAATTCTTGACAGATACAGCTTGTGTCGAGCTTCGGCAGTAATTCTCATTAGAAATGATTCTGTCAAGACTTTTATCGAGCTTTAATGAGTAGCACATTCTTCACTTGTTTCTTGATTAGATTTGTATAGTTTCAATACTAAACTTGAACACTTGTATCATGAAGTACTAAACCCATCATAGATCTACTCAATTACAAGTAAAATGTGTTTTGTCAAAGGATTAGCTAATTACATAAACTAGCGTTTAACCCGCGCAATGCGCGGGATCATTTTATGAATTAGGAAACAATCAACTTAATATATTATACTTAGATAAAGCTAAAAGCTAATGATTAATTAAACCAATATAATTTTTTTCCTATCAAGGGTCTTAAATTTAAGTATGAATTTCAAATTTGTGAGCTTTCTATAACAGGAAGTCTCAAACAATAGGATGATTAAATAAAAATGGATTGAGTATAATATTATTATCAGAAATAGTTTAAAATTAAAAAAAAAATTAAAAAAAATAAAATGGATCAAAAATGCAATTGTAATTAAGAGTTAAAAGTGAACTTTCAAGTTCGATTATAATCTCTCCAACATATTTGGTTCACAAACTACAATCATTGTTACTCATACGGAGTTTGGATTGTCCACCTATACTTGCAGTTTAAAATCTTGACATTGAAATTGATAGATGGTAAATTCTCTTTAGAATCATGTATATCCTTTGAGACCTCAACTATGTCAAGTACTTTGTTATCCACATGACTCTGGAATCAAAACTCAAAATGAAAAACTAATTAGGTCATCACCATAAAATATAAATGCATCTAATTTGACAATAAGATCTGAGAAACTAATCACTCACCAAATACAATTATTCCTACCAATCATAACCATTTGAGCCAAATATCAAAACTAAAAACATTTCGATGGAGACAGAGAAATCAGGAGTGAAACGGAATTCTTATAGAATGCAATATAGAAAGAGAGGCAGAGACAAACCAACTCTTAAGAACAAAAGTGCAAGAGCATGACAACAAAGGATTAAGACTTGAAGAAACGCCCAAAGAACCAAAAGAGAAGACCACGGTGCTTGATTAAACTTAGGTTCCACGTACAACATTTACAAACCACTTAGCTGCCAAGTGCCAATACTCACAACTTTCAACAAACACCTGCTGCCCACCAAATTGATACCAAGTGAAGGCCTAAGGCCTTGACATAGCAACTTTGAAAAGTATTATAGGTCCTATATAGTTTATGTTTCAATAGTTTGTACCAATTTAAAAATAGGCCAAGGGGAGTACAACAAACATCTATTAGACAAAATAATACCTTACATGGAACCTAAGTCCAAAAAATATATATATATATATATATAGAATAAAAAATAAAGAAGCTTGTTCTACAAATTCTCTCATGACTTTGATAGGGAGAACCCTCAAAGATAACAATATAGCAATAGTCTTCCTATGCACTTTTCAACTTTGACAGCCCATGAACATATTGGAACTTCTTCAAATTCTTACACTAAAATGAAACACCAATCCATTTGCCTTTCTTAGACTTTGAAGCTTCCATGAGGACCATGACTTGCCTGAGAATAGGAAAATTTTCATCTGTTTCAATGTTGTTGCAGACTCTGTTTCTTAGCATTTCTCTCCTTCCAAAAGCACTACATAAAGACAACATTCTATTAGACATCTTCTCAAATAAAATATGATCAATAAAAAAAATGTTTGCTTCTCCTTCCAAAGGCAGCAACAGAGAGGTACACCCCAATAAGAAATTGAACGATTAATAAAATCTCTTAGTTTCCATTTAGTTAAGTTGTGCCCCCAATTATTGAATTATTGTTTAAATCTATTGCCGGAGAAAAGAAGAAGCAACTATTAGACAATATTGAATAAAAATAAAAATGCTATATTTTTCATCTCAAAGATTCGACATATAACATTGTTCATTTTGCAAAGATGATAAGTCCTTGACCCTAATTGCACAAAAATTAAACTCACATTGAATAAAGTTAAGTAAGACCCACATTCTTTTTTGCTAAATAATCAAGTGAGAGTGGCCCTTACACACAATTCAATCATTGAATTTTTAATTCCATTTTAAAGAAAAAACAACTTGAAAGATAAATATTCACATAAAAAATAGGTAGGGAAGGGAGGAACAATAAGATCAAAATTAAAGAAAAAAAAATGCATAACCACGTCCCTTCAAAAACATTTAAGGAGCAACATAATTGGCAAATCAAATATCAAATATAAATTAGAAGAAGAAAGATGTATATTAAGTAATGAAGCACACTTGTAGCCCATGCCTCAATTCCAATATGGCAACAAACAGAAGCCAAATTCTCAGCCTCAATGCTTAAATCAATGAGCTAATTTACCACAGATAAAGCATGACAGATTGCCCCCTAATATCACGCCCAATGTCTGAATTTGTTCTTTACAATTACCTTAGGAATATATTATGCATTTACTTGGACTTCTTCTTTCTAGAGCTGCTAGGTACTGATTCGTCAGATGGAGCCGATGACGCAAAAGCTAATTCGTCATATCAGCATTGAATGTTTCTTCAAAGTTTTAAGTAAAAATTTATTTAAAATTGAAAGTGAATAAGAAAAACCTAAACAATGAGAGATGTGGATAAGGGATTCACCATCATTGTCTAGTTTATGATTTTAATGGTGACCCAATCATCAGTCCTAATAATGTTCATCATTGTTGTATCTTCAACATCAACTTGAGCCCTTGCATCACTATAACACATGGCATCAATTTAAAAGTAGAAAAAAAAAATTAAGACAACCAATTTAGAATGGCAGAAAAGAATACATGGCCGACCCTCTAAAGATCTATAGCCTCAGAAGCATGAACACTCCAAAATCCCTATACTTAAAATAAAAATAAAATACAACTAAATATATTAATTGATTTAATCCCTATATCCCCAACGTATCATGTCTTAATTTTTTTTAAGAATCGACATATCACTGTGTGATCAATGTCCATATCAACCCCAAAATTTTTGGATTAATGCTTGGTTGATGTTGTTGTTTTAGTAAGAACAAACAATTTATGTACACTTGGTGTGTCCATAATTACATCGAATTATCAGTTTTTGCTTTGCATATAGCATAAATATACCAACACATAAATGAACAAATCAATGTAGAATTTGATTATTAATATGAAACAAAAATTCATTTCAAAGATAAAACTTAAAGAAGGCCAAGATTAGATAAAAGTGAACATATATGTATATAACTTGTATTTCTAGGATTGGACCATAGTTGAACATCATCAACAGTGCAATAGCGGTTGAGTTTTTGAATGCACTCATCGACTATCAATTGTACTCCAGGGGAACGCTTTTTCCCTACCGTTAATATCCATAGGAATAACTCTCTGCCCAAAATAAAAAATCAATAAGCATTTAGTTAAACTTAGAATTTGAAGGAAAAATAAAAAATGAATTTTATTTACCACAGATTGGCCCATGTATATGCCTCCTGAAATATGAAAGAGTAAAGTAAAGAAGTGGAAATCATTAGTAAGATAAGAAACGGTGGAAAATGTAAGAACTTGAAAGAGGAGTGGTCAGATTGGCATAGATTGAGATAACCATCCCGCCTTGCTTTTGCTTTTGATTTTGCCTAAAAGGAGGAGGGGGAGGATAGAGAGGCGAAATTGAATCTGGTTTTTCTTTAGAAACAGAAGTACCCAAACTAAAATCAATATTTTTAGTGATTTCTGTAATCTAAAAAAACTAACAAAAACAAAAACAAAGGCAAATATCTAAAATTGAGAAAACAAACATTTTAATAAAGAATCCAAAATCCCAAAACAAAAATGAAACAAATCTAAACCTACCCAACCAAAAAACTCAATTAAAAGTAACGTTTTATACCCAAACCTACAAAATTGAGGAAAAAATTTACCTTCGACGATGTTGGTTCCGGCGATCTGATGGTCTAAGTCTGGTAAAAGATGGTGATGACTGACCATACGAACTCTGTCTCCTCTGTATTGTAAGCGTTTTTTTTTTTTTCTCCTTCCCTTTCTCTACATCGCTAGGTTTCTCCTTCCCTTTTTTTTTTATTTGACTTTAATCGTTTTTTTTTTAATACATGTACACAAAGACTGCCAAAAGGTGTTAATGCTGGGATACAATATAATGTAGGCAGTAACCTAAAACGAATGCAACCCAAATAGGCAAAGCAAAACCTATTCTCATCCAAATTCCTGAGTAAATTATTAAAAAATCTAAATCTAAACCAATCCAAGAAATTCAAACCTAAATTATATCCCAGATTTGAAAACAAAAAGGAAAAGGAAAAGGAAAAAAAACAAAAACATTAATTTTACCGATTATGGGTACACGACGTGTCTCTTTGATGGTAGCAGATTTTTCTCTACCCAATCCCCACTCTGTGCCTTCTCTGTTTACCATTCTGCCAAGGTTTTGGGTCTGCAAAATTGTTTTTTGAAGCTTTTTGATTTCGTCACCTCTCTCTTTCTCTGCTTCTTTCTCCGTGTACTCATCACCTTTCTCTGTTTCATCGCCTCTCTCTATTTCTGACCCAAAATACCAATCTATTATTCAAAACCAAATCTGACCAAAAAATACCAATCTAAATCATAATTAACACCCAATTGATTCTCCAAATAAAAACCAAAAACCCTAAATTTTTAAATTTAAAACAGAACTTTACCATGGAGGCTTACGGTGATGGCAGAAGATATGGGTGGCACCCTTCTCTCTATCTCTATCTCTCTATTTCTGTCTCTCTTTTCTCATGATCTCTCTCTCCTTTCTCCGTTCGCCATACACACACCCACACAAAGATCGATTCAAATCTGATTTTTCAAAAAAAATTAAAAATTTGAGGAATTCAATAATATAGAGAGCAAGAAACAAATACGTGAATCTTGAATTGGAAAAAGATTGAACTAAAGAACAAACCTGTAGCCTGGATTGAAGGGATTGAATATTCTTGAAGAAAAAGATTAGGGTTCGTGAGAAGAGAGAGAGAGAGTTTGGGGATATTGGAAGAGACTGTACGGCTCTTCTTCATCTTGATTGGTGTCTGATGTTTTGGGTTTCAGTTTTTGATCTCTCAATATCTCTCTCCTTCTCCGTTCTCAATATCGCAAGTTTTTTTTTGGGAGTATTGTAAGCCCTTTTAATTGTATTTTAACCGGTTAGTTTTCCTTTTATACCCAGAGGCTTTTAAACGGTGCTATAGCGTTGCCAAAGAACATAATGTGTCGCTTTTAAAAGTGAAACGTGTCTACAATTATCCGATTTGTCACTGCCTCCTTAATTGTATGAATCCACTTTCTCTCAGCTTCTGTTATTTTATATATATATATATATATATATATATATAGATATAGATATGTCCCTAACACAAATTCTTAATCGTATCATACTTAAGGAATGTTTTGTAGTACAATCCATTCAGGTAGTATTTGGAATATTGTTATTCTTATTTCCATAGATTGTTGTCAATATAGATATAGATATAGATATAGATATAGATATGTCCCTAACACAAATTCTTAATCGCATCATACTTAAGGAATGTTTTGTAGTACAATCCATTCAGGTAGTATTTGGAATATTGTTATTCTTATTTCCATAGATTGTTGTCATTGCAAGTGTTGATCATATCCTCTTACGTTCAAATTTGAAAACTATGATCAACATAATATTTTAGCAAATTGATGTGGCAGCAAAACCAAAATGATGTTAGAACATTTTAGTATTTTAGCTCATAGAAATTGGATAATAGTATATTTTTAAATTTGAGTTCAAATAGGGATTAGATTAGGCGATTAGATAAAGATTAGCATTTTAGATTATTATCAACTTAGAGTTTTATAGTTTACGAACTTTTATTCCTGCAAGCTCTATATAAAGGATCCAGGTGGTTTATTTTAGGATAGACGATGGATTAATGAAATTCATGCATATTGGAGAATTTCCAATGCGTTGGGTGTTGATTCCAAATACCTTAGGTTAGGGACAGATTCAAGATTGGGAGTTAGGGGGCAGAATTTAAAAAATAAAAATAAAAAATCAATATAAAACTCCAAAAAACATTCATTTAGTATTAATAAATTGTCAACAAAAACAAAGACATAAAATTATTTTTTTAATACATTACAATGCAATTATTTATAAAAATAGAACTCTTTAAAAAAAATAAAAAATCTTTAAAATCATCTATAATTGAATTTGTAGTAATTTTAAAGTTGAAAATAATCTCTAACTATAATTTTTTTTTTTTTTTTTTTTTTTTAAAACACTACCAAACACGCAAGCACAATACAGACAAAATATCAAATGCACAGCACTTGGGATGGGCTAGTCACAACTTTTAAAATAAAATAAAAAACTATTACTTTAACCATTTAAATTTATTAAAGCGACAAATACACTAGAGTGCTCTCTCTCACTACCTCCCTCTTTCCTATTTTCAATAAATACACTAGAGTGTTCTTTCCCTCTTTTTATTTATTTTTTGAATCTTTGATATTTGTGTTTAGTTCCAAATAGAAATTACAACTCAGATTATAAAATCAACTAACAAAACTTTGACAATATTTTATACTACGAGTCCGTTTGGGAATAGCTTATTTAGCTGAAACTGAAAACTTTTTGCTAAAAATACTATAGATAAAGCTAAAATGTAGTTAAAATAATATAGTATGACCTATAAATAATACCAAAAAGTGTAATGGGATCAATGAATAGTAGCAAAAATAAGTTGAAGAGTAGCAAAAAAAGCTAAATAATAAAAAAGCTAGTTTTTTAAGTCAATGCCAAATGCAACCTATATATCAAATATGAGCGAGAGATATACCAAATCCAAGGGCTGGGGCAATGCTATGCTACCGTTGCTCCACCTTGCTTCTATGCTACAGGTCTCAGTCTCACTCTTTTAGTCTCTCTTCTCTTCTCTTTAGCCACTTTGGTTCTCTCTTTTTGTTTTTCTCTTTCCTTTTTTTTTTTTTTGGGATCTTACGAGTTGTCACTATTGTGTGTCTTTGCACTATAAAATAAATGGTCTATTACAGCACTCCAAAAGCGCCACTAAAACCAATAAAAGTGCCGCTAAAGTCACATGTGACCTTCAGCTGCGGTTTCTATTGTGATAGTTCAAACCGTCATAACTAGAGCGTCGCAATAGACCTATTGTGGTAGTAATAAGAACTGCCACTATATAGGTATCTTTTAGTGGCAGTTTTTTTATCATTGCGGCAGTCTTTCCATTGCCACCATATACGGGTAGGAATTCAGTAAATCAACCTTTAGCGGTAGTTTATATGCGCCGCTATAGGTGTCCACATTTAGTAGTGGGCAATAAGGGCTGCTATAGGGTTTCATTTATTTGTTTCAAATTCACTTTAGTGGCGGGCTAGAGGTACAAGTTTTTTAATTTTTTTTTCCCATTAGGTTTTAAAACAACCATTGATGGTCATGCTAATAACTTGTTTACAATAAACCTATAATAGTTTTTGCTCTACTAATACAAGACCACAAATGTTTCCAAATATACACAATATTAAAATAGAATCAAATAGAGAAATATATCATCAATATACATAACTAGTGTCTACAATACCATCATCAATAGATTGACAAAAAACCAAAATAAGAGAATAAAACAACCGACCAAACTAAGTTAATACCATAATTAAAGTTCCAAAGTATTAAAAAGTATTCTTTAACACTTGTGAAAAATTGATGTTCAAAAACAACTATTTAAATGCCAAGATTAAAGTGATCAGTTTGTTTCTTGATGGGATGCACCTGATGATGTTTGGTGATGTAGAGATTATTGGTCCGGAGGAATACCCTAAATACAAATTATGATTAGTTAATAAGTTTATATTATAACCATGTTGAAAAAAACAATAATATGCATAACAAAAAAAGAATGTAAACATTAAATATAGATTAGAAGGCTTAGCCTTTCCGTGTGGTTTTCTCTCTCTCTCTCTCTTAGCCTTTTCTTTAGAACCATGTCTATAGCTTTCTAGAGTAGGGCTTTCTCTTCTTGTATCTTGCTTGGGCCATACCATATGGATGTAGACAATTTCTGATTTACCTTTCATGTACCATGCTTGGGCTGTGTTCCTTGAGTATGGCAATGTCTGATTTTTACATTTCTTGTACCTTGCTTGGGCCATACCCTTGGAGTGTTAGCAATGTCTAGTTTACTTTCCTCTTTGGTGTGCTTGCATTGTGTGATATATATATATATATATATATAGGGTTTATATCTGCTTGATTAAAGATGGTTATGCACTTTGTATGATTGATTCACATGGTTTAGAGGATACCCCCCATCGTGATCATGGGTGCTCTTTACCTTAGAGTGTGGGTATACATTTAAGGCAGTTGTTGTAGATGTATATTCATGCTACATTGTGTACATGATCATCCCAAAGTGATTGCTCGATCCATATCAGCTAGTGACATTGGTTTCCCCATGTATGCGACATGCGTTAATGTGTTTAATGCTTGGTAAGCCTCAACTTGCCTTAATATGACCATACTGACGCATGCTGTATA
Source organism: Quercus ilex subsp. ballota (assembly GCA_032727855.1). NCBI lineage: Eukaryota > Viridiplantae > Streptophyta > Magnoliopsida > Fagales > Fagaceae > Quercus > Quercus ilex. Next base: position 57,091,003 of record CM064908.1, read on the forward strand.
CACAGGTACGAAACCTGGCCAATGCACCACAGCAAATCAAATGTGAAACTCTGCAAAATTTTCGCCATGAAAATGGGGCATCTTTTTGCTGTATTCTCATAGTGAAAGCTTGTTAAGAATACTGTATTGATAAAGGCCACATCCATTTCCAAAATCAAACCTCAAAACTCAATTCTTTTAAAGCCCCAAGAGCTAATGCCAATAGCTTGTTTTTAACTGTCAATGTCCAAAAATTAAGATTTTACCAAAACAAAGGACTATCTCTAAACAGGCATTGTGGGGTGTCTAATACCTTCCCCATACATAACTAGACTTTTAAACTCAAGAACCAATATTTTTTACCATCTGTATTAGATTAGGAAAAACGATCATTTTTCTTAGCCTAGGACTAGTAATAAAATCAAATAGAGTCAAATGATCAATCACACCTTAGAAAAAAAAAAAAAAAAACCTAATGATTGTTGGCTATTATGTGAATCATGTTAGGAACATATGTCATCTAGAATTGGTTAATCCTTTGACAAAATGCACTTTACTTGTAATTGGGTAGTTCTAGGATGTGTTTAATACTTCAACGAACAAGAGTTCAAGTCCAAGTGCTAAAGCCATGCAAATCTATTCAAGAAACAAGTGAAGAAGTGCTGGATTTTAAAGCTCGACAGATAGCATCTATTGAGGTTTAAAAGGCATGTTTAGCCCGATGCTCGACAGCTGCTCAATAGATAACCTATCTATCGAGATTTACGAAAATCATTTTTTCAGATCTGATTTCACACATATCTGTGTATACATGTTTAGGCTTTCTTTTCTCACAACCCTAAACATATATAAGAATTATTTTAAAGGCCATCACAACTGATGCAACTTAGTGCAAAAGTTTTTCACAAGCACATTGTGATCAGAGATATATGCCCTAGTTCATCTTTCTCTTGAAGAAGCTGCTACGTTTGTACGTCATAGGATTTCATAAAGAAGGAGCTTCGTGATCTTCATCGTGTTAATGAACTGAAGAACTTTGTAGCCAACATCCTTCTCAGGTTGGTGGTTAGTCACGTACTTGGATCTGTGTATCGATTGGTTAGTCATGTATTGGGAGCCATGCATTGAAAATGAGAGATTGTCATTACAGAATAAGTCCAATTGGGTATTGGGGTAAGGGTTCAACTGTAGGTTAGTGTAAGGCACTGGGATTCCTTTACTTGTAACCGCTTATTTTGATAATAATGGATTCTCGGGAGTGGTGACCTTAAATTCACCTGGTAGGGTTTTGTCTCGGTGGTTTTCTCCATTCATAAACAAATCACCGTGTTAACTTATTTTCCGCTGCATATTAACTTAGTTGGTGATTTGTTTGTTTTACCACATGTATTGCATGTTAATTGAATTAATTAATTAACTTGTCTAATTAATTGGTTAATTTATCATAAGGGATCCATACATTCTTGGCCTATCATTGGCGACTTCACTACCTTTGGTAATAATAGTTTAAAATTAACTCAATTTAGTCACACAACAGAGGTACACCCTTTTTCCAAACCTCTTTCACAACACCCAAGCTCAGCCTTCTAGCATAGAGGGGGCGTGAGCATTCCCATGAAGGGTGGTCGACTGCCGCGAGGCATCAAGAATGGGTGCTTGTGCCCACAGGTGGAAATGGAAATATATGGATGTACAGTTTCTAGATAACTTGAATTTTCAAAAATCAGATTGTTGGATCAAAAGTTATGGCCTCGGGAAGCAAGCTAACGTGCCTAACATAGTTTTCAAGATATCTCAACCGTTTTAACATCAATTTTGACCAATGAGTAGTCATTTGAAAGGTAATTTTTTATTCTTCTCAATGGAATTGGTTTCAACCCATTCTGACAATTGGATCAAAATTTGATTTTCAGCCACCGCTAGAGTAAACTTTAGGTCAAATTTGGTCAAAGTTTATAAAAATCTCCGATAGCCTCGTGTTCAATGTAAAAACATGGAAAATGTCATTTTGGTAGAGTTTTAACCAATTTTGACCTTTGGTCAACCTTGGGTTGAATAGGGGCATTTTGGTCATTTTGACCTAAAATGGGACTTTAAGTGCTCTAATGCCTAAACGGGTTGAACAACGATAATCTAAATGCTCTCATAGTCCTCTAGTGAGAAAATCATATTTTTGGAATTTCCAGAGTTCAGCATGCAAATTGAGGGTGGACATAATACGTTATCAACAATATTCCTTAAAGCAATAAAGTTATGGTCACAAAAAAAAATTACAAAAATTTTACGATCCTTGATTTTCTACTATCTTACACATGGGCCATTAATTAAAATTTGGACTATTTTGGTCCCTAACATTTTTGTTTTTTGTTTCATAAATTGTCTTTCACATTTCAAATGTGTCAGTTAGTTCTCTAATCTTTTGATATTTTTTTTATTGAATGAATGAATACAATTCTTTGATTTGAATATTTTATAAAAGAAAATCCTATAATTCAGTCTTCTTGAAAAGCTCTTCAATCCACTATTTGTGTAGATGAAGTCTTGATTCGAACACAAAATCTTCTTTACTTTGGTTGGAAGATAGATCGAATGGTCTTCACAATAAATCTTCAGTTTTAAGCTTGTTAGAGATTTTTTGTGCTTCAAGGTATTCTAGTATTCTTTGAGTTCTTCAAATGCAAAGACTTCGGGGTGTAATTTCTTCGGAGTTTTAGAGTCATGATCCATAGGGTTTCAATGATTTGTGGGGGGTTTTGATGTTTATGGAGGCTTTCAAGCTTGATTCTGTGGGAAATATGAATTTTAGAAGAAAGATTTAAAATAATTTAATCGAATAATCCTCTAGTGTTCTTGAGGCAAAATTTCTCAAGAGTTTCAACGTCTAGAAAAATGGGTGTAGAATGAGAGAGTCCCTCTATATACAATGGTTTCTAAATGTACATTTTTAGACCCCTCAAACACAACCAGATTAACCTAGTTATTTAGCCAAGTGATTAACTTAGGTAAATTATTCAGTTCTAGGTTAACACATATAAATCATATCGTTGAACAGTGTGGAAAATAAATAACACAATGATATGATAACCTAGAAAAACCAAACTGGTAAAAAACCTGGGGAGGATTTAACTTAGCTATCCTCAAGGTAAAACAAATCCACTATGAAAGAATTGAAGTTTACACAATAGCGACTTAGACCACTAACATTCTATTGCTACCTCGAGTAGTAAACTTACTACCACGACCACGTGACAGCTCCGAGTCCACAGACTACTTCTTTCTTGGATTCACAGCAACCACAAGTACTCCCACTTGTGTTTTCTTTAAGCTCTTTATGCAGCAACTGAATCGATCATCAAGCTCTTGATATAATCTTGATTCTTGATAACCCTAAGTATATGTGAAGGCAAACACCTCGAGATCTCACAAGATATTCACATACACAGCATAAATAACAACTACAAAACGTGGCTAGGGTTTTTCCTTTTATACTTAAGGAAAAACATAAAACCCTACATGTCATATGGGCTTGGGCTGAGTTGGAAAATTCTGCAGAAAAACAATCTGCACGAGTTTCGATCGATCGAGTCTAATTTTCAATTGATCGAGCTAGGCAGATTTACACAATAAATCCTGCAGTACACTCGATTCCAACTTTACACATAAACACACTTTGAGCAAGTCTAAAACAAGACTAAACGTTTTGATCATGGTTTGCCAACATTACAAAATGAAGTTCTAATACATTTAAACCTAAAGTCCTAGAACCCAACACTAAAAATGAGTCTCACTTCAAATTGATTTCCCTGAGGATAACTAGTGATTTGTGATTGACCCAAAATGAGAGAATTACACTAGGATTTATTTGTAGATAATTATCTTTACTTATATATATATTTTTATAGATAATTTATAAAAAAAAAAAATGATTAGAAAATTTATCTTTACCTTGTGGGCCCAAGTGATATGCAGCAAAATTTAATTTTCTAATGTGATGTCATCTTGGATGACACGACACCATTTGATATAATTAATTTAATAACACATTGATTTATAATTTGTCACTAAATTTTGATGTGGCATTTTTGTAATTGTCTTGACAAATCTCAACCTCATACAAATGTCACCTGGAGACTTGGGCATGTCCACAATTAAGTTCAGCATCTTCATTTTTTATTTTATTTTTAAATCACGTGACCACCAATCTACAAGCTGTATCGATTCTTGACCCACCTAAAGTCCTTTTACCTTCTCTTCCAACAAGTCCAATTTATCTCTGAATCTAAATTGGAGTCCTAAGTAATATAGAAGTCGAATGGCTTTTTGTATTGCTCGTGCACAAAGCTTCACAGGCCATTATCTTTAATAAAGCCATGCATGCTTTTCATATCAAATATTTAGTATCTGCCCACTATCTGACTTTTATCAGTGTACAAGTTTTTTTTTTTTTTTTTAAAGTCAAAATACGAAATTCACCCTCTAAATTTCACATTTGGTCATTTCAGTCCTCTAAGTTTGCCTTTTGTCATTTTATTACTCTAAATTTCAATTAGACTCAATTCAGTCATCCGTTTACTATCCATCAAATTGCACCATTAATTTACCCAAACAAAATGGATTTACACTTTTTTTTTTTTTTAAGGGAGTGTTTTACACTTTAGTTGATATTTAATTTTCTTTAGTTAATATTGAATTTTTTTTTTAATTTTACAAACAATTAATATAAAACCTAAAACATAAACTAAACTGAAGAACAAAATCAACTAAACGATGTGCTCTCTCCCCACCCCTGAAGAACAAAATTGAGACCCCAACCCCACCCGATAACTGAGTAACCAAGAGGGATGGGGCGAGAGAGATCAAGAGGGGTGACCACGCATGGCCTTGATCTTTGGCGGTAGAAAGAAAATCGCCACCGCCGTGGCGACAGTTCGCACATGCGGGCCCCGTTGGAGGCCCTTCTTGATGTGAATGTGTATGGTTCGCACGGAGCTTCAGGTGCTCTCTCTCTCTCTCTCTCTCTCTCAGTGGAGAAGGTAGGTCTACCATTGGTTTTTGTTAGGACATATGTGATTCACTTGTTAGGAACATATGTCACTATTTTATGTAATTGGCTAATCTTTTGACAAAACGCACTTTACTTGTATTTGGGTAGATCTAGGATGTGTTTGATGCTTCAAGAAACAAGGTTTCAAGTTCAACTGTTAAAGCCATGCAAGTCTGTCCAAGAATCAAGTGAGAAAGTGCTGAATTTTAAAGCTCGATAGCTGCTCAATACCTCTCGACAGCTAGGATATCTGTCGAGCTATTCAAGTGATTTTTATCACAATCTCGACCCCTCCCGATAGCTAAGTGGATCGAACGAGAAATCTTCTGTCTCCTCGATAGCTCCTCGATAGCTTCTCGATAGCTGTATCCTCGACACCTCTCGATCAATTGAGGTTACGGAAATTTAGATTTTTAGATCTAATTTTCGGCCTATGCTGACATGTATGTGTAAGGTTTCTTTTCTCACAATCCTAGACCTATATAAGGCTTATTTAAAGGCTATCACATAAGAGAATACAAGAAGAACATATGCAAAAGGTGATCGATACCTTATTCTCTCTGAAAGAAGTTACTGCATCTTTTCGCCTTAGGGTTTTGTAACCAAGTGCTTCTTGATCTTCATTGTTGATGAAGTAAAGAACTTTGCAGCCAACAATCTTCTTCTAGTTGGTGATTGAAGTCGCGTATTGGGATCCACGCAATTGGTTAGTCACGTACTAGGATTCATGCATCAAAAGGGTGGCATTCATATATTGAAGAGTTCAAATGTTCTGAAGCGGTAGAAGGTTTCTGCTGTAAGTTCATCTACGGGGATTGTAGAGTCTAGGGACAAAGATTTTGTACTAGATCTGAAACTTCTCTTTACTATAGTGAATTGCTTTTTGGGAAGGTTTCCCCCCAGGTTTTTTACTGTGAAACTAGTTTGTTTCATTGGTTTTCCTGGGTCATCATATCTTGTCTTATTTACTTTTCCGCTGCATTCATTATTGAAATGATATTGATGTTTGTTTGATTTAACAAGTTTTATTCATAATAAATCTAATTATCAACTTGGATTTAAAACTTGTTAATTATATCAACCAAGGACTAGAAAATCTTAAGAGAAATGCGTAAATAACTATCTCATCACTGTTGCCTGCCAATCATGAATGACATTTGTATGCTTCGACATAGCAAAGTGTGATGTCAATGACGTTTGTGTGCTTCGGCATAGCAAAATTGGAATGTCAAATTCTTAACATCATTAGGTATTTCTTTTCTTTCTCCTATATGCCCATGTATGGTTTGCTTAAAAGAAAAATAAAAAGCAAAAAGAATAAAATGTTTTAAATATGATTGCAAGCATGTATTCTAGGAGATGTGGGAGTCATAGGATGTACCTCAAAGGTAATAGTCTCCATCAAATAGTTATGATTGTGTGTGAGTTAAAGTGATTTTCTCATATTTCAAATCGTCATAATATGTATACACTTATGCAATATTGCGATGTTTTTCACACACAACACGCAATATTCTTTGTTACTCTTGATACATGTGTGAGTACAATGTGATTTGGCCATCACAAGGTTTTACATGTGTTAATGTATGCTCACTAAACTGTCTTGACTTATATTTGAAATAAAAAATTGGTAGACTTGTTTAGTGTGTATGTGTGTTTTTGGGATCTATGTGATTAACATTATTGTTGAGAGATTTGTTTTTCACATATTTTGCATCTTTCTATTATCTTGTCATCTATAGCATCTTGTTTCATTACATTCATGCATTTATATGGATTTCTTGTGCCCCTTTGATCATCCTTGATTATCTTTATGTCTCTTGAGTGAAGCTTTCTAGATTCTTGTACCCTTTGTCAATCATGATAAAAATGGGGAGAAATTGTGGAGAATGTGTAGTTTCTTTTTTTTAAAGATTCTACATGTTAGGGGGAGAAATACATGCCCTTATAAGGGGGAGATGTGTTTCATCTTGTTAGGGGGAGTGCTTACCTCCTTCTTGTACACCGGTCTTGTGACCATGCTTACATACATTGTGCTTATCTTTGATATTTATATGATGATGTATGTCTTCTTCACCTACCTCTACATTTTTTGTTTCTTTTCTATCTCTATACAAATGTTTCTTATATATATTGTATGCAATCTATTATTTCGGTTTCACACAAAGATGCCCTAATGAGTTTTGTTTAAAGTGTTTCAGAAATACAGATTGTCAAAGTCTACTTGCCATAAACTCTCTTCTTGTAAAGTTTTTCAAGAGTTTGTGTTAGGACAAATTTTATTGTATTCAACAAGTGAATATGAGTTCAGTGAATATGGTTTTGTCACGGATTTCCAAAATGGGAGATTGTTAGGACATATGTGATTCACTTGTTAAGAACATATGTCACTATTTTATGTAATTGGCTAATCCTTTGACAAAATGCACTTTACTTGTATTTGGGTAGATCTAGGATGTGTTTGATTCTTTAAGAAACAAGGTTTCAAGCTCAAGTGTTAAAGCCATGAAAGTCTATCCAAGAATCAAGTGAGAAAGTGCTGAATTTTAAAGCTCGATAGCTACTCGACACCTCTCAACAGCTAGGCTATTTGTGGAGCTATTCAAGTGATTTTTATCGCAATCTTGACACCTCTCGATAGCTAGGTGGATCGAACGAGAAATCTTATGTCTCCTCAATAGCTCCTCGATAGCTTCTCGATAGCTATATTTGTTGACGTTTAAAGCTCGACACCTCTCGATCGATCGAGGTTACGGGAATTCAGATTTTCAGATCTAATTTTTGGCCCATGTTGACATGTATGTGTGGGGTTTCTTTTCTCATAACCCTAGACCTATATAAGGCTTATTTTAGAGGCCGTCACATAAGAGAATATAAGGAGAACATATGCAAAAGGTGATCGATACCTTATTCTCTCTAAAAGAAGCTACTGCCTCTTTGCGCCTTAGGGTTTTGTAACCAAGTGCTTCTTGATCTTCATTGTTGATGAAGTGAAGAACTTTGTAGCCAACAATCTTCTTTTAGTTGGTGATTGAAGTCGCGTACTAGGATCTACACAATTGGTTAGTCACGTACTGGGATTTGTGCATTAAAAGGGTGGCGTTCATATATTGAAGAGTTCAGAGGTTCTGAAGTGGTAGAAGGTTTCTGCTATAAGTTTATCTACAGGGATTGTAGAGTCTAGGGACAAAGGTTTTGTACTAGATCTAAAACTTCTCTTTACCATAGTGGATTGCTTTTTGGGAAGGTTTCCCCCCAGGTTTTTTACTGTGAAACTAGTTTGTTTCATTGGTTTTCCTGGGTCATCATATCTTGTCTTATTTACTTTTTCGCTGCATTCATTATTGACATGATATTGATGTTTGTTTGTTTTAACAAGTTTTCTTCATAATAAATCTAATTAACAACTTGGATTTAAAATTTGTTAATTATATCAACCGGGTTCTAAATTTTCCAACAGTTTTATGGCAAGAATCTAGACCAAATTTTAGGTGATTACCAAAGGTGAGTGGAGTCCCCACCAATCATTGGGTTTTTCTAAGGTATGATTGGTCACCTATTTCTAGCTGATTTTATTACTGATCCTAGGTTAAGAAAAATGACATTTTTCCTAATCTAATGTGGACGGCAAAAAATCTTGATTCTTAAGTCCCGAAATTTGGGGAAGGTGTTAGGCACCCCACAATGCCTATCCAAGGACAGTCCTTTATTTTGATAAAACCTTCAATTTTGGAGATTAGCAGTAAAAACATGATTTTGGCATTGGCTTTCGGGGCTTTGCATACATGGGGGTGTTGAGGTTTTGGCTTTTGAAAGAGTGTGGTCCCAATCTATGCTTTCTTAAGGCATTCGAGCATAGTGCCAGATTTCCATCGTTAAAATCCGGTGAGAAACAAAGCATGATATACCTAATACAAACCATTTAAAGGAGAAAGGGAGGAGGAAGGAGGGGGTTTTAAAGAGTACATAACCAAAGGGAAAAGGCTAAACTCCTAAACCTATTGACTGCAGTCGCTTGGCTCAACCACGTGCTCGTGTCCTTGCCCTTTTTTCTTGCGCCTAGGAGATCATGCCCTAGCTCCATGCGTCCTCACTCCAAATGTGTACACACAAAGGCAGAGACAAGAAAACCAGTAAATAAGCAATGGAAGGAAAAAGTATAGATAAAAGCACAAGGTTGCAAAGCAAACAAGCAAGATAGATATGGCAAGCACAGCATGTGACAAAAGCAAGAAAGCTAACCAACGAGCAAAGAGCTCAAACAAGCAAGGGAAACACACAAAAAGGGGTGTATGTGAGGGACAAATGTAGGTTTGGATCGAATGTCTAGGACTTCATTGTGTTGAAGCATGGATGACACGCTAGTAAGCAAGACTCATGTATGAACATGTAAGTAAGCGTGTAAAGATGCATAGGAAGCCAATGGGTGGCGCAAACAAGCATTGCAAGTATATCATCACATGGAGTGGAAAAGGGAGAGGTATGCACAAAGCAACCGGCATCACGGAGATGCCTCCCAAGTGGTTACATCCAGACAAGGCCTCATGGGCGTCACATGTAACCACACAACCACAACTCGCTAAGGGCGTCAAGTATAGCAAAGCCTAGAACTATAGATGTGGATCTAAGCATAAAACATGGCAAAAGGCATACGAGCACATAGATCCGAGCAAAGCATAACCCTAACATCAAAGTAAAGCAAAAAGAGGAACAAAACAAAGGAAACATGGTATAAAACCCTAAGAATGTAGAGCTAAACATATAAGCATGTGAGCAAGCATAAAAGAACATGGATCTAAGCTAAGAACATGCTAGAAACAAGGTAATGCAAGAAACATATCAATGAATGCAATAAAGCATATTATCATGGCAAAAAGAGCAAGAACATGCTAGGAAAAAGATTTAGAAGGATAGGGGTGTGGATAATAGCTAAAAAGCTACATCCACACCCCTAAACCCCAAATCCAAAGTGTAGCACCAAGGGAAGGAAGATTGAGTGCAAAAGCAATACCTTGTGTTCTTGGTGAAAAGGGAAGAATCAAGAGATTTTGATGTGTTTTTTTGGAGTATTTTTGGGTGTTTTTTGGTGTTTGGGAGAGAGAAAGAACATAGAGAGCAGTTAAGCAGAAGGAAAATTTAAAAAAAATGTCTCTTCTCCTGTCTGGAGTGTGCCTGGGGATATTTATAGCTCTGAGCATGAAAATCTACGTAGCGGCAATTGTAAGGCCATCGGCAACCTTTCAATGGCCGCTAGCATCAATCCTCCTCTGATTGGACTGATCTTGACTCCTTTGGATAAATCTTAATTTTCAGTTTCTAAAAAGGTATGGAACTCAAAAATCCAACTGTCGGATCAAAAGTTATGGCTCTCGGAAGTTTATGGTGCATCGATCGGTGCGTCATTCCGGTTTTGGTGATATCTCGGCCGTTCTTGCCCCGATTTCGACCCATGAATAGTCATTGGAATGATAATTCAATAATCTTTGCAATGGCATTGGTTTCAACCTGTTCTGGTAGCCAGATCAAAATTAAGGTTTTTGGATCCATTCGAGATCGACTTCAGGTCAAACTTGGTCAAACTCAATCAAAGTTGCTAAATATCTCCGAGAAGCTCGGGTTTGAAGTAAAAATGTGTGAAAATGTTGTTTTGTGAGAGTTTGGACCATGTTTGACCTTCGGTTAAACCTAGGGCTAATCAGGGGCAATTTGGTCATTTTTGTAGAAAAAGTCACTTCGGGTACTCCAGTGCCCAAACGGGTTGTGCCTTATCGTTCTAGATGTTCTCATGACCCCGTAGAGAGAAAATAATATTTTTGGATTTTTGGGGGTTTGGCATGCAAATCGAGACAGAAAAAATACGGTATCAACAACGCCTCTTCTTTATCTGATATCTCATGTGCAATGAGAGGTTTCTGATAAAGAACGTGATTTCAGACTTTGTTGCCCCCAAATTTTCATGTGGAGTTTGCTCATGGATTGAGATCGAACTTTACCTGCGGCCCGACCTACTACAACTGCTATTGGAATATTTTCTGAACACGCCTTTGAGCTCTAGGAGAGGAGAAGGGAGAGAGATTTATTTATTTACTTGCGGCCCGACTTACTGCAGCTGCTATTGGAATATTGACCGAGTCAACGCTTCCCAGCGGCCTTTATAGGGCCGTTGGGCAGCCTAGGCCTTATAAAAGGCCTTTTGGGCCCTTTTATTGTCTCATTTCTCATTTCCTCTCTACTCCTCACTCTCTACAAAAATTCCTAGAGTGCTCAGGGCTTAGTGAGTCCTTCCTTTCAACTTCAGTCCGCCACTTCAGTCCGCTGCTTCATCTTTTCTGCCTTTGAGGTTGGTGTCCATTTTTTCTTCTTTGCTTACTTTTTCTACAAAATGTTAGTAGCAGTACTACTAGAGATGCATGCTAGTATTTATTTTTATTTTTGGAACTTTTATGAGCACATATTGAAAGTTTGAATAGCGTTGAAAACACTATGAACGTTTAGACCCCCAATTACGAATTATGCTTATTATCAAACAATTAATGTGCGGAACATGAACATAAGCCAAACACAGAATTGATAAACAATCTTAGCCAATTATAATCACATCCACAACAGAAAATAAAAGGCAAAGATAAAGGGAAGAGAGATGCAAACACAAGGACAACACGCGATGTGTTATCGAAGAGGAAACCGAAGCCCTCGGCGTAAAACCTCTCCGTGGCCCTCCAAGCAGTCAATAATCCACTAGAAAATGTAGTTGGGATACATGAACAGCAATAGACCCTCCAAGCCTAATTTACCCAGGTACCTAAGCCCTCTAAGCTTGTTGCTCTAACGAGGTTGGGCTGAACCATTTTCTTTTCTAGCTTACCGGATTCCGCTATAGCCCATAGCATCAACCAATAACCATTGGTCCCTTCCAAACAGCTTCCCTTAGCACCAAAAGACCTTCTCACAGACGTGGGTGTGGTGAGAAAAGGATTTGTTCAAGAACCTCTCAAGGATGTATCAATGGAGAGGAAGAGAGTAGAGGAATTTGAAGAGTCTCTTAATGAAGATTGGGGATGAGGCAGTCTTGTTTTTCTCTATGGTTTCTCTCTCAAAATTCTCTCTGGAAGCTCTCTACATTTTGTGGGTATAAATGTCTATATATAGTGGTGTGTGTTTGGAATACGAAGAGACAGTTTTTCTCAAACAGGGTAAGTTGGCGGCTTGGCCTCGTAACTAGTCTAAGTCGCGAGTTCAAGCCACGAGATAACGGCTTGGCCAGCCTAGGACTTTTGTCCTGTAGTGCGACAGCTGGTATGACCCTTCACCTCCCCGCATGCTTCCCACGTGTGCTGCAGTTGGCGGCTTGCAAGTCGCGAGTCAGCCACGAGTCCTAGTCGCGAGTCCCTACTTCTTTGCATAAACTTGAGCTTTTCTTCACACTCTCTCACACACTACCCTTACATGAATCCCACCTAAATACAGGGTTACTAAATGCTAAATTACAAGCAAATGGGCACGGAATAAAGCCAATAAGATGGTTGATAAAATTCAACCTTACAATCTCCCCCTTGGGCTATTCCGTGACAAAACCCTATAACAAACTCTAGAGTTAACGCGTGAGTTGGGAATAGTTGGAAAACTCACTCACACCTAACTCTAGAATCTGTGTAGCACTTAAACCATAAGAACAAGTATCTCCTAAAACACAACAACACAATAAGTTCATTGTATGTAGAAAACTTGTAATGCATATGGAGCAAGCACAATGCGATCAAGCAAAATGGAATATAGCATTAGACCATGGCATGACCTAAACAGGCAATCACTACATATTAGTGATCACAATGCTCACTCTCACAAGGAATGAACATCCGGACATGCAAGCAAATAAACTCAATTGCAGAGTATCATTTGCATGTCCAACACTCAACCAATGCATAAAACATATATGCATCTAGGAAAAAGATCCTACAAGGGCACAAGAGTGATGTACTTAAAAGAAAAATGCATAACATTTAACAGTAAGTACTAAAAACCTTAGGAGCTTACAAAAGCAATAGGTACAAACATAAACTAAGAACCTTAAAAACCTACAAAGGTAACACATACAAACAAATAAAATAAAATACTGAATAACTTCTGAAATAAAAAAATATACCAGTGAACCACAAGTTTTCCCAAAAGTATTAAACCCATATCTACACAAAACACAAAAGACAAAGCAAATGTATATGTGAGAGTGTATAACAACTATAATAACTCCCCCTTTCAGTATGCACACTCATTTTCATTCTTATGCTGCTCTCCCCCTTACTGTGTGCTGCTCTCCCCCTTTTTGGCATGAATAGCTAAAGGCTTTCTTCTAGCTTTTGTTGAATAGCATCCAGTTGTATCTCAATGGTTGCGTGACGCATTTGATTTTGATTGTGAAAGGAGCGAAGGAGCCATTCCAAGCACATTTTCAATGAAGTAACTTTGCTTGGGTGTTTGAAATCTGGGGGGAACAGATGGATTGTCGGTTGATTGTACAGGTGTAACTATAGCATGAGCTGATGGAGATGCATGTGTGGATGGCTCACTCTTAGGTTTCTTGGAGGAGTGACTCTTGCTTGCTTGGAGAGTGTATATGGATATTGGTCGAGGACGAGGCACAATTTTTCCATATGATGGAGGACTAACACCTTCATGAAGGATGATCTTCATGATGAGACTGCAGAATGGAAGATTTGTTCATGCTACTGATCGAGCCGCTGTTTTCCCAATGATCTGAAATATATGGGCATAGATGTAAATCGGGACACTGGAAATGAGGTCACACAGGAATTTAGCCCTTCCAAGACTGATGAAAGCAGTGTTTGACAATGGGTAGAGGTTGGAGAACGTGATCAGCTTTAGAGTTGTCAGTTCAGGCGAAAACTGTGCAGTGCCTATAGATGATCTTGTGCTTCCCACTTCATGTTCATTCCCAAGAACTTGAAGAATGTCTTGTGTCTGAAGTACTCTGTCATCATACGGAGTTCGATCCACATTTTCTGGTCTGGTGATGCGAAGAACCTGAACAATGTAGTCTGCATTAATGGAAAATTTTATTCCTCGTACCCAGCATTTCAACTCTACCCCTGTGTATCTAGCATTAGAGTACAATTCCTTAACCAGTTCTTCAATTGGATCCTCAAAATTCCCAAAAAGATCAGCCCAATCTCTTTCTTCAAAAATCTTAGGGATAAACATTGTCCCTAGGGTATCAAACTTAACAATTCGTTCCACAATGGGAGGAGCCTCTCTAAACGTGTCTGTGTAGGTCTTTGAGTCAGTAGGTGTCCTGAATCTCTCAATGGTAGAATCTCTAGATGACTTAGATGATAGTCATGTCCGTTTAGCAACCGGGGTTGACGGGTCATCGGTTACAATTTATTTGCCTTTAGAGGAATGATGAGTCATCTACAAAAGAACTAACACACAACAGAGAACCAAATGCAATACCACAGGGTACAAACATCAGTTTGATTAGATTCAGATATAAGAGTGTGAAATAGAGAGATTTCACTTAAATACAGAAACATGAACCAGGTTAACACCAAGAAAACATAAGCAATACTGACATAATTAGTGAAATAGGCAAACAAATATGATCAAGATTAGTAACAACTCAGAATCAAGTGGGCAGTGAGCATCACAAAGTCACAAGTGACAAAAACGTGACAAAATACCAAGAATATGATATGACTGGAGCAACACATTCATGAAACACAACACAGAGCATAGACTCTCTATAGACAACAGTAAAATAATCAAATGTCCATCAAAAATCAATAACACTCAACAAAATAAAGCAAATCCCCATACAAGCATGATATTTCTCAAAGCATAATGTCAACAACACAAATCAAGAAAATAATGTTCAAATCATGAAATATGAAGTGAGGGAAAGAAAACCCATAATTTTTTCTTGAAGATTTGAGAAGAAATGATGCCAAAATGAAGGATTTTCGAAGAAGAACACGGAGTGTTTGAAAGAGTGAAATAGGGAAGACAATGAACAGTCACAAAAGTACGAGGGAAAAACTGAAAAAGTTTTTAAAAACTAACTTTAAAACACAAAACACGCATTTTTCGCGACTGGAACAAGTCGCTAGTAAGTCACCAGGGTAAGCTGCGAGACACTGTGAAACCAAGATTCTTCAAAAATCTTCTAAGTGTTTTTCGCGATTGGAAGGTCTACTCGCGAGAGAGTCGCGAGGTGAGCCGCGAAAATCTCTAAGTACCCCTCGCGATTAGACCCTCCACCCACGAACAAGTCGCCACACTGAGCCGCGAAAGTCACAAAAACTCAAAATTTGAAAATTTTTCTAAGTATTTTTCGAGACTGAGACCTTGACTCGCCAGTAAGCCGCTAAAAATCTCGGAGTGGGCTTGCGACTGGGGCATGCGACTGGACCAACTCGCGACTTAGTCACCAAAACAGGGTAACACTATTTTTGAAATTTTTGACATTTTTGCAAAAACAAAATACTTTCCAAAAACAACTAAAAACACTTAAAAATATTTTTGTGTTTGATCAATAAAGATTGAGCTTGTGAAAGCACATTTAAACAAGTACGATCACACAAATGAATATGACATTCATTGAACATAGACTTGTGTGAAGTGTGTGAATATAAAAAATGAGATAGTCCTTAGTCTAATGTGAAGCTTCAATGATCAATTTAATCAAGGCACACACAACTAGCACTAGATAATGTGACCTATCTCAATTATAGAAGTATGCATATATGACCTCCCACATAAAACTTGTGTACATTTCATTGAAGCTTTTCATTTGGCTCCATATACATCATATCATTTGATCTTTTTGAATCAATACATCTCATTGTGAGATCGATGCCTGAAATTTTAATATTTCACTTTGATGATTTAGCCTTTTGCTTTTTGGGCATCATACAATTTATTTTGGTTGCTTTTCCTTTTTCCTAGTCAAATACTAGTATGTGCGACAGGCTTTTGCAGTTCAAAATCTCTTTTCATTTAGAGATTTACATTTGGTGAGCTCTTTGAGTAAAGCAATAAAATAAAAGTGGAAAGATATATAGGCACAAGTCTATGCATGTCTCAAGATCAACAAAACCATTCACTAATCATTCATGACAAGGTTGAAAATCTATTTACAACAGTCACATAGATTTCAGAATTTCTTCCACAATGATATGAGTGCATAATAAACAAGCTAAGCTCGTAGATGCACAAGGCCATTAGTACAAAGGTACAAGGCAAAACATGCTTTGAGACAAAACTTAACAATGCCGATCAAACTTTTTAGGATTTTCTACTTTTTATATGTTTTTGGATTTTTGACACAAAAGTAGTAAAAGATTGAACAAAAGCAACATAAATAACAATGTAAAAACATTTGAACCAAAAACAAACACACAAACAATATATCAACTCAAAAACTTGCAAGAAGCACACAACCAAGCATATTCACAAACATGGAAAGTATTAATGCATGGACATGTTGTAATGCTTATGCATGAGTACCCTTCGTCACCCACACGTCACGTGCGTTTGGGATGATATCCTTGATGGATTGGGTACGAGAGTTAGGACTTTCAAACCTTCTTGTGAAGCTTTCCAAGCAACTGGTGAAGGCACCGATCATCTTCATCACATCCATCATTCTGGGATCATGATTTTGATTTCTTGGTTGCTCACCACCCCAAGACCTCTTGTCATTTCTTCTTCCTCGTGATCGAGGAGCGCTTGTATTGTTTAACGCTCTCAGCTTATGACAGTTGGGTTTGGTATGCCCTTGTAATCCACAAAAGTGACAGAAATGATTCATTCTAGGACCCCGTTGTGATCTTGGAAGTGATCTTCCTCTAGCTTCAAATCTAGCTTTTGATTGATTACGGGACTTATTTAACACCCGTTGATCAGCCACATTCTTCTTCTTCTCAGCCTTAACTTTCTCAGGAATAGACTTATCCACAATCGTCTTTTTGGCCTTCACAAACTTCACTTCTTTGGTGACATTGGCTGATGAGCTACTCCCTCCGGTATATCCCAACCCGGACTTCTCTGAGGAAGGTTTTTGAGACGAAATAACATCTTCTAACTTCTTGGATGAGACCCTCTCTATCTTTGCATAAGCTTGCACTACCTCTTGCTCAAGAAATCTCACTTTTGTGTAAGCTTCTGATAGCTCACCATTTAGTGTTTCAATCTCATACTTCGCCTCCTTGTATCGTGCCAAAAGACTTTTGTAATCTTCCTCAGCTTTCCTCATCTTCTTCACAGTCGCCTTTGCCACCCTTACATACTCACCCGATTTCTCAAGGAGTAAGGCGTAATTCTTTTGAAGACTAGATGTATCTTCATCCTTTTCAACCTCCGATTCTTCAACAATCCCAATAGACTCCAAATCAGAATGCTCACCAAGCTCCTTCACAAGTGTATCCAAATCATCTGAGGATTCCACATGTGCAATGGTCATGAATGCGGAGTAATTTCCTTCTCCGTCACAGCTATCCTCGAAATCAGAATTTGACGAATCCGAGTCACTTAGAGTAGTAGCATAAACCTTGCCTTTTGCCTTCAAATAGTTGGGACATTCCTTTTTGAAGTGTCCATGTCCATTACACTCGAAGCACGTGATTCCTTACGAAGATTGGGATTCTCTACCCTCTTTCCTTCTGAATTCTTTCTTCTCCTTCCCAGAACTCTGAAATTTTCCTTTGTCACCAAATTTCCCACCGTTCTTGAGTTTCAAGGATTTCCGGAAGTTCTTTACAAGGTACGCCACATCTTTCTCTACTGCATCCTCTTCTGAAGAGTCATGAGATACCACTCTCTCATCAATTGTTTTAAGAGCAAGAGATTTGCTCTTCTTCTAGGTGGGCAGTGACAATTCATACGTCTGCAATGAACCGACCAGCTCTTGAACTTTAATGTCGTCAAGATCCCTGCTCTCTTCAATGGCCGTTACTTTCGCATGAAAACTTTTTGGTAGTGACCGAAGGATTTTCCTTACAACTTTAGAATCCTCCGTCTTTTCCCCCAAATTGAATTTGCCAACGACCACCTCGTTCAGCTTACTGTAAAAAGAGTCAAAAGACTCCTCCTCGCTCATTTTGAGCTCTTCAAAGCGAGTGGTCAACATCTGAAGTTTGGTGTCTTCACCTTCTTTGTTCCTTCATAAGTAGTCTCCAGAGTCTCCCATGCTTCCTTAGCAATAGTGATATGTGAAATCCTGTGAAATTCTTTTGGAGAAACACCACAGAAAAATAGCATTCAAGCCTTTACTATTAGCATTAGCTGCCGCAAAAGCTGCCTTATCCCAAGTGGATTTGGCAGCCTCTGGTCTAGTCCACCCAACTTCAATTGTATCCCACACAGCATCATCAATAGAACACAAAAATGCTCTCATTCAGACTTTCCAAAAAGCATAATTATTACCATAAAAAAATGGTGGTACATTAAGAGATTGAGACCTATCCATCTCAACAAGGGGTCAAGGATCGTACTAAGGTATTTAAACCATAGTAAGTGTACCCGCTCTGATACCAATTGAAAGTTCGAATAGCGTTGAAAACACTATGATCGTTTAGACGCCCCAATTACGAATTATCAATTCAAGCTTATTATCAAACAATTAATGTGCGGAACATGAACATAAGCCAAACACAGAATTGATAAACAGTCTTAGCCAATTATAATTACATTCACAACAGAAAATAAAAGGCAAAGATAAAGGAAAGAGAGATGCAAACACAAGGACAACACATAATGTGTTGTCGAAGAGGAAACCGAAGCCCTCGGCATAAAACCTCTCCGCCGCCCTCCAAGCTTGTTGCTCCAACGAGGTTGCGCCGAACCTTTTTCGTTTCTAGCTTACTAGATTCTGCTATAGCCCATAGCATCAACCAATAACCATTGGTCCCTTCCAAACTGCTTCCCTTAGCACTAAAAGACATTCTCACAGACGTGGGTGTGGTGAGAAAAGGATTTGGTCAAGAACCTCTTAAGGATGTATCAATGCAGAGGAAGAGAGTAGAGGAATTTGAAGAGTCTCTTAGTGAAGATTGGGGATGAGGCAATCTTGTTTTTCTCTAGGGTTTCTCTCTCAAAATTCTCTCTGGAAGCTCTCTACATTTCGTGGGTATAAGGGTTTATATATAGTGGTTTGTGTTTGGAATACAAAGAGACAGTTTTTCCCAAACAGGATAAGTTGGCGGCTTGACCTTGCGACTGGTCTAAGTCGTGAGTTCAAGTCGTGAGATAATGGCCTGGCCAGCCTAGGACTTTTGTCTTATAGTGCGACAGCTAGCGTGACCCTTCACCTCCCTGCATGCTTCTCACGTGTGCTATAGTTGGTGGCTTGCACGTTGCGAGTCAGCCGTGAGTCCCTGCTTCTTTGCATAAACTTGAGTTTTTCTTCACACTCTCTCACACACTACCCTTACATGAATCCCACCTAAATACAGGGTTACTAAATGCTAAATTACAAGCAAATTGGCACGAAATAAAGCCAATAAGATGGTTGATAAAACTCAACCTTACACATATGTTTTGCCACTATTTATGCCATGCTATCTAAGGAAAATGAACAAATATATTTTTTGTCTTTTTGATATGTGGGTGTGGATATGTGGGAATTTAAGTTTTGAAAATAAAATGCGGGATATGGGCAAGGGGACTTACCTGGTAGACGGGGATAACGGAAATATGATTTGGAGATTCTTGAATGAACGTGGGCTTGGGGACGCATGTCACCGGTTCACCCACCATAGATTAGGAGTTTGGAAAATTTCTTGAATAAATGTGAGCCTGAGGATGCTTGTCGTCAGTTCACCCATTGTAGGATACGAGCCTAGAGACACTTGCCGCTAGTTCCCCTGCCATGCAATGTGAGCCCGAGGACGCTTGTCATCGGTTCACCCACTGTAGAATACAAGCCTACAGACGCTTGCCGCTAGTTCATTTGCCATGAAATGTGAGCCCGAGGAAACTTGTTGTCGGTTGACCCACTATAAAATACGAGCCTATGAAATGTGAGCCTGAGGACGCTTGTCGTCAGTTCACCCACTGTAGAGTACAAGCCTAAAGACGCTTGCCGTTGGTTCACCCACCATGAAATGTGTGCAATAGTTTGCTTTTTTTGAGATCATATGCTTGACATATACCTGCATAACATGTTTAGCAAAAGTGTTAGTTCATCTGCATTCCCATTTACTCAGGGGGCTTACCACTTATGTCTGAATTTCTTGTTGTTTTATTGATTATGTCTAGGAGAGCTTGTTCTAGGGGAGATCGGGGGAAGGTCCCATGTATGCGGCATCCTAGGAGAACGGTTCTTCTGATGATGAGACTGCTTCGACTAGTGAGTGGGTGGCTTGAGGATGATGATGCTGATGATGATAGTGATGATGATGATGCCTACCAGCTTAATGCTGGCGAGGATTCTCAGTAGGACTATCTATTGGTTGTATCACGATGTAGCTCTACGTGGGCATGTATTTTTCCATTTACCTTGTAGACATTTCCCCTTGATGGGCCAGTTATGTATGTATACTATGTATTGCCTCTTGGTAGGCCTGGACATGTATGTATTGTATTGCCCCACAGTGGGCTTTAATGCATGATATTATCTCTTTGTAGCATGATGTATGTATTGGAACAATGCCTTTTGCTAGGACTTATATGCATAGCTCTGGATAAAATGCCTTTAGAAGGGCGGCTGATGTATGTGTAAAACAATGCCTCTGATTAGGACTTATATGTATGATCTAGATAAAACACCTTTAGAAGGTTGGCTGATGTATGTGTAAAACAATGCCTCTAATTAGAACTTATATGTATGATCGAGGGACGCACCTTTAAAAGGGTGGCTAATGTACGTGTAAAACAATGCCTCTGATTAGGACTTATATGTATGATTCCAGGGACGGGCCATTAGAAGGACGGCTGATGCATGTGTAAAAAAATGCCTCTGATTAGGGTTTATATGTATGATTCCCAAGATGCGCCTTTAGAAGGGCAGCTGATGCATGTGTAAAACAATGCCTCTGATTAAGGCTTATATGTATGATTCTCGGGATGCACCTTTAGAAGGGCAGTTGATGCATGTATAAAAGACAATGCCTTTTGTTAGGACTTACATGTATAGCTCTGTAAACTGCCTTTGAAAGGGCTGTTGACATGTATAAAAGACAATGCCTTTAGTTAGGACTTACATGTATAGCTCTGTAAACTGCCTTTGAAAGGGCTGCTGACGTGCATAAAAGACAATGCCTCTGATTAGGACTTATATGTATAGCTCTGGAGACTACCTTTGAAAGGGCTGCTAACATACTCACGCACTATTGGTGATTCCATGGTGAGTTTCTACTATGATGCAAGATTAGCCTTAGAGGCATCTACGCATCAGAGTAAGGTAGAATCGTGGTTCCTTTTGTACATGACTTCTTTACTAAGGAAAATTTGGCAAGCCATGTGCCAAATAAACTTCTTTTCACTATCTACTACACCGAGTGGGTATTCATTGTCCTAAATATAAGCCTTGATATCATGATACCATGGCTTTCTGTCGACTTCTACTTCGACACTCACGCATTCTTCGATGTTCATACAACAAGCTGGGATGCCACGGACTTCTATGCGCAATTGCCACATATCATTTCCTTCTGATAACTTGACCACACTAGCCAGTGTAGCCAGGGCATCTGCAAACTGGTTGTGAGCTCTAGGAAAATAGAAGAATGTGATGTTTCGGAACTTTGAGATTAAGCGGCTGATGCATTTTTGATATGGAATCAACTTAGTGTCTCGGGCTTGCCATTTTCCTTAAATTTGGGAGATGATCAATAGGGAATCTCCAAAGACGCTCAAGTCATAGGCGCCAAACTCTAAGGCCACTTGTAGGCCGACTATGCATGCTTCGTATTTTGTGACATTGTTGGTGCAACCAAAATTCAGCTTAACTGAAACAGGAATTTGCTGGCCATTGGGGGAAACTAAGACTGCTTCCACTCCATTCTCGGTAAAATTGGCAGCTCTATCAAAATAAAGCTTCCAACGCCATAGCTCCACATTGTCTGGTTTTGGCTTTAGTGCCATGACATCCTTATCAGGGAAGAGGGATTCTGAAAGTTCTGGATTATTTAGTGGTTGGTCCGTAAGGTAATCGGCTATGGCCTGGCCCTTGATGGCCTTTCTTGTTACAAACACAATGTCTAACTCGGAGAGTAACATTTGCCAACGAGAGATCTTTCCTATGAGAGCTGGCTTTTTCAAAGATGTACTTAATGAGATCCATGCGAGAAATGAGCCGTATGGTGAAATAGAGCATATACTACCACAACTTGTGTGATGCCCACGCTAGGGCGCAACATGTATTCTTAATGGCAATGTAGTTGATCTCACAACTAGTGAACTTCTTGCTCAAGTAGTGAATCACCCTTTCTTTCTAGTTAGGCTCAGCTAGTTGGCCTAACATACAACCCATAGAGGTTTCTTGTACCGCTAGGTAGAGCATCAACGGATATTCCGGCGTCGGGGGAACCAAAACGGGAGAGTTTAACAAATATTGCTTGATCTTGTCAAAGGCCACTTGGCATTCACTGTCCATTCTATTATGGCATCTTTCTTCAAGAGCTTGAACAATGGATCACATGTGGCGGTCAACTACACTATGAAGCAAACAATATAATTGAATTTGCCTAAAAAGCTACGAATTTGTTTCTCGATTTGTGATGTCGGCATATCCCGGATGGTTTGGACTTTTGTTGGGTCCACTTCAATTCCTCTTTGGCTGATTATGAAGCCTAGTAATTTCCCTGAACTAGCTCCAAAGGCGCGCTTGTTAAGGTTTAGCGTCAACCTGTACTTGATAAGGCGCTTGAACAACTTTCTCAAATCCACTAAATGATCCCTGGTAGTGCGGGATTTGGCAATCATGTTTCTTTGTGCATCATATCATGGAACAAGGTTACCATGGCTCACTAATAAGTAGCACCGGTGTTCTTTAAGCTAAATGGCATGACATCATATGCATAAGTTCCCCAATGAGTGGTGAATGTTGTCTTGGCTTTGTCCTCCTTGGCCATCTTGATTTGGTTGTAACTTGAGAATTTGTCCATGAAGGAGAAGAACCTGTTGGTACAAAGCATGATATACCTAATACAAACCATCTAAGGGAGAAAGGGAGGAGGAAGGAGGGGGTTTAAAGAGTACCTAACCAAAGGGAAAAGGCTAAATTCCTAAACCTACTGACTGAAGTCACTTAGCTGGACCACGTGCTCGCGTCCTTGCCCTTTTTGCTTGCGCCTAGGAGATCATGCCCTAGCACCAAGCATCCTCGCTCCATATGTGTACATGCAAAGGTAGAGACAAGAAAACTAGTAGACAAGAAATGGAAGGAAAAAGCGTAGATAAAAGCATAAGGTCACAAAGCAAACAAGCAAGATAGATATGTCAAGCACAGCATGTGACAAAAGCAAGAAAGCTAACCAACAAGTAAAGAGGGCAAACAGGCAAGGAAAACATACAAAAGGGGGTGTCTGCTAGGGACAAATGTAGGTTTGGATTGAATGTCCATGACTTCATTGTGTTGAAGCATGGACGACACACTAGCAAGCTAGACTCATGCATGAACATGTAAGCAAGCGTGTAAAGATGCATAGAAAGCTAACGGGTGGCGCAAACAAGCATGGCAAGCATATCATCACACAGAGCGGAAAAGGGAGAGGTATGCATAAAGCAACCAGCATCACGAAGATGCCTCCCAAGTGTTTACATCTAGACAAGGCCTCACGGGTATTAGATGTAACTACACAACCATAACCCGCTAAGGGCGTCAAGCATAGCAAAGCCTAGAACTAGAAAGACTAGCATGGAAGATAAAGCATAGAAGCAAGCAAGCATAAACATGCAAACGAGTGATCCAAACCCTTTGATATGGGCCAAGGTATATGGATAATGACAAAGACCATAGGGTCTAGATTTGTTCCTAACCACATGGCCAAAACACAAGAAAATAGGTAAAGCGACAAAAGGGCTACAATAGCACGTGGCAAGACAACACATAGCCTAGGTCTAAGCACACAAACATGGCACAGAGCACATAAGCACATAGAAGAAGGCATAAAGCAAGCAGAGCACAGATCTAAACACGCGAACATGTAGGAACATAGATCCGGACATATAAGCATGTGAAAACCTAGATCCGAACACACAAGCATGTAAAAATGTAGATCTTGGCATAGGCATGGCAACGCGTGTGTGAACATGTGAAAGCTAGCACATAAACATGGAAAAACATGAATCCCAGCATATAAACATGTACGGATGTGGATCTAAGCATAAAACATGGCAAAAAGCATACGAGCACATAGATCCGAGCAAAGCATAATCATAGACATGGTATCAAGCACATGAGCACATAACCCTAACATCAAAACAAAGCAAAAAGAGGAACAAAACAAAGGAAACATGGTATAAAACCCTAAGCATGTATGTAGAGAGGGAAAATTCCTGACCTATCACAAGCTGACACGTCACACTACCAAGACCATAAAATACAGCCAATTACAAAGCGCCACATACTGCTGCTAGGTTTTACTGTTGCCATTCAGAAGCCAACAGAAATTTGACAAGTGCCATGCAAGAACCAATCATGCATCGGCTCGTGCAAGCGATGACACAAGCAGCCTCGCATGTGTAAGCAATGACCCAAGCAACCTCGCACGTGTAAGCGATGACATAAGCGGACCAATCAGACTGTGACATGTGTCACCAATCAGACTCCGCCACGTGTCGCTCATCCACCCCAAAACTCCTATAAATAGAAGCCCTCCTAAGACATTTAGGAGGACATCAAGCCATCTGAAGCACAAGCAGCATCAGAGAAGATTCAGAAGTCCAGAAGCTCTGCCGGAACCAAGCTCTAAAGCCTCCAAGAACTTTAAGAACTTCAACTTCGAATACGAAGAACATTCGAAGAGAAATCATCCAAATCATTTGCCTAGATCCAAAAGTTTGCGGAAATCAAGCCTAAAGTGTCCGAAAAACATCAACAAATCACAAATCAACGAAGCTCTATGGATTCAAGCCTCTAAAGCACCGAAGAACTTCCACCACAAACTTTCAAAGACGAAGAACGCACCAAGAACACGAAGAACATACGAAGAACGTGAAGAACAAAGAATTTCTAACAAGCTCATAGCCAGAGATTCATTGTAATTCTGTTTCAACAATCTTCGATCCATCCCTCAACCAAATTGAAGGATATTTTGTGTTCAAGTCAAAATCACATTACCACAACTCCAATCAACAAATCTTTCAAGGAGATCGAATCAGAGGATCACTCTTTTGTAATCACAAAGAATTGTACCACACAATTATCAATACAAATTCGCATTTGTGAAACTATTTTACTTGTTTGACTCATTTCGAACCGAGAAATTTAGTCGTCCACATATTCTGGCACGCCCGGTGGGACTTCTCTGACTCTCATCTCATTCTCGTTCAAAGAAAGAAATCTTCATCATCTTGCTACCAGCTCAAATGGCCTCTAGCAAGAATATTCAAGTTTCAACAATAGCTACTTCAACTAAACTTGGTACGGCTACCACCAACAAATGCATTGGTGTAATCAATTGTAGTCAACCCAAAACAAACAATCAACTTCAATATCAATCAACCAAGGAAGCCAAGGTCGAGACAATCATCTCTTTAGACCCTCTTACAAAAAACAAGGTCATCAACAAGGACATCTCCACTATGGAACACCTCAAGTATGGGGGCAAATCCCCTTCTTCCTTCACAAGAAGTTGGTCGCACGATTTCTCTCCCATCAAAGGGAACCCAAAAGATTGGATTTCACGTGCTCACTTCAAATCACTTTCTTCTCCATCATCTTGGGAAGTTGTGTCAGTCATGATGACTAACACCTCTACCATGGAAGAAAAGATGGCTGAAATGGAACAAAGGGTCGTCCTTCTCACAAAAGCACTTGAAGAAAAGGACGTCAAAATTGTAACCCTAATGAACAAGCTGGAGGTAGAAGATTCGGGTGAATCAAGTCATGGCCCTGAGCGCCCACCTGGCTTTACCTCGAAAGGAGAAAACGCCTAGGGTTGATAAAAGAAAAGGAGGAGAAGGCACTTCTTAACACGGACATTCCACCTCAATGGCTTCGATATCTGTCCAACAATTGCAAGACATGATAACGAACACTATTCGAGCACAATATGGAGGTTCTTCTACAAGTTCTCTCATTTATTCGAAGCCTTATACAAAGCGCATCGATAATATGAGGATGCCAAATGGGTATCAACCCCCCCCAAATTCTTGAAATTTGATGGCAATGGAAATCCTAAGCAACACATTGTCCATTTTGTAGAAACTTGTGAGAACACAGGGACTCAAGGAGGCCTCCTTGTAAAGTAATTTGTCCGTTCGCTCAAAGGGAATGCATTTGACTGGTATACAGACTTAGAACCTAAGTCAATCGACAGTTGGCAACAACTCGAAAGAGAGTTTCTTGACCGATTCTATAGCACACGTCGCACGGTGAGCATGATGGAGCTTACTAATACTAAGCAATGGGAAAATGAGCCGGTGGTCGATTATATCAATCGATGGCTTTCTTTGAGCTTGGATTGCAAGGATAGACTTTCTGAAATTTCTGCAGTAGAGATGTGCATCCAAGGCATGCATTGGGGACTTCTTTACATCCTTCAAGGGATAAAGCCTCGAACATTTAAAGAGTTAGCAACTCGTGCCCACGACATGGAGTTGAGCATTGCTAGCCATGGAAGTACAAAACCTCCCATACCTGAGGAAAGCAGAAAGGAAGTAAGGAGGAATGACAGGAATGCAAAAGTCAGTCTCAAAGACCCAATGGTTGTTAACACTGCCGAAGTTAAGGTTCCAAGAAGAGGAGCAAATGCAAATGAAAAACGGCTTGAAGGATGGCAAAAGAACGAGGTGCGTCATCTGACTTTCAAGGAACGTGAGCAAAAAGTATATCCGTTCCCCAATGAAGATGTGCCAAACATCTTAGAACAACTATTGCAATTGAAGCTGATTGAATTGCCAGAATGCAAGCGACCAGAAGACATGGGGAAAGTTGATGACCCTAACTACTGCAAATATCATCGGATCATTTGCCACCCAATCCAAAAATGCTTCGTCTTCAAAGAACAAATCATGAAGCTTGCCAAAGAAAACAAGATTGATCTAGACTTTGATGAAGTTGTTGGGTCAAACCATGTGACCGTTGCTTGTGATGTACTTCCAACTCTCAAGCAGGGGGCAAACACCAACCAAGCTTACAAATTGATTAACAATGATGGCACAAGGATCTGCCCCATCAATGGGAAGTTCCTTAAACACTTCTACGCTTGAAATTCGGGGATTGCTCCTCGGCAAGAGCTTAAACTACCCACTACAGCGCTGCAAGGGTACATGATGTCTTCCCATTACCTTTGAAAGTGTACCAATAAGGATAAATTAATCTC
Source organism: Quercus ilex subsp. ballota (assembly GCA_032727855.1). Classification (NCBI taxonomy): domain Eukaryota; kingdom Viridiplantae; phylum Streptophyta; class Magnoliopsida; order Fagales; family Fagaceae; genus Quercus; species Quercus ilex. The sequence goes on from CM064908.1 coordinate 57,118,528, forward strand.
ACTCTATGTCACCAATTGCTAGTGTGGCGTAGTGGTTGGATGCCCAAGTCGCCCTTGAGAGGTCTCGGGTTCGATTAGTGGTGATACCCACTATTACACACTGAGCCCCCCTTTTTGCAAAAAAAAAAAAAAAAAAACCACAATAACAAAAAAAAAAAGAAAAAAGAAAAAATCTTTTGAACTACGTGATGACTTGATCCCTCTCAAGGGTACGTAGGCAACTTAGTATCTTTTGCTAAGTTCAGTCACGCACTAAAAAAAAAAAAGTTATCAAATTGAAAAAAAAAAAAACAAAAACAAAAACAAAAAAATCATCCAGAAAGAAAATATCAAAAAAAAAATCATCAAAAAAAAATTTATTTTGAACTACGTAATGACTTGATCCCTCTCTAGGGTACGTAGGTAACTTGGTATCATTTACTAAGTTCAGTCACATGAAAAGAAGAAGGATTGCATGTCTAGCTTGAAGAGTTTCTCCATAGGCCATCAACGTGCTTTCAAGAACCCTTTGATTGGCAAGGCATCACTTAAATCAATTGCTCATACTATGATGATCAAAGGCCGTTGTAGTAGAAAATGAAGACTATAAGGAGTTGATGTTGCTCAGATTTTCTTGAATTAATGATAAACATAAGTTGATTCTTGGTTGTGGAGCAAAATAAAATCTTCAACCTCTTTTGCAAGAAATGAAGTCTACATGGCATTGCCCATCTTCTATGGACATTCTCCCATGTTTCTGAAGTAGCTTTACATCACTTATCTCATGGGGGCATCTTCTTATACCTTACAAGTCTAAGCTACATCGTCTCTCTTCTAGGTTGTGCCACTTCACAACTCTGAAATTTGAACCACATCATCTCCCTTCTGAGTGGTGCAGTTTCACATCATGTCTCTGAAATCTAGACAACGTCACCTTCCTCTAGCATTTGAAGTTGGTGTTGCATCATCTCTCCTCTAAGAGCATGATCGTACAATGTCAAAGTCTCGGCAACATTCTTCTCACACTCAAGGTTTTGTCGGCATCTCTTTGCATCATTAAAGTCTTGATGGGAGCTTCTTGAAACTTCAAGGTTTTGTTGGTATCTTCTTGCATCTTCGAAAGTCTTGTTGGCATCTCTAAAATCTTGATGTCTAGCGATAGTACTATGTACCCTTGATGTTTGAACTTTGTCGCCTCTAAAAATAGGCACTAATGCAACTTCAAAGGCCAATGTTGGTACGACTTCAATGCAGATGAAGTATTAACGCGATGTCATGGTAAAGACGAGTATTGGCATGACTTCAGTGCTAATGTGGAGTGTTGTCATAGCTTTATGGCAGATATTGGTGCAACTTCAATGCAAGTGCAAGTGCTAATGAGGAGTGTTGGCATGGCTTCATGATAAAGATGAATGTTGGCACGGCTTCGATGTGAATGAAGTGTTGACGTTGCTTCGTGGCAAAGACAAATGCTGGCACGGCTTCGATGCAAATAAAGTGTTGACGTGGCTTCACGACAAAGATGAGTGTTGGCACGGCTTCGGTATGAATGAAGTGTTGACGTAACTTCGTGGCAAAGACAAATGTTGGCACGGCTTCATTGCAAATACTCTTGAGATGGCTGCGTTGAAAAAACAAGTGTTGGTGCAGTTTAATTGCCAAGGAAAGCATGCTGCGTGACAAAAACAAGCAACAACAAAGAACCTGTCAGAAGAAAATCTCATGGCACGTCTCAACCAAAAAAAAAAAAAAATCGATAAAGAGAGAGCTTCAATTTTAATCTCTAGCCTGTCAAAAAAAAAATGGTTAGTACAAACCAAGCATGTGAAAAAAAAAAGATAAAAAAATATATATATAATTTCTCTACGTATCATGCTGCCCACTGGAAACTCCTTGTACAGATTAATGCATGCCCTGAGTGGCTTTATATAGGGATCTTAAGAAGTTAACAGACAAAAAAAAAAAAAAAAAGAGGAAAAATGCTGCCACTAATATTTAAAGTCAGACTTTGCAACTCAAATGCACTCAAGGTCAGGAAAGGCTGCACTGAATTTTGAAAATAAAAGATGGCATTCAATGCAGAGACACTCAGTAATTACCTGAAACCATTCCCTGCCTGGGTTGTCAAACACTATCAGAATGGCTACCGCCAAAGTAGACTAAAATGACAACAAGTCCAGCAACGCTTGCAGTCTCTCTTCCAGATTTCTAAAACTTCTGACAAGATTTCACAAAAAATCAACCCACAGAAATCTTCTAAGGACTTCGAACAACAAGACCTAGAAAAACCGTTCACAGTGGAGCCATAACGCGCAGCCACGAAGTCCCAACGTCCCTCGGGTTTCTCATTCAAATCTGCACAAATCTGAGACAATTTTTACAAAACCAGTGCCACCGCTAGGTCCATCGGCCCACGATGTACAAAACCCAGAAAGGCCAACAACAACGGAGCTACCACGCGCTGCCACGCGCCACCACAAACTTACGATGACCAATGGTTTAGTTTCTCAAAACTGTGCAAATCTGTTCACAATTTCATGAAACTAACACTACAGGGGTCTTGTACGGCCTTGGAACTACAAAACCTGAAAATTTCAGGCCCAAACAATGCAGCACGCACCCCCACGCGCCACCAATAGTGGCTGCTTCAGCAACACGCGCTCCCACGCGCCTCCAGACTTCTTCACGCGCTTTCACGCGCCGGTAGGCTTCTCACGCGCCTGCACGCGCCGATCTCAGAGCATGACGTCATCAATGACGTCATCATCCACTAACCGGCTTGACCCTGCTGTCCAGATCCGACCCGGTTTGACCCTGACCCGGTCCGAACAGCCAGAAAAAAAAAAAAATGCTTTGACCAAGTTTGATTTTTGACTTTGACCAAAAAGTCGAAATTTTCAAAAAGGGCCTGTCCCACTCGATTTTTCGCGTACATTCCAATTTTGAGATCTGTTTCTTCATTCGAAACTTGGAAATTGCGCAAACGTCCAATTTTCTGAAAGTTGACTTTTGCAAAAAATTTGACCAAAAGTCAAAATTTTTAAGATGGACCTATCTTGCTCAATTTTTCGCGTACATTCCAATTTTGGAGTCCGTTCCATCATTTGAGACTCGAAAATTGTACAAATAACTCAATTCCAAGATAGTTGTCTTTTGTGTTGAAATCAACCCAAAGTCAAGATTTTCGAGCCAGACTTGTCTTGCTTAGTTTTTCGTGACTTGGAAATCACCAATCTAACTCACATCTCCGAAGTACTGACAATGTCCAAAACTAAAGCTCTCAATATCAAAATTTGAGATTCATTCACTTGGTCTGGATCCTCTCAAGGTTATTCTCCAGACTCCATTAGGGCTTCCCTTTCAAAGTACAGATGAACTCTCACAAGTGTGTCTTGAACTTGAAATTACATCGGGTCACCCGTCCAACCTATCATTCCCCGTTCGGTGCCAAACATTCCCACCTACCATTCTTCATCTCTCTCACCTACCATTCTCGTTCCCTACCGGTCTTCAACCTACCATTCTCACCAAAAATTCACATCCACCATTCTTCATCTCTCCACTATAAATAGAAGGGCCGGATTCACCAAGAACTCATCAAGAAAAACACACTGAGTCATAAATGAAGATTTGCTTCTTTCAAATTTTCAAGTCCTCCTGCTCACAACCATTTCTCACAATAGCTTCATCATCCTCAATACCTAGCAACCAATATTGCTTCGTAACCATCTTGAACCCAACCTTCTCATGGTTCAGTAAAAAACCTTCTCACAACATCATTGTAGTTTTGAGATCCAAACAAACTTTGTTTCTCCACTTAACGACTACATTTGTCCATAAAATTTCTCATAACATAGCCCGTATCATTGTTCCTTGTAGTCTCAGATCTACCTAATCAAGAGATTTAAGGCCAACTGAATCTCTCGTACCCTAGCTCAAGGAGCTTCCTAACTGCTTTGAGAATTCCATAATCCTTCTCAAGTTGTTTAGTCTTACAGCAAAGGTAGAGGTTCAGAACAAACATCTTTCATTTTGTTGTGCTTTCCCAACAAGTGTCAATAGGTGAAGATGGTAAAAAGTGTTGGGGTGTCCTACAAATTATCTTTCATCCACCACTTGAAACAACCTTCAAGGCACCAGCTCATCCTAATTCAACCTTTGGGGCTGGTAAATGGTTACCAGAGCCTTATTCCATGTCTCCACCACTATGGGACTCAAAGGTCATCGTTGCTGGTACCTCAAAACACATTTTCTGGAATTACTCCAACTTAAAGCTAGCTTGAAGTATTTCAGAAGGTACTCTTCTGAAATTACTTCAACTTAATGTCTGTCGGTTTGGTCCCATTACACACGCACATTCAATGACTTACTGTCAGACCCCATGCAACATACAGGGCCAGCACCATGGTGGTGTGTGTTTCACCCATTCGCTTTGCTTCATCCCCGTCTTCTTCACCACCAACATCATCATCCCCAGAATCCATAAGCTTCTGAAATTACCTCAACTTAACCTGAGTGAAACGATGACACATGCGCACTCAACCACTTTCCCACATGGCCTCGCCTTAATCCGAAGTATACTCTTTCGATATAACTTCACCAGAAGTTCTCAAAAACACGAGGCTGTCCCCATGACTCTGGATGCTGTACCCAGCCACCATCCTCGCGTCTTCCCCATCTTCTCACCCTGTGATCACCGCCAACGATCCAAAAACACTCTTCTGAAGTTACTTCAACTTAACCTCTGCTAAGAAGGCTTGGTCATGCAGGTACATTCAAATACTCACAGACCTCTTTTCGGTCTCATCAAAACCTTTCATATGGGTGGGTCTACTCCTCGGAAATTATTTCATCCTGCTGAAAGCTCCACCACCTTCAATTACTTCATTTGAAGAACCAAGTGTAAAAATCTGTTTTCAAAACTCATTCTCACACCACACTCTGAAACCGTGTGCGTGAACGAGTCTCGAGGGGGCATTTGTAGAGAGGGAAAATTCCCGACCTATCACAAGCTGACACGTCACACTACCAAGACCACAAAATACAGCCAATTACAAAGCGCCACATACTGCTGCTAGGTTTTACTGTTGCCATTCAGAAGCTAACAGAAATTTGCCAAGTGTCATGCAAGAACCAATCATGCATCGGCTCGTGCAAGCGATGACACAAGCGGCCTCGCACGTGTAAGTGATGACCCAAGCAACCTCGCACGTGTAAGCGATGACCTAAGCAACCTCGCACGTGTAAGAGATGACATAAGCGGACCAATCAGACTGTGACATGTGTCACCAATCAGACTCCGCCACGTGTCGCTCATCCACCCCAAAACTCCTATAAATAGAAGCCCTCCTAAGACATTTAGGAGGACATCAAGCCATCTGAAGCACAAGCAGCATCAGAGAAGATTCAGAAGTCCAGAAGCTCTGCCGGAACCAAGCTCTAAAGCCTCCAAGAACTTTAAGAACTTCAACTTCGAATACGAAAAACATTCGAAGAGAAATCATCCAAATCATCTGCCTAGATCCAAAAGTTTGCGGGAATCAAGCCTAAAGTGTCCGAAAAACATCAACAAATCACAAATCAACGAAGCTCTACGAATTCAAGCCTCTAAAGCACCGAAGAACTTCCACCATAAACCTTCAAAGACGAAGAACGCACCAAGAACACGAAGAACATACGAAGAACGTTAAGAACAAAGAATTTCTAACAAGCTCATAGCCAGAGATTCATTGTAATTCTGTTTCAACAATCTTTGATCCATCCCTCAACCAAATTGAAGGATATTTTGTGTTCAAGTCAAAATCACATTACCACAACTCCAATCAACAAATCTTTCAAGGAGATCGAATCAGAGGATCACTCTTTTGTAATCATAGAGAATTGTACCACACAATTATCAATACAAATTCACATTTGTGAAACTATTTTACTTGTTTGACTCATTTCGAACCGAGAAATTTAGTCGTCCACAATGTAGATCTAAACATATAAGCATGTGAGAAAGCATAAAAGAACACGGATTTAAGCTAAAAACATGCTAGAAACAAGGTAAAGCAAGAAACATGTCAAAGAAAGCAACAAAGCATATTATCGTGGCAAAAAGAGTAATAACATGCTGGGAAAAATATTTAGAAGGTTAGGGGTGTGGATGATAGCTAAAAAGCTACATCCACACCCCTAAACCCCAAATCCAAAGTGTAGAACCAAGGAAACGAAGATTGAGTGCAAAAGCAATACCTTGTGTCCTTGGTGAAAAGGGAAGAATCAAGAGACTTTGATGTGTTTTTTTGGAGTGTTTTTGGGTGTTTGGGAGAGAGGAAAAATGCAGAGAGCAGCTGGGAAGAACGCAAATTTCAAAAAAATATGTCTCCTCCTATTTAGGGCATGGCTGGGGCTATTTATAGCCCCGAGCACAAAAATCGAGGCGGTAGCCTTTCAATGGCCGTTGGCCTCTATCCTCCTCTGATTGGGCTAATCTTGATTCCTTTGGATAGATCTTATTTTTAGTTTCTAAAAAGGTATGAAACTCAAAAATCCAATGGTTGGATCAAAAGTTATAGCTCTCAGGAGTTTGCAATGAATCGATTGGTGCGTCATTCCGGTTTTGCCAAAAACACTTTGATGCTTAAGACAGAAAGGAAGAAAATTGTTTAGAGAGAAATTGACTTGGAGAGGTTTTTGGATGAGTATTTGTGTGGTGTACCTTTAGATTATGTTGTCCTTCTCTTTTATAGTTGTTTCTTGTCTTAATGGGTAATGAATTCCGGCATTAGTGAGCAACGGCTAGTATGTCATCAATGGGAGCTCTAAAGTATATAGCTCACTTGTTACCGTTACTCTATCCGTTACGTTTCATCATCAATGCACACAATAAATGTGTAACCTTACTTGGAACGTCATTTAATGGGAATGACGATCCCGTGTTATTTTTGACTCATTAGCTGCCCCCCTGTTTGTTTCCTCGTCTATGGAACAAGGTAAGAACATAACTGTTCGTTGCTTCGTGTTCCATGTTTGGTGTATTTGTTGCCAAAAGATGTCTTATCTGCCGTGCGCCATGTGTACGGTCAGGATGTCCTCGTCTTGTCAGCTTTCCTTGGTTTTCCCGCACATGACCCTCCATTCATTTCATTTTTTCCCCTCATTTTCTTTTCCTTTCATTTTTGTTCAGTTTTCTTTTTCCTTTATGGCATTTCATCTGCTTTAGAGATCTCCTTCTTCCTGAATTCTTCTCATTTCCTCTTCACTTTTCTGGTAAGTTTTTCGTGCTTCCTTCTCTACTTTTTTTCTTTCACGGTAGATTACTTTTTAGTTTGGTTGGATTCCCCCTTAGTCTCCTTTTTCTTTGCTTGTTTGTGTAGTCTACTTGGGACAGTAGGTAGAAAGCATCCTAGGGTTGGGCTGTTTGTAGAGAAGAATTGCCCATATAGGTTTTTTTGCTGTTCTTGTTCCCCTTAGTTTACCGTTTGGTAGGGATCACCCAATCTTTGATAATGTCTAGGGAAGGTGAGGTTTGGTCTAGCGAGTTTGAGATGGGTTTGTCTTCATCTGAGGATCGTGGTGTCCTTGAAGTCACCTCTCGTTGTACCCCTTATAAAGCTTGGGGTATATGCTATTCTCTTAAGGAGAGAGATGATAAGAGGATTAGACATAGGTTCCAATTCCCTTCTTCTGTGAAAATTAGGATCCCTAACGGTGACGATAAAGCCTGTCACTTCTATGCTGACGAAATGTGCTTTTATGAGGTTGACTTTGTTAGTGAGCTCTGTTTTCCTGTCCATCCCTTCATCAAAGAGCTTTTATTCCTTTTAAAACTTGCCCCAGCCTAGTTAGTGCCAAACTTGTGGAGGATAGTGGTATGTTGGATGGTGATATGGATGTTTGCCAATGACAAAGACATCATTAGGATAGACGAGTTTCTACACTTCTATTGTCTTCGAAAGTCTAAGGACCCGGGCTATTAGGAGTTTAAACCATGGGGTAAGAGTTCAAGGTTAGTTCTTGACTCCCTTCTTCTCTCCAAAATTGGAAAACCAATTTCTTCTTCGTCTCTGGTGATGGTTGGGAGTTCGCTCCAGCTGAGGACCTAGACAATGCCCCCAAGTTGCTTCGTAGTTGGGGAACTCCTATGTTTGGTGTGTCTTTCTATTTATTTTATTTTCACGCATTTAATTTTCCAAATGGTCATGATACTGATGTCAATATTTTCGTTTTTGGCGGCTTCCACTCATCCTTATTTGAAGAAGAGGTATCATGCTCGTGTTGAGAAAGTTAGAGAGTACCTTGAGATGGTTAAAAACTTCGATTAGCTTATCTCTCCCTAGTCTCTTTTCCTTCATTTCTTTGGTCTTAAGCCTTCCAAACACATTCGAAAGAACGTTAAGATTGTTAAGAAAAGTGAGATCACCACATAATCATTTTTAGAAGCAGGTTTGATACGCTTGTACTTACATCTTTTCCTTTTGCCCTTTTTCTTAAGGAATGGTGACTAGATTCAATAAGGCGAAGCTAGTTGAGATCCAAGAGAAGAAAGAAAAAGTTGGCTTGGCAGGTGGCCTGTTAACAAGGAAGCTTCAACGAGACAGTGAGCCATTTAAGGACAATCCTATGGTGACTTCGCCTATTGCAAAGGCTTCCCTCAGCGTCCATCCTCGCCTACTTCCTCTTTGGAGCTAATCACTTCTTCTGATGATGCTTTCAAGCCCAAAGGAAAGGATAAGGCATCTAAGGGCTCTTTTTGGGACAATGCAAGGGCTGCAGTGCTAAAAGCTCATAAGGCGATATCAGTTGACGACGTTTCGCCTTTGGGGGAGAGGCCATCTCAAGAGTTGATGTCTTCTCATCTGCATAAGGTTATGCAAGTATGAATAGCGAATGAAATTCTTCTTCTTCTTTCGCTGTTTTCCCTTCTTTAGCATATTTCTTCTCTTTTTTGCTTCTTCTCTTTTTTACAGGTGTTGGGTAAATCCTTCTATATTTCTGGGAAGTACTTGGATTATGAGGAGAAATATGTGGTGGCTAAGTCCAAGGTGGAGTCCTTTTCTATGGAGAATGAATCACTTAGGAGCCAAATCTCTGCCCTTGCTAAGGAGTCTAAGAAGGACAAGGAACACCTAAAGACTTTAGAGAAGAGCATCAGCACTGAGGAGGCATTTTCAAAGTTAAAGGACAAGCAGATTGACGAGGCAATCCTAAAGGTTGAGAAGGTTGGCTTGAAGGTAGTGGAGAAGTTCAAAGCTTCAGACGAGTATTCAAACAAATTTTATGACTACTACGTGGAAGGTTTCGATCTTTTCCATAAGTACTTGGCCAAGCACTACCCAGAGTTGGACTTCTCCAAGCTAGATATACAAGAGGTGGAAAAGGAGATCCTAGCAGATCATCCTACAAAGGTCGCAAGGGAGAATGATGTCGTGACAGGAGTAGCTAATAGCGTCCCAACAGATCTGTCTCTCTCTAACCTTTCTTCAAAGCTTTTTACCTTTATTGTTAAGGCAAAAACATTATCATTTTTCGGGCTTGTTGTTTTGAGCATGCCTATTTACTTTTTGAACAACCTCTTGGGCTTGTCTGTTTTGAGCATATAATTTATGAATATCTTTGTCCTTGCATTTTTTTGGCGACTTTTTAACAACTCCAACTTTTTCCAAGTTGTATGACGACTTGTTTATATGTGTTATGTGTTAAATAACTTCCTTAAGAATGAATGATGGTGTGGTTATGTGTTAAATAACTTCCTTTCAAGTCATGTATGAATGACCAATTAGTTATGTATTAAAAACTTTTATTGAGTCATGAATGACAAAGTTGTCATGTATTAATAACTTTTATCATGTCATGTATGAATGATGAAGATGGTTAAGTATTAATAACTTTTATTAAGTCATGTATGAATGACGAAGTTGTTATGTATTAATAACTTTATTAAGTCATTTATAAATGATGATTTTGTTATGTATTAATAACTTTTATTAAGTCATGTATGAATGACGATGTTGTTATGTATTAATAACTTTATTCAGTCATGTATGAATGACAAGTTTGTTATGTATTAATAACTTTTCTCATGCATGAATGGTGTTTGTTAATACGTATTAATAATTTTTCTAATTCATGTATCAATGATGATTTGGCCATCAAAGTAAGCATAATTCCTGAATAGTACTTCTGCCATGTTTTATTGATAAAGAAACAAAATATTCGTTCGTCTACGTAAGACAAACAATAATAAAAAGAGGAAATACATCTAAATAAAAGTAAGCATTTTGAAATACTTGCGGATTCTTACTGATAGTATTCTTTAAGTGCTCTATGTTCCATGTACGTGGTAGTTCTTGGCCGTCCAAGGTCTTCAGGTACTATGATCCTTCTCTAGAGTGGCAAGTGACTTGGTAGGGTCCTTCCCATGCTGAGCCTAACTTCCCTTGGGATGAGTCCTTTGTTGCCTGCGAGACTTTTCTAAGGACGAGATCACCTATGTTGAATCTTCTCACCTTCACCATCTTGTTGTAGCACTTGGCCATTGCTCCCCTGTACTTTTCCATCCACTTCATAGCTTTGTCTCTCACCTCGTTGACCAAATCCAAATTGTTGTTGAGTTCTTGTTGGTTCTTCTGCTCTTCATACGCCTTGACACAGATGTTCGTCAGTCCTACTTCCACTAGCATGACGGCTTTAGTTTTGAACATCAATCTAAATGGTGTTTCTCCTAGTTGCGCTCTTATGGTTGTCTTGTATGCCCATAGGACATTAGGTGGCTCTTCAGGCCATGCACCATTTGCCCCCTCAAGCCAAGTTTTGATAATTTTGAGTAGGCTTCTATTCGTCACTTCAGTTTGACCATTAGCCTGAGGGCGTCAGGGAGAAGAGTAGTGGTTCTTGATGCCTAAATTTTGGCAAATTTTTTGAAACTTGGGATTGTCAAACTGCTTCCCATTTGCTCACCTGGTCACATTTGGACATTCGTGAAGTGTTGGCATTAATCACAAGTTTTGATGAGGTCATGTTCGTCCTTCTGTAGCGTTGGCCAGTAATAACCTGCTCTAAGTGCTTTTCCTATTAGAGATCTTGCTCCCGCGTGGTTACCACAGATTCCTTCATGTATCTCTTGAAGTACATAGTTGGCCTCTTCCTTATAAGCACAATGGAGATAAGGAAAGAAGCGCCCTCATTTGTACAAGGCATCATCAATAATGACGAAGCGAGCAGCTCTAGTCTACACCTTTCATACTTCATTCCTATCTTCTGGGAATTGTCCTTCTTTCAAGTAACGAACGATGGGAGTCATCCTTTCATCTTGTTCCTATATCTTCATCACCTGTTCTTCCTCAGTGCTGGGTTGTCCCCTTGTTTCCATGCATAACTTAGGGGATATACCATGTTCATTTAATGAGGCTAGTCATGCTAAGAAATCATCTTCAGCATTCTTTGCATGAGGGATTTGTTGAAACTCGACACTGTCGAAGTACTGTAGGAGTTTTTTGACGATCTTTAGATACTTCTGCATTGTTTCTTCCTGCGTTTCATAATACCTGGCCAATTACAAGCTAAGAATCAGCTTAAACGATAAGGGTCTTGGCTTCAAGCCCTCTTACAAGGCTCAATCCTATTAGAAGTGCTTCATAATCAACTTCGTTTTTGGTTACTGGGAACTGAAATCTGACTGCGCACTTCAAGATTTCTCCTTCTGGTGATATGAGGACCACACCTGCTCCTCCGACTTTCTTGGTAGCGGACCCATCTGTCTAGACCATCCATGTCTTCTTTAAAGGCTCTACTTCTTTTTGAGTATAAGTGAATTTTGCAATGAAATTGGCGAGGACCTAGGCTTTGATTGCTACCCAAGGCTGATATTTTATATCGAATTAGCCAAGCTCTATAGCCCATTGGACGAGGTGCCCTGTTGCATCAACCTTGTTCATCGTCTTTCTTATCTGTTGGTCTATTATGACGACGATAGGATGTGCCTAAAAGTAGTGGCGTAGTTTTCTGGAGGCAACTACTAGAGCGAAGGCAATCTTCTCTAGTCTTGGGAAATTTGCTTTAGCTCCCTGAAATGCTTGGTTGGTATAGTACACCGGCCTCTGTACATCCTCCTCTTCTTGAACTTATTGTTGTATTGGATACTGCCAAATAGAGGTGTAGCTTCTCTCTTGTTACTGAAGGGCTTAACAATGGTGACTGTGTTAGTTATTCTTTAGCTTTGTCAAGACTTCTTCATATTCGTCAGTCCACTAAAAGGCCTTCTTCAGGACTTTAAAGAAGGGTAGGCACTTGTTTGTCACCCGAGAGACGAATCTGTTCAATGTTACAACCTTTCCTATTAAGCTCTGTACTTCCTTCCTCTTTGGGGACTTATCTCCATTATTCTTTATCTTGTTTGGATTAGCCTCAATGCCCTGCTACCATGAATTTCAAGAACTTTCTTGATGAAACTGCAAAAACACACTTTGTTGGGTTCAGTTTCATCTTATACTTACGTAGTGTGTCAAAGGTTTCCCTCAGGTTGTCTAGGTAGGCTAATTCTGTTGGAAAATATGGTTTTGTATCTCATACAAAACACACAGCGGAAGAAACAAACATGGATCTATTTCATTCATGATTGATAACATGCACTATGTAAATTTTAGAATATAAGAACAAGATAGCATACCTTGATGTTGTGAAATTCAAAACAAAAGATTATAAGTACTAAGGAACACTTTTAATCTTCACTCCAATTCCACTTTACGCCCAAGAAGTGTGGTCTCTCAATTAGTTTCCAAGGAAGAATAATCGAGTGGCTTCACTCACACATACACACCATTTCACAATGATGTATCTCTAATAATAAAATTTTGTATGTTTCTCCCTTTATATCTAACTGATTATCTAATTGGGCATTTCCAATTGGGCATTAGTGTGTGGCTTGGAGTAGGACCAAAAGGAACCAATAAGAAACTAGCTTTAATGGGCCTGGGGCTTTTTTGTCAACTCTTGACAAGTTCAAAGTTACCATTAATTATATTTAATATCACTATATAAATGTAATTGCATTCTAGGCCTTATTAATAAATTATATCCCAAGACTTTATTATACACGCAACCCCTTCATAAAATATTCGTAGTAATACAAAGTTATGAATGTAGACTACCACTTTGAAGATTACTACGTCTTAATCCTTGAGTACCCAATTTAATCATTTAAGTTATTCATCGTATATTTATGAAATCCAATTTCATAAATATATACTTTAGTATCTCCTTACTAAAGTGGTTAGGCCTAACACTCTGAATAACCAAACCCATTAAACTTATCCCAATGGAATATTTTATATCTCTGTTAAGTGATTATGAATTCCATCTTGAGAATATATGTTCCATCAACACTCAATGTGGCTGCCCAACATACTGAGGTTTTGATCGTAACTTTAGATCTCACTCTTGATATATTGAAGCAACCTACATTTCATGATCAGGTCCATTATCCTCTCAGGATTAAGAGTTCATGTAAATAGAAGTCATGAGATTTATTATTCATTTGACAGTCGTTAGGAGAATAATAAATCTCACAGTGGTCTAGTTCAATATGTCTTAATTCTTAAAACATATCAACATACCAACTAGAAGTCTACACTTCCATGATTAAGACAAATCATCTTAGTTGATGTGTTATAGTCTTCGCAAATGAAATGCCTAATTTCATCACCAACTACGAACTATAATTTTGAGTTTACAAAGAACTTGTGATTTATATCTTTTGTGACTTTTCACATAAATCACATACTATGCATCTCATGGACTATATGATAATGTCCAAATATTCATGTTACCATTATTTTAGATAATATTAAAACAACTTTATTAATTATAACATTAAGTCATACATAATGTCATACATAGCATCTACATGTACTTCCATATTTCTTCCTATTTGATGAGAAAACAAGCAGTTCACCAACCTCTGGTATGTGGCCCAAGCATTCTTTAGTCCAACAGGCATCACCTTGTAATAGTATAACCCTTGGCTAGTGATGAATGCGATCTCCTCTTGATCTTCCTCACCCATCATAATCTAATTGTAGCTAGAGAAGGCATCCATGAAGCTTAAGAGCTTGTGGTTGGCAATTGAATCTACCAGTTGGTCGATCCTGGGTAAGGGGAAGCTATCCTTCGGGCATGCCTTGTTGAGATCTATGAAGTCGACACACACTCTCCACTTACCATTGTTTTTCTTTACCATTACTACGTTGGCTAGCCACTCAGGGTAGAACATTTCCCTTATGAAGCCTACCTCTAGGAGTTTCTCAACCTCTTCTGCTACTGCCTTATTGCGTTCAGGCACAAATATTCTTCATCTCTGTGGAACTGGTTTGCACTCCAGATTAACATTGAGACAATGTTGGATGATTCCTCTATCGATACCTAGCATATTCTCGTGCTTTCAAGCGAAAACATCTTGGTTCTCCCTTAGGAAGTCTGTTATCTTCGTCTTCTCTAAAGCTGAAAGTGCTGAACCTATTTTCAAGACTTTGGATGGATCTCCAAGGATGACCTCAATTTCTTGTGGCACTTCTGACGGTTCGAGGACTGGTTCAGGTTTGTCTATCATCCATGTGTGGTTTTCCCTTAATGCTAAGGCAACTTGATAGCACTCTCTTGCAAGGACTTGGTCTCCTCTGATTTCCCCTATGATGTGGGATGTAGGGAATTTAACCTTTAGGCAATAGGTTGATGTCACTACTTTCAACTTGTTGAGCATTGGTTGTCCAAGGATGATGTTGTATATCGATGGGCAATCTATCAAGAGGAAATCAATCTCCTTAGAGACTTGTGCTGGATAAGTGCCTGCAATTATGGTTAGCTTAACAATGCCTTTGGGAATAACCCTGTCCTTGGTGAAACTTACCAATGGGAAGTGAATGATCAAAGCCTTTCTTTGTTCAGCTTCACTTGTTGGAAGGCTGGCAGATAGATGATGTCTACTGAGCTTCCATTGTCTATCAATACTCGATGCATGTTGAATTCTTCCATCTTGAGCATTATAACTAGCGGATTGTCATGGGGTTGTCTAACGCCACGAGCATCCTTCCTGGAAAAGACGATGTCCGGTTCACTGTATCTAGGTGTTTTTGGAGGTGGGAACCACGAGTGTACACTGTTCACTTCTCTTTCATACACATTCTTTAGTGATTTGGAGCATTCTTCTGCTACCAATCCTCCTGAGATCATCATTATTTCTCCTATGGGTGCTTTATTGCCCCCTGTCTCTGGCTCCCTTTCCTTCTCGTCCCTCTGTTGTCTTCTATACAGCCTCGTTCTCCATACAAACTTCTATAATTTTCCTTGAATTATTAAGGTTTCTACTTGGTCCTTTAGATACCTGCATTCGTTAGTGCGATGCCCACGGTCCTGGTAGAATCTACAATACTTGATTTTGTCTCTTACTTCTACTGGAGCATGAATTGGTCTAGGCCATTGCAGTGAAGGTTCATCTTTTACTTGCATCAATACTTGCTCTACAGGCATCACTAAGGGAGTGAAGCTAGTAAACATAGGCCTTCGATTTGGGAGGTTCTTCTTTTTGTCCAATGCATGCCTAATGTCCTGTGTCTCCTTCTTCCTTTCAGGGTAGTGATTGGTTCCTTCGTCTCATTTCCTTTTGGTCATCACACCTTTAGTGATCATAGCATCCTCTACATTCATATATTTTTAGGCCTTGTGAAGTAGTTCTACCACTGTTTTCGGCCGACTCTTAGTGATTGAAAAGAAGAAATTTCCTGGTAGCAACCTTGCTTGGAAGGTCATCAAAATGACTTAATCTTCTGCTTCATCCACCTACAACAATTCTTTATTGAAGCGCGTCACATATTGCCTTAGTGATTCTCCCTCTGCCTGGCTTATGTTGAGAAGATGCCTAGTTGGCTTCTTGTGTCATTGTCCTCCAATGCAATGACGAACAAAACCTTTATTGAGCTGGTTGAAATTTGCAATGGTGCCTAAGGGTAGCTTGCCAAACCACACCCTGGCTACGCCCTTCAACATTGTTAGGAAGGCTCTGCACATTAATTCATCTGGGGTCATTTGCAAAAGCATCAAAGTTTTGAATGACTCGATGTGATCCAAGGGATTTCTTAAGTCGTCAAAGGACTCCAGCTGGGGAAGGCAAAACTTTGGTGGGAGTGGACTATTCAATACTTCTATGGTGAATGGAGAATCCATCCTTTTGATCATTCCATCTAGGTTCTTTACGGCTTTGTCTTTTACTACATTCCTATGCTCGTCCATCTCCCTCCTCATACTACGAAGCTTGCTCTCCATTCTAGACGAGTTTTCTTCTAATGTTTTCATCCTCCTATTGGCCTGGCTATCCGATCCTTCTTCATTATGGTTTCCTTAGATCCTCAAACTCTCTTCTTCATTCTGATTCGCCATAGTCTGCTATCATTCCTCATCCTGGGATTCAGCATCTCTCCTTAGTTCTTCATTCTAGCAAATCACTTCTTCCAAGCTGGCTGTCAGGGCTTGAATTTGTTGTGCAGTTTGTTTGGCATCCATCTCATGGTCGAAGGTTCTCTTTTGTCACTTAGGGAAGATGGCTTGAATGATTAGCATTTCCCACAGACAATGCCAAACTAATGGTGCGAAAAATCACCAAGTTAAGGACCTAGTCTCACTAGATGGACGATCTTGAGGTTGGTCATGTCTCCAGTGAGAACATGCAAGAAAGCTTGGGAAAGAAGTGCAATACACCGGTGTGCTGTTTGCCAAAAACAATCCAATGCTTAAGTCAGAAAGGGAGAAAGTTGTTTAGAGAGAAATTGACTTTGAGAGGTTTTTGGATGGGTATTTGTGTGTACTTTTGGATTATGTTGTCCCTTTCTTTTATAGTTGTTTCCTGTCTTAATGGGTAATGAATCCCGGCATTTGTGAGCAATGGCTAGTATGTCATCAATGGGAGCTCTGAAGTATACAGCTCACTTGTTACCATTGCTCCGTCCGTTACGTTTCATCATCAATGCAAGAAATAAATGTGTAACGCTCACTTGGATCATCATTTAATGGGAATGACGATCCCGTGTTATTTTTGACTCATCAGTTTGTATGCAACATATATCATTGGAAATTTGCCTTATGCCCTATAATTTTACATGACACCTCATTATCACATTCTTCTCCACGTCATCTATTCGTCTCAAAAATCATGTCTTTTTTGTTTGAAAATAATTCATCATTTGATGATTTCTGCATGTAGCCGCTGATCTATCTTCTCAAAGAATTTCTCAAGATTTCAATCATACAACCCTTTGGAGAAGTACGCTCTTCTAAGAAGCTTTCACTTCTGAAATTCTTCTCTTTCTTTTTTCTTTTTTGTCACATGTCTTGGCAATGATTCCCTTGTTGGCATGCTTGCAATAAAGCGACCGTCTACTCAAAGATCTTGTCAACATCCTTGCAAAGAAGCAACCGTTTATGCAACATTATGGCCTGTTTGGTCATAGAGTTCAAAAATTGTTGTTTAAAAAGATGTGAAAATTGTGGTTTAAAAAGTGTTGTTGAAAAACGTGTTTTAGTGTTTATAAAACAAAAACAAAAAAATGTGTTTGGTATTATGGTTTAAATAATATGTTTTAGTGTTCAAAAAACATAAAAATGTGTTTGGTATGTGTGTTTAATTTTGTAAAAAAAGCTGAGCAAAAGTATGAAATAACATTTTTTAATCAATTGAAAAAATGCGTGAAGAGAGATAAGAGGAAGAGAGGAGACAGCAATTGAAAAAAGGCTGATCAGGTGGGCCCATAATAGTTTTCAAGTTTATTACCGAAGTGCCACTGAACATAGTGTTTGTTGTTTTAAAAACAGCCCGGAGTACGTTTTCAAAAGCCCATGTTTTTTAACAATGTTTTTCAAATTTCAGCTAAACAGGGATGGTCCACCAAATGCTATTTTCTGTTTTTGGACACTAGTGTTCAGTGTTAAACACTGAACACTATGTTTTGAACTCTATGATCAAACGCCCCCTATAGATGTTGACATTTTTGTTATAAAACGGTCATCTATGTAACGATCTTGTCAATGAAGCCACTCTCTATGCAATGATCTTCACATTGATATCATTGCAATGAAGCGACTGTCTATGCAACGATTTCTTCATTGACATCCTTGCAATGAAGCAACCATTTACGTAATGATATTCTTGTCGACATTTGCAATGAAACTAACGTCAAATGCAACAATCTTCTTATTGGCATGTGATAAAATGCGATTTCACCTCATCATGAGTATGTTCCTCGTCAGTATGATGAACGACCTAGAGCTTGTTAGTATGTTCCTCATCAGAACGATGGATGACCTGGAGATCCTATACCAAAGAAAGCACTAAGTAGATAATGGCACCGGTTTGGGGCCTACCAAGAACCCTATGATGCTTAAATTAGCTTAAACTCTTTATAATCTATAGAGTAATTTATGTGTGTTCAACATGAATCATTTACCTGTCTCTCCCAACTTTTTATAGCCTTTATGTCAGTAAATGCTCAATCTACTGGCCTCTCTAACGTGGTACCACAGCTGGAGGATTTATGGCCTAATAATGACCATTTATCCTCAACCCTTTAATGTCTATAACGGCCATTAAATGCGCATAATTGGACTGCAGTAATGGCTCCGTGCTCATTTATCATTTGGTCATTAAATGTTGTCTAGAACTAATGCGCTTACGCTCGTCCATACTTTTACTCTTCATTAACATGGACGGTATGTAAGTACGGATGAGCATGTTATCACTATCCATCCATTATGGTTGAGCTGGAGGGTTGAATGGCTCATTTAATAGCCATTTGACTTCCCTATTCAATGTCCTATAACGGCTATGTAATGATCAGCTTGAGGTAGTTGCAACAACTGTGAGCTATTGGCTGGAAAGGTTGGACTTCCATTACATTTGTGCCATTTAAGTGATAAATTTATAACTGAGCATTAATGTGTGCTTATGATTGTCCTTAGTAATGACAGTCATCCTTAGTAATGACGATTATCTTCAGTAATGACAGTTGTAAGGTTGAATTTATTCAATCATTTTGTTGGTTTTATTCCGTGCCAAATTTGCTTGTAATTCAATATTTAGAAACCCTGTATTTAGGTGGGAATCTTGTAAGAGTAGTGTGTGGAAGAGTGTGAAAAAAAGCTCAAAAGTGTGCACTCAAGAAGAGCCTCGCGACTGGATCTTGCGACTGGCGAGTCACCAGAATGGCACACGTGTGAAGCATGCAGAGGGAGCTGAAGGGTCACGCCTACTGTTGCACTACAAATGAAATTGGGCTTTTCATCTACGAAGACTATAACATATCAACTAAGATGATTTGTCTTGATCATGGAAGTGGAGACTTCTAGTTGATATGTTGATATGTTTTAAAAGTTAAGACATATTGAACTAGACCACTGTAAGATTTATTATTCTCCTAATGACTGTCAAATGAATAATAAATCTCACGGCTTCTATTTACATCAACTCTAAATCCTGAGAGAATAATGAACCTAATCATGAGATGTAAGTTGCTTTGATATATCAAGAGTGAGATCTATAAGTTACGATCAAAACCTCAGTATGTTGGGCAGCCGCATTTAGTGTTGATGGAACATATATTCTTAAGATGGAATTCATAATCTCTTAATGAAGATATAAAATATTCCCTTGAGATAAGTTTAATGGGTTTGGTTATCCAGAGTGTTGGGCCTAACCACTTTAGTAATGAGTTACTAAAATATATATTTATGAAATTGGATTTCATAAAAATATAATGAATAACATAAAGGATTAAACTGGGTACTCAAGGATTAAGATGTAGTAATGTTCAAAATGGCAGTCTATATTCATGACTTTGTATTACTACGAATATTTTAATGAAGGGGTTGCATGTATAATAAAGTCTTGGGATATAATTTATTAATAAGGCTTAGAGTGCAATTATATTCTTATAGTGGTATTGAATATAATTAATGGTAACTTTGAACTTGTCAAGAGTTGACAGAAAAGCCCAAGGCCCATTGGAGCTAGAGTCTTATTTGTTCCTTTTTGGTCCCACTCCAAGCCACATACTAGAGCCCAATTGGAATGGCCCAAAAGGCTAGCCCAATTAGATAATCAGTTATTTATAAGAAGAGAAACATACAGAATTTTATAAGTGTGGTTTTCATTTAGATCACATAAGGAATGCAATGATGTATGTGAGTGTTGGACACTAATTTTATTCTCTCCTTGGAAACTGATTGAGAGACCACACTTCTTGGGCATTGAGTGGAATTGGAGTGAAGATTAAAGGTATTCTCAAGTCTTGGTTTTGAATTTCATCGCACCTAGGTACGCTTTCTATTCTTTGTTCTATAATTCAAGATTACATGTTATCTTTCATGAATGAAGTAGATCCGTGTTTGTTGCTTCCGCTGTGTGTTTTGTAGGAAATACAAAACCAGATTTTCCAACAATAAGAACAAAGCTGTGTATGCAGGCTCGAGCCCACACACACAGAAGCACAAATAAGAAGACTCATTCGACATTTTCCAGCATATATCACCCAAAATCATTCCTAAACATGTTCCTACCCCTCATAATGTGTCAGGTTTTCATCTAAACCCATCTCACAACAAAATCCAAGCATTTACATAGCCAAAAACACATATCGAAATGGAAGATCAAAGAGAAACTTGAAAATGAGAAAAAAATTGAAAAACTTATAGATTCAGCCACAGGAATGTGATTCTCTGGCCAATATGTCAATGGAGGCCCCATCAATCTTACTGCCCCACTCCAACGGGTGAGGTGGAATGCATCAGAGGAAATGACGTAAGAAGACTTCTTGTGGAGATGAAGGGAGTTTGAGAGAATGAAAGGATTAGATGGTGTGAGAAAAAGAGGGAAGAGAATGAAAGGATCAAATGGTGTGAGAAAAAGAGGGAAGAGGGAAGTTCTTATGGAGAGAAAAAAAAAATTATGAAGAATGTGAAGAGATGAGGGAGATGAAGAGAATGAAGAAGAAAAAGAAACATTTGATAACTGTTAGGAAAAATGAAAAGGATGGAACACACCTAATGGCTAAACTATATGTAGTTTAGTCATGAACAGTAAATAAAAAAAATAAAAAAGAAGAAAAATATCTCAAGGTTGACCCAATTAGGAACAAAGTCACTAAGGACCTCCCTAGTGAGTAGTAAAGGAAACAGAAGACTCTTCCCCCAATGAAACATGTATATCCCAAAACCATTTCTAGCAAATCACATAAAATCAAGAATACTATCCCCAGTAAGGAAGCAAAAGATTCTTCCCAGTAGATCAAGCATATCTAGAACATCATCCCCATGGAGGAGGTAGAAGATTCTTCCCCGATGGATTAAAGCACATTTAAACTATTCATAGTAAAGAAGTAGAAGATTCTTCCCTAATGGATCAAGTACACCTAAAGTATCCCTAGTGAGGAAGCAGAAGATTCTTCCTCAAAGCCCTCAGCATACCATGAAGGAAGTAAAAGATTCTTCCCCAGTGGACCACACATCTACAAAGTTACACTACTCCTCGACGAGTCCATTTCTACTACTCATTAGCGAGTTTCTCATCCCTAAGAAAGAGGTAGAAGATTCCTCTCCATGCATACCTACACCTCAACGAGTTTCTCATCCCCAAATAAGTCATGAAATAGGCAAAAGATTCCTCCCCATACATACCCACTCCTCAGTAAGTTTTCACCACCCCTAATGGATCCAATAATCAAGACTACTCGTGCACATATCCTCCAAAAATTGAACATGCAGGCATGGTAGAAAAATGTAAAGATAGCGATAGAGAAAAAGACCAAGGTCAACCTAAAGCAAGAGCCTCACTAGAAAAGGTAGAGAAAGAAGCGAAGAAGGCAAGAGGATCAAGTCACTAAGAGAAGTTTAGGGCAAGAGCCCTGAATGGACACCACAGAGACTATATCCTTTTGTTATTTGTTGGGTTAGCTCAAAGAGCTCCCTTGTTTGTTTTCTTTTTCTTTTTAAGTGACTCTAAGATAGTGAGTCACTCACCATTTGCTTGTAAGTCATAAAACATGTTCTAGGATAGCAAACCTGTCATTGCTCGTTTCCCGAGCAACAAAGGTGGGACTTCGGACATACGAATCCCATGTAGCTCTCTGGAGTTAGAACCCGCACCATGTACGCGTGATGTGTGTTGTGTGCGTGGGTTTGGCCCAAGCCGTACGTTGAAACAAAATGTTTTGTCTCTTATTCTTTTGATTTTGCTAGCGAAGCTCACGAATCAAAAAAGGGGCATTTGTAGACACCGCATTTTGTACCCCTTATAACTCGAGTCCCCGTTCCCCAGTGATGCCTGAACTCTAAGGCCCAAGGCCAGTTTAGAGCCCAATCAGATATCAAATTGACTTAAGGAGTGTTAAAATGGAAAATATAATTTTTTAAATAAGCAAAAGTCTATTTTTGGAAATAAAATGACCAAAGTGTCCCTTGGCCCATGTACGTAGGTAGTGGCTTGCATATGTGGGCCAAAGCATGCATATGCAAGCATTCTCTTGCATACGCAGCTAGGGTTTCAGAATATAAAAAAGACAAATTTTCTGCAATAATGGCTGAAGTTTGGAATGAATCTTACATGGTCTGGGATCCATTCCAAGCCCCATTTGTTTTCTACTATATAAAACCTTACATGGTACATAATCAAAATACAGAAAATCCTAAGGGAAAACCTAAGATTCGCTAGAAAATAGTGAATCAAAAGGGAGTTTTTCACAAAACACCCTTAAGTCATATTTATCTTATTGGGACCTTTTCTGGCCCCAATCCTTTTAGTTTAATGTTGCTAATCACGTTTTTATTGACTTGTGATAGATTTGACTGAGGGAACGATTAAAATCAAAGTTTGGGAACTCCTTTTTGAGGTATCAAGCTTCAACCTTTCTTTTTCTTTTTAACATTTCTCTCACTATTTTAATCTTGTTTCCTTGCTTTGTTTGTGCTTATATATGTTTGTGTAGTTTAGTTTTATGCTCTCTTTATGTTTGTGAACATGTTTGGTTGTTAGAATTAGGGTTTTAGTTCATGCTCTGTTTTTTGCTTAGTTTGTTTCTGGGTTAGGGTTTTGAACGACCCTGCATGAGTGTGCCATGAGCATGCGTATGTAGATCAAATCTTGCATATGTGGGATTTGGCCTGTGTACGCAGGCCATTGCCTAGAAACTAGGGATGGCAATTTTTGCTCGACCCTCAAATACCCAGCCCGACCCAACCCTAATGGGCCAGGTTTTACCTGGCCTGATTAAAAATAGGGTCGTGTTCGGGTTAAAAAAAAAAAATACTTGAAGCGGGTTTGGGTTTTTGCGAAAACACGGCTCGAACTCGGCCAACTACCCTAGCCGCCCCTCCCACTCTCACTCACTCTTCTCTCCCACTCTCACTCACTTTCCTCTCATGTCTCACGCTGTCAGCCACCAAATGTCAGCTGCCCCTCTCTCATTGAACAAAAGCTAATGGCGCACTCAGTAAGGAAATATTGGAGTTGATGGACACAAATTTATTGACTATATTTAATGTGAAAAGCCATTTGCAGGTATAAGTTTTTTCTTTAAGAACTTTCAGATTGCATTTTGAAAATCCTTTTTATAATATATTTATGCAAACATTACTCCATTTCTTTTACATCTGTATTGTAGAAATATCGAACTACTGTGCACATGCCAAACTACTCTGTAGAGGGTATAACTTGTTAAATAGTTTCTGTGAATAGTTTGATTTTAGCCAGAATAGGTGTAAATCAAGAGGCAGATATCCTTTTGTTTTCCAATCCGCCTGTGGACTTGCTTAAGACCTTAAAGGATGACTGTAATGGAGTTTATTTCAACAAACTTTGTACTGATTTGGAAGTATCTGTTTAGTTTAATGATATTGTCGTTTTTAACCTAAAAAAAAAGACAATAAATAGGCCGAGTTTGGGCCCCGAAAAAAAAATTTCGCTTAATAAACGGGTCAGGTCCAGGCCGCGGGTCCTAGCCCAAGGGTCAGGTTCAGGTATGAAAAAAGCCAACCCAAACCTGACTTGTTGCCATTCCTACTGTAAACCCTAATTCTTCTGTTTCATTCTTTGCTTCATATAACATGTTTCTGTTTTAGGTCTCTTTCCACATGTTTTATACTTTAAAAGTTTCTCTTTGCTTTGTTCACATGCTTGTTTGTCCTTAACATGTGTTGATTAGGGTTTATCCTTTCGTTTCTTAGTTTTAATGTCATGTCATTCATTCATACGTCCATGCATTGATGCCATAGGTAATGAGTTGCTGCAAGGTAAGTAAAGGTAGGTCATGCATTGATATGAACATGCATCTTTTGTGATGAATATGTTTGTATGATGTTTGGTCTTGAGTATGGAAGTTTATATGATCTTATGATTGCCATGATTAAGTAGCTGCCTCACTTTAGATGTATGATAGGTTTTCACACGCTAAGGTTTCTGTGTACGTATGGGTTTGGCTCTCTTTCGTCTAAGGGTAGATATGTATGTGTTTTGGGATGAATGATGCCATGATTGTATGCTTAGATGTTTGCTAGTGTGTGTGTGAGTATAGATACAAGTGTTGAACATGTTTTTAATAAGGTTAAGACATAAGACACAATGATGTGAGGCCAACCTTAAGATTGGGCAATCTTGAGTTCTTAACACCTTCCAAAGAACGTACCTAAACTCTGAACCCATATCTCTGGTAGTAAGATCAAAGGTTCTTCCTCAAGAGGACACTATATATATGGTTCCTAGACCATTGCAAAAACTAGGTGGCAACTCTTCCATTGTATCCACACCTATGACATTCTTGATTCATTAATGGATCCTTCATGGATTAGAGGTTTGCTACTAGAAATTAATAGTTTAATTTATATTCCATCAGAGAAAGTATTGCATTTGCTTTCTTCAGGCTTTCACAACATTAGCTTCACTCTTGGAAATAGATTTTTTTCTTGTAGTGATAACAAAAGAATTTTGTTTACAATAATAACTTCTAAGAGTATTGTACCTCAGTTAACACTTCTTGGTGCTTCTAGCAAAAAATGTGCCAAAGGTTCAAATTCTCCATCCCTATATTGTACTTATCGAATTTATCAAAAAAATATAAATAAAAAAATTA
The DNA here is from genome assembly GCA_032727855.1 of Quercus ilex subsp. ballota. Lineage (NCBI taxonomy): Eukaryota > Viridiplantae > Streptophyta > Magnoliopsida > Fagales > Fagaceae > Quercus > Quercus ilex. Next base: position 57,143,649 of record CM064908.1, read on the forward strand.
CTTTATAGCCAACTTTTAAAATTGATCTTTAAATGTTTATAGATCAATACAAAGGGTTTTCCTTTTTGAGATTTTGACCTTATATGTAAGGTTGAATTTTATCAACCATTTTGTTGGTTTTATTCCGTGCCAATTTGCTTGTAATTTAGCACTTAGTAACCCTGTATTTAGGTGGGATTCATGTAAGGGTAGTGTATGAGAGAGTGTGAAGAATTGTACAACAATGTGCAAAGAAGCAAGGACTCGCGACTGACTCGCGACTTGCAAGCTGCCAAACTGCAGTACACGTGAGAAGCATGCGGGGAGGTGAAGGGTCACGCCAGCTATCGCACTATAGGACAAAAGTCCTAGGCTGGCCAGGCCGTTAGCTCGCGACTTAGACCAGTCACGAGGCCAAGCCGCCAACTTGCCCTGTTTGGCAAAAACTGTCTCTTCGTATTCCAAACACACACCACTATATATAGACCCTTATACCCACAAAATGTAGAGAGTTTCCAGAGAGAATTTTGAGAGAGAAATCGTAGAGAAAAACAAAATTGCCTCATCCCCAATCTTCACTAAGAGACTCTTCAAATTCCTCTACTCTCTTCCTCTCCATTATTACATCCTTGAGAGGTTCTTGACCAAATCCTTTTCTCATCACACCCACGTCTGTGAGAAGGTCTTTTGGTGCTAAGGGAAGCAGTTTGGAAGGGACCAATGGTTATTGGTTGATGCTATGGGCTATAGCGGAATCCGATAAGCTAGAAAAGAAAAAGGTTTCGCGCAACCTCCTTGAAGCAAGAAGCTTGGAGTGCTTAGGTACTTGGGTAGATTAGGCTTGGAGGGTCTATTACTATTCATGTATCCTAACTACATTTTCTAGTGGATTATTGACCGCTTTGAGGGCAGCGGAGAGGTTTTACGCCAAGGGTTTCGATTTCCTCTTCGATAACACATCGCATGTTGTACTTGTGTTTGCATCTCTCTTCCCTTTATCTTTGCCTTTTATTTTCTGTTGTGGATGTGATTATAATTGGCTAAGATTGTTTATCAATTCTGTGTTTGGCTTATGTTCATGTTCCGCACATTAATTATTTGATAATAAGCTTTTTTTTTTTTTTTTAAGAATGATTTGATAATAAGCTTGAATTGATAATTTGTAATTGGGGGTCTAAACGTTCATAGTGTTTTCAATGCTATTCGAACTTTCATTATATAATTATATTTATATATAACTTTTAATGAAATCGTCAAGACTCAAGAGCCTTATAACTCAATTGATTGACACCTTATAGGTTTCTAACAAAGATATTAAATGTTAAAATCACTCATTTAAAAAAAGAAAAAAAAACATTTAAATGTAATCAAAATTTATCAATATGTCATGGTAAGGCTGATAAGTACTTATACCACAGGAAATTTATAAATAGAAATGAGGAAATTTCATCGTGACTTTGGTGAAAAGTGAGAACTAAAGATTCTATTGGGTTTCGTTCATAAGTCATGCTATAGTAACCACACCATTATGTTTTTGATTATCTATGTAGTGTTTGATAAGGTATTTTAAACAACGATTTTCAGTGTTTAAACAATAATATATGTATTTCTATACACTTTTTTATTCACATATATTTTTAAAAAATAGAAATAACGTTGCTAAAATTGATAGCTTTTGCGGAAGCAATATAGAACAAAAAATTTATATATTTTTTTTTAAAGATCGTTGTACCACACAACCATAGATTCTAAATAGAACAAAGTTGCGTACCTCTCTTAGCAACCCAAGTGTGTTGCCTCCCAAGGTATTCACGTCTCTCTCTCTATTTCTTTTTGAGTTTTCAGAAGACTGCAGTATCACTCAATAGTTCTGATGGCCAACTCCTAAATATGATATTATAAAATCTTATTTTATAGTAGACTTCTAAAACCCTAGAGAGAGATTGGACGTGGGATCCTTAGGGATCCTAATCTTCAGCTGTAGGATTTTATCAATAACTTTTTTGAACGTTATTGACTTTTCTTGAAACTCTTTCCAAAAATATTCCTTAATTTTCTCAATCATATTAAGAAAATATTTGAACTTCTACAAATTGCAATAATGTCCATCAACACATTGCAATTGACCCCTGAAGATTAGAGAATTACAAATGAGGTCCCATTACTTACAATTTTATATTTATGTCCTTCCACCATACTATATTCCCACAAGCCAATAGGACTGGATTAATATCACTGTCATGTCCCTAGTTTATGTAACCCTTAATTTCTTGATTTCATAATTTCTATTGGACTCCAAAATATTTTTGAAAAAACTCTTTAAATATATATATATACAATATTATATATATGAAAAACATTTTCGAAAAATGTCATCGGCTGGTTTTGTTTTGAGTCCAACTTCAATATGAAAATCAACTGAATATACTATCTTCTTTAGAGACTGGGGGATTCATTGTTGAGCATTTATATATTTTACTCATTACACATATAACCCAACGTGTCTGTATATAGCCTTTAAAAATCGACATCACCAGTTGACATTGTCAAAGTTATGTGCATAATAAATAAATATACACAAACCCCTCATGTTTAAGGACAATAGAAAAATTGTGATAGGACAACCTTTTAATTAACAGTGATCGCTCCATAAGGTGTCCTTGATCGGATCCAATTCAGTGTATGTACTTGTTACATTACACCCACTTGTTTGCTTAAAGTCACTACCTCAATGATGGAGTAAATCATCCTATCATATAGCAGCACAACAAGTGTAGGCTTTAGTGGTAATATTCAATTAATATCCACAGCTTAGAACAATTTAATAATCTATGAAAAATTATTACTCCCTATCTTTGGTTCCTTAACCATTAACATGATTTTTCTACAAATGTGACATCACATGCCGCATTTAAACAATGAAATATACCTATAAAATTATGAATGTGAAAATAAATTTTTATTATCAAATAAAAAATACATAATATTGGTTTTGAGGGCAAATAATTCTAACAAAAATAACATTACTAAACACCTCCTGTATCATGATTTATTTCCTCTTCCCCTATTGGTCAATGTTGGTCAATTTGCATCTCTCTCTCACACCTACCATATTTCATAGTAATAAACCTTCCTCCAATCTTGAGAGTTGACTAAATCATCTTTACATATATTAAAAAACAGCAAAATCTGTTAGATTCATTCATTCAGATACTTAAGGCAAGTACAACATTGTCTTTAATCATTTACCACAATTGACTCTCGTGATACAATGTTTGTACAATCTAATTTTTTATAAATAACTTTTCTTTATTTGAAAAGAAACAGTTGTTTTAACACCACGTGGCTTCTTGTACACGTTTTTCAAAACAAACTTTTTTTTTTTTTTTTAATTATCCAGTATAGATACTCAATTTGACCCCAAAAAAGTACACAATTACGTGGGTAAATTTTTTCTTTCTTTCTATTAATTACAACGACTTTACTTTTATTTACTTAATGTACTTGATATCTTTGTCATTCCATATAGGATGGTTTAGGAATATAAAGGTGAAGTATATGTGATATCTATGTTATTTGATGTTAATGCTCTCTCTCTCTCTCTCTCTCTCTCTCTCTCTCTCTGCCATTTTTTATGGTACAAAATAAAGTTTGTCTCAATTCACAGGAGAAATAATTGTAAGTATTTCTCGTTCCCAATTTATTATCTTAAGATTTTTGTGGTTCCATCTTTAATTCCTTCTTCTTTTTTCTATTTCTTACATGCAGTGTTGAAGATATTTTAGCTCAATTTCTGGAATTACTAGAAGAAACAAGACAAGGTTTTCTTTCTAGCAACAAAAAATATAAAAATAAAAAACAATAATATGCTTTGTTAGCACTTATGTTTTCAAATTTGAGGGAGGCACCGATTGGTGTTAAATCAAAATACTTTCTAACTTTCCTTCTGGTGTTAACTGTTAAATCCGGATTATTTTACTTTTTGAGATATTGGATACTGCCAGCCTTACGCCAAACCCAGAGGTGCTGAGCTTATTTCTTTGTCTAAATTCATGTTGCATTTTATCTCCTTGGGAAAAAATTAAATCTTGTTGGATGTTGCCCCAAATATATATGAATACCTTTCTTTCTCTTCTTTTTATTTATTTTATTTTTTTAAATGTGATCTATGTACATAATTAGGTGATAATAGCATTTCATACAATAACTCAAGGTATTTGAGTGATGGGTTTATTGGTATAAGATATTATGTAAACTTAGGGGTTTTAGGCTCGATCCATCACACTATATTTTAGTGGTATCTCCTGGATAGAGCGTGGAATAGCTTGACTAATGATTAGGACATAACTTCCTTACGTTAGAAAGTTTCACAGCATGCTATTTTAATCAAAATTGTGATGATTTCTGTGACTGATTTTCTGTTGGACATTTCATGAACACAAGATGTCATTGTATTCTACATGATCCTTTTGAATACTATGAATTCCTTCACCCCCCCCCCCCCCCCCCCCCCAAAAAAAAGAATACTATGAATAGGGTTTTTTATTATTAGCAAAAGAATACTGAATAGGGTAATTTGTGACTTTTAACAAAAGTTGAGTAAGATTTTAATTGTTTCATGCCAATTAAATTTCATAAAATTATCTTATAGTATTTATTATTATTATTATTTTTGAGAAACAAACACACACACAAGGGGAGGGAAAGAGATTCTAATATAAAGGCACACTACAACTCCATTTAAAAGTCATGGTAACTTTTAAGTAAGGGAGTAAGTTATATTACACACAACGCACTCTCTTAAGCAATGTGAGAAAATTACTCTTTTTTTTTTTTTTTTTTTTAGAAACAAACACACACACTTACGAGGAAAAGAGAAAGAGATTCTAACACAAAGGTACACCACAACTCCACTCAAAAACTATGTTAACTTTTAAGGGACAGTGGGTCAAGTTATAAAATTATCTTATAGTTAGTTATATTAAATGTAGGAAATATTCACGGCTTAAAAATAGCATTCTTTTCTCTTTTATTTTTTAAACAATTTTGATCATATATTGTTTCTAATATAAATTGATCTAATTTAGCATCCTTCCAAAAAAAGGACTAAAGTGTAAAGGAGAAAATTATATTATGCTGGGATCATTTGTTAAACAGAATATTTATCTTTCTTCAATTTACATAAATCATAATGCTAACGACTTAGAAGTTGCTTCTAAGTTCTAACCATGAAAGTATCATAAGCCTTTTTATATATATAATTTTTCTGGAGGTATGATACATTATTTGTTTATTTATTTATTTTTTTGAAAAATGATATTATCTTGTTCTCTTAGAGTGTTTGACTAGTCCCTCGGATTGACTAGCTTGTGATAATTATATTCCTCTCATTTTTTATCCTTTAGAGATTGATATAAAACACTTTTAAAAACCATCTATGCTAAAATTATGTGTTGTATTATGTATGTAACTTGCAAATTTATTTGTTCTCTCTCTCTCTCTCTCTCTCTGGTATAGGCATCAAGGCAAGTTGGGCAAAAGGACAACGTCAAAAAGATCAAAACTGACAATAGGTAAATCATATTGTCTTCTTTATCTTTTTCTAAATAAAATTGGATTGAAATAGCTCTATATCGTTAAAGACCAAATGTTTGTCATTTTCCCCCCCCCCCCAAAAAAAAAAAAAAAAAAAAAAAGACCAAAAGTTTGTCATTGGCTACTAAATGCAAATATATAAATAATGGTTTAGACCTCATCTTAAAGCTGAGGTTACCAAGCCATGCGCCATAGTTGTGTTATAAAATACCTAAGGACATTTTTTTTATAATTATTATAGTTGCACTAAGAGTTTCATAACTCAATTGACATATCTTCACATTTCAATAGAGACGTTTAAGATTCAAATTTCTCATCCCTTATTGTAATTATTGATTTCTCATATATATATAGTCGGCATATAGAATTTAGATAGAGATTTGAACAAATTTAAAGAGATTAGTTTTTTTCCCTCCTAATTATGCATCTGCTTGAAAAAAAAAAAAAAAAAAAAAAAAAAAAAAAAAAAAAAAGTCGCAAATCCTAATTGTATAATTTATGGAAAAAGAAAGGTGTTCCGTAATCAATGATTAGCTAGTGGTAGGCTAGATCTACATATAAGTTGAATTTTTTCCTTTCCCCTTTTTGGCAAGGCTAAGTTAGTGTAAATTCCTCCGTTTGCTTTCTTCTATAATTTATTTCTTTTCTTTTCTTTTTTCGGTCACATTGTCAAATGTTCAAGAACACAACACAGTATTTTTTTTATTTTTTTTTTCCTCCTTGTATTAAATTATTAATGATAAAACACTAGGAGACTATTAAATTATCAACAAAATTAGGGTAAATTACAACTTACCCACTTGATGTTAGCTTAGTTAAGGTTCTATAACCCGCTTTCGTTGAAAATATGACTAAGAGCCCGTTTGTTTAGGCGTATTGAGGGAGCTAAACGCCCATTTATCAAATCGCAAAAATTAGGATATGTTTGGCTGGGCGAAATTTGTAAGATTGCGTTTTTGAATCCGAAGATTTTCATGTTTCAAGAAAGGCAATTTCCCGTTGCGATTTCGATATCGCGCGATTTGCAAATCATGATTCCGCCAATATTTTTTGCTGAAAACCAAAAATAGCCTCCAGTCCTCTCCCTTTACCGTTGCGTCTCCAGTCCGCTCCCTTCACCATATATATCAGTGGAGTCAATACCGGTATAGAAACACGGCTATTTCGTACCCTTTTTTGTACCGGAGCTTACCGGGTTGTACCGGCAAAACCGGGAAAAGAATCGGATACCGGACGGTAAAAGAAAAACAAGAAAAATGGAAAATAAGTGATTAACGGTAAACAAAAATACCATGTAACCCATAATACTGCCATCGCCAGCACTGTTTCGAAAGTGACCAGCCATTCTTCTTCTTCTTCATGCCCATCCCTCCATGGCTCCATCCGTCTGCATCTCTTACTTTTTAAGTTTTTATTTTTGAAGGCTCTAGTTGATTGTTTAGTTGTGACTTTTAATAGTAAAAAACTAAAAAGTAAAGGAGGTTTGCTTTTTTGTTTGTAGCTTGTGGCAGTGTGCCCTCTGACACACCCACGTGAATTGTTATAAAATTTTGAGATTTCAAATTTGATTTTTTTCCCCCTAATGCAAAGAAGTTTCAAACGGCATTTTACCTTTTAACTCTTTATTATTATTATTATTATTAAATAAAAGTAGGAACATCAATTCCCTATTATTGTTAACATACCTAGTTCAAATTTTAACTAGAGATTAACATATTAAATGAGATAAAAATTTATAAATTTAAACGTTTTAATAAATAATATAAATTTTGTATATATATATATATATATAATATAGTGGTAAATCCGAAACGGTACACAAGAAAAATGACAATATAACCTGTAGGGTCAACTTTTGCAGCCCAAGCCCACGAAGATATGGATTTTGAGCCCACTGAACCCAAAACAATAAATTTGTAGAGAGTGGGTGAAAGAGCTAGGCTAGAGCTGAATAAACAGAAATAACAGCAGTGTTTTAGGAAGAAATTGTGTTAAAACGTGCTCGGACGCATGTATACTCCACGTCCGAAGAGGTGTTTCTATATCATAAGCTTGGTTTACAATTCTTAGAAACTACAATAATCAAATTCTCTCTTTCTTCTCCCTTTTCTCCTCCCCCCCTTTTTCATCAGGGGCATCCCTTTCTTATATAGTACCCCCTTCCTCCATCTTCACCGTCCACTTGTTCATCATCCAGACGCCCACTTGAGTGCATGTCCCATCACACTCTCTCTTTAGCTTTGTGTGAGTGGCGGTAGCTGAGAATGCACTGTTCAGAGGTCCTCTCCACATAAATGCGGCCAGGAAGGTAGGTGCAGTGCATTTAATGCGGCGGTTGAGGCCTGTCCCTTAGATATTTCCCTGTTCTTGTTATCCTCATGCGTGTCCGAGGTTCACTTCCCTCCTTATACTTGTCAGAAGGATCACTTGAGCTTCCCATATATCTGTCAGGCAAAGATTCTTTGGGTCCGAGGGTATTGGACTCCTTGGACAAATAAACATCTCCTCGGATATTGCCCGCGCTCCTCTCCAGACATGCTCCCTTTACATGGGCCTCTAATTAGATGTTTTCATCTCCTCGGACGAACAGTGTTCCTTAAATGGGGCCTTGGGCCCAACAAGTTAGGTTGGGCTTTTCGCCCCCCACATAACCTTTAAAAAATAGTTAAGTCCTTTTTTGGAATTTACACTCAAACAGCTATTTTTAAAACAGCTTATCCAAATGCTTAATATAACTTTAAAAATAGAAAACGCATATTTTCATATTTTTACCAAACACTTATTTGTGGTTTTTAAAATGGAGTTTTCAAAACGCTAGCGTTTTTAAAACGCACATTTTGAAACAGCTTATCCAAATAGACCCTAAATATGTAATTTTGCTTCACTTTTATATTTCTCTCATCCAAAAACATAAAAATATAAGATCAAAAATATGTTGGTAAAGATTATTTATTTATTTATTTTTTGTTTCAATTGATTTTCTTTTCTTAATATCGTGGGTTTCTTTTCTTCTATTTTACACGATTTAGAAGAAAAGAAATTGGTAATAAAGAAGAAAAGGTTCATTCGACCTGTTCCCTATACAGATTTTAGTTATATTTTTCAGTCATCATATATAGGAGTATCCCATGGTTAAAACTAAAACCAAGAAGTGGAAGCTAAAATTCGGCTCACATCTGTATTTTGCGAACAAAGAAGCTGTAAGATGAAGAGAGAAAAATTAAAATAAAACACAGCCGCAGAAAATGATACCAAGAGGAGATACACACCATTTCAATTCTTACTAAATCATTACCTTTAACCATGCATGGACTTTTTTTATTCTTTATTTTTATTATTATTATTTTTTTTAAGAGAGTTTCAACTTATGACGTTCGCTCTTAATAATAGCTTTTTATTATCAAACTAAGACATTAATCGGCTTTTGGTATAGACGGGATTGAACCTCAGATTTCTTATTCAACCATTAGAGACTTTACCAGTTGAGCTAACTGGAACCCACAACTATACATAGACCTTAATCAATCTATTCATGTTCCATCTTCTCATCTCTATTCTTTTACACCATCTTGCTCTAAAAAAAGACCAATTGCTGAGATAGTTGAATAATTACTTCTTGAAAAACATTGCTCACGCAGTTGTACATGGATAGCACAATGTCACAACCCCAACCCATCGACCATTGACAAATGACAATGAATGAAAAACTATTACTCAGATTGTGTTGGGAAACTACCAAAAAGAAAATATTACAGCAATGAAAAAATTAAAATAGTAAAATTTTCACATACTTTTGAATTGCCTGGATATATATCTCTTCTTATCCTTGTCCACTTAAATAGTTACTCTTATTCTTCTCCATCTTCTTTCTTTCCTCGTTTGAAATTCTAGTGGAGCAAAATCAAGAAAAGAAAACCATTTGAAACAAAAAAAAAATCTTTACCAACATCTTTTTGATCTTAATGAAAATAAAAATTACATATTTAACCTTGTCTTTAACGGAAGTAAATTACGGAACCTTAACTGAGCTAAATTTAAGCGGGTAAAATGTCAAATTTTAAACCGCAGATAAACAACTTAAATTTCGTTTAAATTCCAAGTGGATAAGTTGTAATTTGCCCAAAAAGTTAATAATAAAACACCAAACTTGAGAATTCGGAAGTAACAATGTCCTCTTCAAAAGTAAACACTGATCGTGTAACTTTACTTTTTTTATTCACTATCAGTCTGTTAGTATCCATTCTGTTGATGAATCGGTCCACATCTATAAATATCATCTTTATAATAATCATACTTATGGCTTGTTTGGAAGTTTAGAGAGGGAGGAGAGTAGAGGGGAGTAGAGGGAAGGGGAGTAGTGGGGAGGAGAGTAGAGGAGAATGATTCACCTCCACCTTATTTGGATGTTTTTAAAATTAGTAAGGGGGAATGGAGTAATTAGTTATTCCCCTTGTGTAATTTTGTTAATATAATAAGGATAAATTAGGTAATTTACTTGGTCAATAGTTTATGTCCTCTACTCCCCCTCCAAATCTCTCCAATTTGGGGGAATTAAAATTGGGGGGCTAGAAGGAGTCCAAACCCCTCCAAACTCCTCCAAACCCCTCCCCCTCGTTCTTTAAAAAACTTCCAAACAAGGTAATTGCATTACTCTCCCTCCTTCTACTCTACTCCCCCCTCCTTTTTTAAACATCCAAACATGCCATTAATTAAGTGAAGATTATTGATGATTGTTTCCTATGTTTATAAGATAATCAACGCCATTTTGCACGGAATAGAATTAATTTAACTTCTCCAAAGTTTTAATTCATTATGATGACAACTTTGAATAAAGTTCTAATTGTTGTTGCTACCCTGCAAAACCGAATATAAATGCACCATGCTTCCTATCACGAGAAATTATATGATTTTGATAAGGTTTTTCAATTAATAGTTTCGGGAGGTGGGGGGAAGCAGTTTACACATAATATTTTTGATTTACAAAAAAAGTTGCTGCATTACAAGATAGTAATAAGGGGAAGGCGTGAAAGATTATCCGTCAAAGAAGTGGGAATTTATGAATGAATATATGGGAGGTTTACATATTAGCTATATTTATGTCATCATAATTCTCCCTTTTTATTTGAATGTCTAATTGCCAGAGCTTGCCTCTTTTATCCTACACATTTATGTTTTGATTGAATTTTTAACAATTTTGTAGCAATTAACTTTGAGTCAATTTTAGATTTCATCATGTCAATTGAAGACGCTGAAGCTCGGGAGAGGGTCCTTAGGGACAAGTTAAAACATGCGGCCGATGGAGGGGTAATGCTTAATTGTTATTCTTTGACACTTTATTTTGTTTGTAGGATTTTTTTAAAGAGAAAATTTCGTTTCTATTTTTATTTTTTTCAAAGTAGAGAATTCCTAACATTTTTACTATTTTATTAATTACTATTTTCCTACCTAAAAACTTACTAATTTCCTCTCTTCCCTCAGTTAAAAAAATAAATGAAAACAAAATAAGTACAAGAATAATTAGTAATCTCCTAATTGAGACTAATTTTTTTAAAAGGCAATAATAGAGGCTAGATGATTTAATTCAATATTCCATTTGTTTAGGCTTAGATATATCATAGCTCTATTCATAACCCTTCCCCCAAGGTATTTTGATGCATTTGAGAGCCTGAGGCAAAAACTAAATTGATGTCTGTGGGGTCGGAGAATTTGGTAACCCAGTGGCCCACTTTATACCAAACCCAAGGCCCATGCTGAGGAGGAGGAAGCCCAGTGCCCTCGCTGAGGACAACCATGTCCTCAGCCAAGCAAGACCATGGAAGGAGGAAGTAACGGGCTACCATAGGCAGCCCTCTGGGGCATCTACAGAGAAAGACCAAGTACAACACATCAGCCGTGGAAGAATGGCCAAGGAGCAAAACCAAGATTGAACTGTCACTTCTACATTAAATGCGTACGACTAATGTTCCGACAGCATTAATGGGGAAATGACCCTTGAGTAGTGCTGCCTCGGTTGCTGCAACTCACTGGGAGTTTTGGTAAGGTGGCTGATGGGACGGGTTGTCAGAAAGAGGCATGGATGATCAACAAGGGGAGGAAAGGGATCGCTGGAAGAGGACTATATAAGGAAAAGAAACAGATTAAAGAAGGGGACCATTCTCATGAGAGAAGGACTGCCATCATGCTCCTCGAACCAGGCCGAGGACAGACTTTTGAGGATAATTTCGATTCGTCTTCATTCGAATGGTGGTGAACACTGCATTGGACGTTGTCCGCTTGCTAGGGCCAAGTTCTTGAACCCATTATCTACAAATTCATTGTATTGGGCTAGCTGGGCTTGAGTCCACTCACTCGACAGTAGGAGTGCTCAAACCTAGTCCCTACAATTGGCGTCGTCTATGGGAAGAACTCCTGTGTTAGTAACGGCAACGACCAAGCATGGCAGGATCAGGCCGTCATCAAGCAGGCTCCCATCAACCTGAACATGTCAAATCCCAGCATCAGGGTAACTTCGCCAACCCTGAGTGTGATCGAAATGAAGAGAATGGAAGATTTCGAGAGGGAATTGTGAACACCACACAAACTAGCAGAAGCTACTTGCGTGGGGACAGCCATGTGCCTCGGGACAAAACAACAACCGGGCCACCCAGCCAAAGGAAGTTAGGAGCCGCGTGACCCAGGGGCAGAATGATGAGCAGGCCATACAGCGAGAGATAGATGACTTGAAGAGGAGACTGCACCATGCACAACGAAGGCGACCTTGACCTAGCCTTGGCTTGCCCTCTGACGATAAAAGCGACGATGACTATAGGCAAAGGTCGAGAACTCCTCCAAGCAAGACCTTCTCTCATGAAGAAGAGCACTATCGGGAGCGTAAATGTAAGAGCCCATCTCCTAGGTGCTTAGGATACGACGCTATGAGCAGGGCACTGGATCAACTATCCAAGTCGCCCTTCATGCGCCACATAGAGGGGGCTACCCTTCTTCGACGGTTCTAGCAGCCGACCTTATCCCTTTATAATGGCAAAACGGACCTTGTGGAGCATGTGAGCCAGTTTAACCAAAGGATGGCTGTCCACTCCAAGAATGAGGCATTTACGTGCAAGGTTTTCCCCTCTAGCTTGGGTCCAGTGGCGATGAGCTGGTTCAATGGCTTGAAGACGAATTCCATAGATTCGTATAGATAGCTGACCCAGGCCTTTGGCTCTCGCTTCGTTATGAACAACATAACCCCACGGCCCTTAAGCGCGCTACTGTTTCTGTCCATACATGATGGAGAGACTTTAAAGGCCTACTCGGGCCGATATTGGGAGATGTACAATGAATTGGAGGGCAATTTTGATGAGGTGGCCATCAGTACCTTCAAAAATGGTTTCCCGACTGGACATGGCCTAAGGAAGTCTCTGACTAACAAGCCTGCCACCAGTATGCACCAACTGATGGATTGGATCGACAAGTACAAACGAATGAAGGAAGACCAACTGCAGGGCAGAGGAAAGGAGAAGGCTATCCCTCAGGAGAGGAGGGATTTCAGGCCAGATCGATACAACAACACTCGCCCGATGAGGGACTTCGCGGGGCAATTTGGAGAAGCCGACACGCAGGCGGTCCATGCCGTATTCCGAGAGCCAGTGCATAGGGTGTTGGCAAAAATCGAGAGCGACCCATACTTTAGGTGGCCAAATAAGATGGTGGGGGAATCCACGAAGCGCAATCAAAACCTTTACTGCCAATACCACAGAGACCACAGACATACTACAGAGAACTGCAGGAATCTTCGGAGCTATCTGGACCAGCTGGTCTGAGAAGGAAAGCTGAAGCACCTTCTGCATCACCCCGATAACCATCCAGGCCAGACCAATCAGGAACCGATGAGAGATAACGCCTTAAGGGCGCCCGTAGGGATGATCAATGTAATCCTAGCCGCACCAAGAAGAACAGGCACATGCCCTTTGCGAGTGCTGTTTGTGGCCCAGATCCCTGCCGAGGAGTCCCAGCCAGAGCCGAAGAGGGCTAAAAGGAATTCTCACCCAACCTTGAGCTTTTCAGAGGAAGACAAGATTGGGACCACCCAGCCCCATGACTATGCTCTAGTGATCACTCTCAGAATCGGGGACTATGATGTGAGGAGAGTGATGGCCAATAATGGTAGTGCGGCCGAGGTCATGTACCCGGACCTCTACAAAGGGCTGGGGTTGAAATCGGAGGATTTAACGCCCTATAGCTCTCCCTTGATGAGCTTCAACGGGAAGCTTGTTATCCCAAAGGGCATGATCAGGCTGCCCATCCAGATCGGCCTAGAGGTGGTAGAGGTGAACTTTATAGTAATGGACACTTACTCCCCCTACACAGCCATTGTAGGAAGGCCATGGCTCCATACCTTGGGGGCTGTCACCTCCTCCTTGCACCAGAAGGTGAAATTCTCATCAAGGGATCAAGTTCTCGAAATTCGTGGTAGTCAATCCACGGCAAGGCAATGCATGGTGGCTGCCATATCACGTCGGCTCGATGCACAGCCCTCGGCCACTACTGAAAGGGGCTTATAGCAATCAAAGACCCCGGCGGCGCCTCCTGATATAACTGCCGAGGAAGCAAAATGTGAGGATCTGGAGAAAGTGGTAATTGGTGATGACCTGAAGAAGTTCTTTCGGGTTAGGGCTCGGCTGCCTCCTAAGGAGCAGGAGGAGCTAATTGAGTTCCTTAAAAATAATATTGACGTGTTCGCATGGGATGCCTGTGATGCCCCAGGGATTGATCCGCCCTTCATCTGTCACCATCTCAACGTCAATCCGTCCATAATTCCAAAGAAGCAACCACCCTGGCGCCCATCAAGAGAGCACACTACTGCGATTAGGGAAGAGGTGAATAAGCTTAAGCATGCAGGGGCTATCAAAGAGGTCTTTTACCCCGAATGGTTGGCCAACACTGTGGCGGTCAAGAAGAAAAGCGAAAAGTGGAGGGTCTGTATGGACTTCACTGGCCTGAATAGGGCATGTCCAAAAGACCTGTTCCCCATGCCTCGGATAGATCAGCTAGTGGATGCAACTACGGGCCATCCTCAAATGAGCTTCCTAGACGTCTTTCAAGGCTATCATCAAATACCACTAGCCTTGGAGGATCATGAGAAGACAGCCTTTGTGACGCCTATTGGGAACTACCATTATAAAGTAATGCCGTTTGACTTGAAGAACGCGGGGTCCACCTATCAAAGGATGATGACGAGAATGTTCGAGCCGATGCTGGGCAAGAGCATCGAAGTCTACGTTGATGATATGGTGGCAAAAAGTAAAGCAGTATTCGAACATTTAGGGGACCTCGACTGCACCTTTGGTGTCTTGAGGAAGCACAAGTTGCACTTGAATGCTTCCAAATGCTCGTTTGGTGTGGGATCTGGCAAGTTTTTAGGATATATCATTACCCACAGGGGAATCGAGGTTGATCCTAATCAAATCAAGGCTATTCATAATCTGAAGCCTTCGCAAAACCCCAAGGAGGTCCAAAAGCTTACTGGAATGATCGCGACCCTGAATCGATTCATTTCCAGGTCGACTGACAAGTGCAGGCCCTTCTATCTCCTGATCAACAAGTGGAAGGGATTTGAGTGGTCCGAGGATTGTGTCCTGGCCTTCCAGCAACTCAAAGAGTACCTATCCTGGCCACCCATCATGTCCAATCCTGAGGCTAACGAGGTCCTATACGCATACATTGTTATGGCGCTTCATGCTGTAAACCTGGTTATGATTCGGGATGACAATGGCGTTCAAAAATCAGTCTATTACGTTAGCAAGTCACTACATGAAGCTGAGGTCAAGTACCTACCCTTAGAGAAAGCCATACTAGCTGTGGTCCACGCTACACGAAAGCTCCCCAATTATTTTCAGGCTCACACAGTGGTTGTCCTAACCCAATTACCCTTGAAGTCTATACTTCGGACGGCTGATTACACAAGAAGGATCGCGAAGTGGAACACAATTCTGGGGGCTTTTGACATCAAATATATGCCCCGAACCTCCATAAAAGGCCAGGTCCTGATTGATTTGGTGGACGAATTCGCTGAACCACCAGTAGAGATGCCACTCGAGAAGATAATCATGGATGAAAAATCAGTTGGGGCAATCTCCATCTCCGGGCCACCATGTTGGAGGGTATACGTTGATGGCGCGGCAAATCAGAGGGGGACTGGAGTGGGGCTGGTCTTAGTATCCCCCGAGAAGTCTGTCATAGAAAAATCCTTGAGGCTCGAGTTCTCGGCCACAAACAATGAAGCCGAGTATGAAACACTATTACAAGGGATGGTCATGGTGCAGAAAATGGGAAGAAAAGTAGTGGAAATGTTCTCGGATTCGAGATTGGTGGTAGGCCAAGTAAAAGGAGAACTGGAAGCCAGAGATTCGAGGATGCAAGAGTACCTATGCCAGGTCAAACGCTTGCAGTCAGATTTCGATCTTTTTAGCTTGTCACATGTCTCCAGGAGTGGAAACACCTATGCCGATTCATTGGCCACACTTGCCACCTCCTCGGCAGGGGATTTGCCTCGGATCATTCTTGTAAAGCATCTGGAGAGAGCAAATGAGGTGGCAAAGGGCACGGTCCACATCCATCAAGTTGGGATGGGTCCCAACTGGATGGACCCCATAGTGAAGTACCTCAAAGACGATGTTCTGCCTGAGGAGAAGTCAGAGGCTGAAACAATACAAAGGAAAGCCTCTCGGTTCTAGTTGTCCAAGGACCACAAGTTGTATAGGCGCTCCCACTCTAGACCATACCTACTGTGTATTCACCCTGAGGCATCAGAGTTACTGCTCAAAGAGCTGCACGAAGGGATCTGTGGAAGCCACACAAGAGGAAGATCCCTATCTCACCAAGCCGTCACACAAGGATACTGGTGGCCGGGGATGCAGAAGGAGGCCCTAGAGTATGTTAAGAAGTATGACCAATGCCAAAGGTTCACCCCAAATACTCATCAGCCTGGAGGGGTCCTCAACCCTTTGTCCAGCCCATGGCTGTTCGCCCAGTGGGGCTTGGATATTGTAGGCCCTTTCCCAAGGCGCTAGGGAATAAGAGATATCTGTTGGTTACCACGGATAACTTCATTAAATGGGTCGAAGCTGAGCCGTTGGCCAACATCAGGGATGTGGATGCTAAGAAATTCCTTTGGAGAAACATTGTCACGAGATTTGGGATCCCTCACACCTTCATTTCGGATAACGGACTCCAATTTGACAGCAAGACCTTCAGAAGGTACTGTTGTGAGCTTGGGATCACAAATAGGTATTCAACTCCAGCTTATCCCTAGGGAAATGGGCAGGCCGAGACTGTTAACAAGGTTATTGTCAATGGGCTTAAGAAGAGATTGGATGATGCCAAGGAAGGATGGGTAGAAGAGCTGCCACACGTTCTTTGGACATACCGGACTACACCACGACGGTTAACGAGGGAGACACCTTTTGCCATGACTTATGGGGTTGGGGCTGTCATCCCTTTGGAAGTAAACTTCCCAACGTTGAGGACGAGCTCTTTCACTCCAGGCAGTAATGATGAATTACTGGGGAGGAGCCTAGATCTGGTTGATGAACTAAGGGAAGGGGTAATGATCCAGCTGGCCTATTACCACCAAAAGCTCAAGCAGGGATATGATGCTAGTGTGAAGCTAAGACCACTAGCAGTAGGGGACCTAGTGTTGAGGAAAGTTGTGGGGGCTGCCAAGAATCCTTCCTGGGGGAAGCTGGGGCCCAACTGGGAGGGGCCATATCGAATTACCTCGGTGGCGGGGATAGGTGCATACTACTTAGAAGACCTAGATGAAAAACCTGTACTTTATCCATGGAATGTAAATAACCTGAGAAGGTATTATTATTAATGAAAGCAACCCCTTTTTTATTCAAGTTTTATGTCTATTATGATTATATATCCTGTATTTTGGCGGCCATCTAAGTACTAGACTGAACCAAGGTCTTGTATGGTCCTCGGACTCAAGCCTATGGGGAAACTAACCACTTCAAGAAAAACCTGAGTACTAGACTGAACCAAGGTCTTGCATGGTCCTCGGACTCAAACCTATGGGGAAACTAGTCACTTACAGGAGAATTTAAGTGTTAGACAAAACCAAGGCCTTGTACAATCCTCGGACTCAAACCTATGGGGAAACTAGCTACTCAGAGAAGAACCTAAGGGTTCGACAGCACCAGGGTCTTGTATGGCCCTCAGACTCAGGCCTATAAGCATCACTTAAGGCATTCTAAGGCACATTGAACCTAACCCTTTAGCATAATCAGCAACTAACAGCTTTCTTAAGCATTTTTTACTGTCTACAGTAACCAATTCATGTGATGTAGAACCAATATTGTGGAGTTATTCCCTCAGTACTCAATCTGGCAAAAATAGGACGTGGTGTTAAGGTGGCTCAATTATCGATCAAGGTCCAAATGGGAACTGTCACTAGGGGCTTTACATTTTTCGATC
This sequence comes from Quercus ilex subsp. ballota, assembly GCA_032727855.1. NCBI lineage: Eukaryota > Viridiplantae > Streptophyta > Magnoliopsida > Fagales > Fagaceae > Quercus > Quercus ilex. The sequence continues at coordinate 57,161,682 of CM064908.1, forward strand.
GTCAATTTAGAATGAAAAACATGTTGAGCTTCTGAGATTGTGAAGCTAATAATTAAAACCCAGGTTATATAAGTAGCAAAACTCATCACAATAACAACAAACACCAAGTAAAAAAGAGGATTCATGCATCCAACTTAAAAGTAGCATTACAGTGCTTTAAACCAAAACAAAATATACAGTAATAAATTAAGGCAAAGAGGAAGGAAGACTAGAATGGCATAAGTCAACAAAGCGAGGTAGCCCGACAAGATTGCCTACTTCTTCAACTTGATAGACAACTTGTCCTTGGGGGTCTGCCGAGAAGCTTCATCTGACGCCTCGGGATCCTGGCTCGAAGGTGCAACTTCGGAGGACTCCTCCTCTGCTTGCTCTTTGGAGCTCTCAGTATTTGTCCTCGCAAACTCTGCCAATTCTTTAGCCCTTAAGGCCTCGTCCCTGGCGTACTCGGCAACACCTTTGGCCTACTCTGCCTTAGCCAATTTCTTTTTCAAGTTAGCGATATGCTCCTTGGCGACCTGCAGCTGACCCTTAACCTCTCGCAGGCACCCTGTCTAGTCCTCAGCCTGTTTCTTAACGCCGGCTAGGTCAAATACCGTGCTGTCTCGGGCCCTCGTCATCTCCTCCAGGTCCTCCTGTGCCTTCTTGAGATCAGCCTCAGATTTCTTAAGGGTATTCACGGTATTCAAGTACTTGTTGAGCTCCTGATCCAAGACTCTACCCTAGTTGTCGGCCTTCTCTTCCAGCCTAAAAGTAGCCTGGACAGCCTGCTAATCAAAACAAGTACACCGTAAGCTGGGTACGGAGGAATAAAATACAAACAAAGGTACAAGTATCAAAAATCTTACCATACCCAGGTACCTCTTAAGGTTACGGGCAACTTCTTGCCTCCTCATGCCCCCCAGCTCGGCCATGTCGGCGGGGAGAAGCAGGGACCTCTCCAAGGCATCGGCCACGCGAGCGCCCTTTCCCCCTCGAAAGTCCCTAAGGGTGGCGTCATCCATCAAAGGCTTCTCGTGAAGCATGGCGGTAGGCAGCTAGGCCTGGGGCTCGGACTGCTGAATGACCTTTTTTCCCTTTTCCTGACCACCAATCCTCAGCTGCTTGGAAGGTCGGCGGGCTTCATCTTCCTCTTGGGAGGAACGAGATCTCCCCCCATCCACTAGGTTTTTGCCCTTGGAAGGCCTCTTCCTCTTCGGATCGGTGGACTCGGGCCGAGGGTCTGAGGTCGGCAAAGTGGAAGACGACTTAGTTTGCGCAAGCAAAGACTTAGGTGAGGGAGGGGGAAGCTTGGGTGGGGGAGAAAGAGGCTTGGATTGTGACTTCCCTTGCGTGTTCTTCCCTGGCTGGCCCTCAAGCAGGTCGAACAGGCTAGTTTAAGGTTTCTCTTGAAACCCATCTCGGCCTTAGCACCAGTCTTTGGTGGCAGAAGGTCTGCTTTAGATAAATGAGGATCACCCAAGTCACCAGAGGGATCCTCGGATAGGTGTACTTGGTCGAATGCGCCAAATTTGTGCTCGGACAAATCTAGATCAACTACTTCTCCCTCTTTTTCCAAACTTCCTCCCTCGGCCTTCGCAGCTTGGTGGGACTAGGAAGAGCCTGCCAACGAGACGCCTTCGGGGATGGAAAATGCTTCAGAAAATGAGAACTCGTGTTCCACCACAGTGATTTGGCGAAGCCTAGGGTCCTTGGCTCTGATCACGTATCTAGGAGCCGAGAAAGACTTCTGAATTGGTCTGTATCCAAGAATCTTGTGAATGGCTCTAACTTGATTGTCTGCCTCGTTCACAAAGACCTCTGCCTTGAGTACAGTTTTCAAGTCTTCCTTATTGACCAAACTGAAGTGCCGTTCAAAGGTGTGTGGATTTGCAAAAGAAAAGCTAGTCCCTGTTAACAACCAAGCAGTACAAATAGTGAAAACATAGTAGATCAACCTTCCCATATTCCGAGTACCCTACCTGGCTCTCCCTCTACTGTCGGGCAATGAAGGCCGTCGTGTCACTCCCCCGACACTATGAGAAAATCCTTATTCAACCCCTTGCTAGACTCGGGGAGACACTAGATGAGCCTAACTCTATCATCCCTCGTCTTCATGTAGTAGGACTTACCCGTTAGATGCTGGAGATTGTAGCACTAATTCACGTCGTGATGAGTTAACCTCAACCCCATCTTCTCGTTCAAGGCATCCACGCAACCCAGGATCCTAAACACGTTAGTGGTGTACTGGGTAGGGGCTAATCAGAAATGTCTAAGGTAGCCCCTCATCATTGACCCCATAGGGATCCTCATACCACCTTCAAGGAAGGCGATTATGGGAATCACTGCCTCACCAACCTCCCACCTGATATACCAATCCCCCTCCTCGCAGTACCTTAGACCCACGCTACTGGGTATCCTATAAGTGGCGATGAACTCCTCTATCGCCTCCTCAGACCCAACCAACTTCTTGAACCTGCCCATCCTGAAGAACGGCTAAGAGACTCAGGGAAGGGCGAAGAGAAGAGAGGAGTAGAAGAAGAGGAAAATCAAAAAGGGAAAAGTATAAGATAGAGTAAGAAGAAAACTTATAGAAATGAGGGGAGGCACTCAGAACAGGCCTTTTAGGCTGCAAAGAGACACGAATTGGGTTGGGGACTTGACCGAATTTGGGGTGTGAGCATAAGAACCCTTGAATGTAGAAGTGAAGAGGCAAACCGGTTCAAATAGGTGTTTACCCCCTTACCAAAGACAACTGTGCAAGCCTTCCCACCCATAATGGTGAAAAATCCACGTCGTTGGATTACTATCACACCATGGAACATGGGGAGTATGGAGCCATTAAAATTTAATACGAGTGCATACCGCATATCGAAGCACCAAAAACGTGCGTTAGACAGGTGGAAAGACTTCAAGCACTGACTTGGGACTAAACTAGACAAGCCACGGTATAGGTCGGAGGACATCAAAATCCTCATCTCCGTCCGAGGAGCCGGACAGTAGGATTTTTAGGGGCTATTGTGGGGTCGGAGAATTTGGCAACCCAGTGGCCCACTTTATACCAAGCCCAAGGCCCATGCCAATGAGGAGGAAGCCCAGTGCCCTCGTCGAGGACAACCATGTCCTCGGTCAAGCAAGACTATGGAAGGAGGAAGTAAAGGGCTACCATAGGCAGCCCTCCGGGGCATCTAAAGAGAAAGACCAGGTACAACACATCAGCCATGGAAGAATGGCTGAGTAGCAAAACCAGGATTGAATTGTCACTTCCACATTAAATGCGCATGACTAATGTTCCAGCAGCATTAATGGGGAAATGACCCTTGAGCAGTGCTGCCTCGGTTGCTGCAACTCATTGGAAGTTTTGGTAAGGTGGGTGATGGGACGGGTTGTCAGAAAGAGGCATGGATGATCAACAAGTGGAGGAAAGGGATTGCTGGAAGAGAACTATATAAGGAGAAGAAACATATTAAAGAAGGGGACCATTCTCATGAGAGAAGGGCTGCCATCATGCTCCTCGGACCGGGTCGAGGACAGACTTTTAAGGATAATTTCGATACGTCTTCGTGGTGAACACTGCATTGGACGTTGTCCGCTTGCTAGGGCCAAGTTCTTGAACCCATTCTTTACAAATTCATTGTATTAGGCTAGCTAAGCTTGAGTCCACTCACTCGACAGTAGGAGTGCTCAAACCCAGTCCCTACAATGTCATTTATAAATTTAACTATGAATTTTTTATTTAAAGAAAATTTAATTATTACTTAAACCTATTCTCTTGTTTTAAATCCAAAATTACTAACATATGAACCACGTAGATTTTTTTTTTTTTTTTTTTGAGAAAATCCATAGACACAAAATTTGACTAAACCTTTCATATCTATTAAAAAAGTGATGTTAGTGGTGGACCTAAATGAGAATTAGTAGAAGTTTGCCAACTTAACTATTGCAAAATTTTTGTGTATTGCTCTTTTGTTTTTTCAGAAGTGCTATATCCATAATATTTTCACAACAAATTTTAAGCGTTAAGTTGTTACTAGTTTTAATTTTAACCCACTACTGAAATTACTTTTTTACCCACCAATAACAAGCAGTAACAATTGCCACTTAGATTTTGTTTTCAAAGTTTTGTGAAAAATGTTGTGGACATAATATTTTTTTTTCTTATTTTTCATTTAATAAAAAAATATTATTTTATTTATTATCTAATACTTGGGCTTAATTAATACTATTACAATGAATGAATGGTTAAAACTTAGGGGTCTTCTTTTACTTGGAGGCCTTCTTTATTTCGAGCCTTAGGTGACCGTCTTATTTACTAATACGGTAGAGCAGACCCTGCTTTCCTTCCAACCCTCGTAAAGTGAAATATTTTCATATTTTTTTTGTATTATTTTAATGACAAGACCAACCATTGTACTGTAAAATTTAAAACAGAAAAAAGATATATTCCAAGATGACAATTTTTTTATAAAAAAAAAAAAAACTGTTCCTAGATGACTATTAGGAGTTCATAAAATGATATAAACTTGGGGTGTGCCTTAAACCTAGAGGTTCTAATTTCAATCCACTACTATAACACCGGATCTAAATTTTTTTTCAAGATTAATCACTAGTATAGGCTTTTTTAGAGGAGACGTAGGAACCCTAAATGTAGAATAAGTAACTCTCCAAAGGTCCTTTTCACATTCTCTAGATTTTTGCTTTAAAGTTTTAGCCTTGGTTGTACGAAACCCTAAAAACTTAATGGTGTTTTTTTTTTTTTTTTTAATACAAAAAGCTTAATGGGTTGAACAAGCTGCATTTGCAATTCCGACTGGCACATTTCAATTGACTGAATTAATGGCTTGATTGATCGAAAATATTAAATCTCGATTTATCCAATAGCTGTCGAACAAGATTTAAACTTGAATCTAATATGCAGAACTCTAGGCATCTGTATTGACTCTGAAACACACTTCAGCAAAGACAACCAAAAGACACATTTTTGTTCACTGTTTGCCGACCTAAACTATAAACCCACATGCTTTAACTTGAATTTTATTTAATTATTTTTCATCTCTCCAAATATATATATGAATTCTCACTCAAAAATTAATAACTGTAACTGTGGGGGGTAAAAGCCCAGATCTAGGTGGGCCTGGGGCCCCGTCCTTTGTGGCCTCTTATGTCCGAAGAGCTCAAGCGGGATGGGACACCGTTCCTCTAAACCGGGGTCCGAAGATGGCCGAGAAATGCAGTCCGAGGAGGTTATTCGTCGTCCGAAGAGACTTTACTCTTCGGATACGGGAAGTTCTGATTAAATACATGTACAGGGAGCTCGGGGGCCCTTCCTAGCAATGTGTGTGACAAAAACAAGCTCTGGGCACTCCTGAGGATGATAAGAATGAAGAAATATCTAAAGGAAAAGCTGCTACCACCGTATTTAATGCGCTGCAACAGCTTTTCTGGCCGCATTTATGTGGAGAGGACCTCTGAACAGTGAAACCTTAGCTACCACCACTCACAAAGAACTAAAGTGGGCGCATGATTTGACCCGCGCTCAAGTGTTTACCCAGAGGGGGAACAGGTGGACGATGGAGATGAGGAAGGAGGGTAATATATAAAGAAGGTCGATCCCTAATCGAGGGAGGAGGAGGAAAAAGGAAGGAAGAGGCTTGACTGTAGCTCTGAACATTGTTGTTACTGTTTATTCAATAAGATGTCTCTTCGGATTTTCACTGAAATATTCGCTGTCATTATTTTATGCTATCTCGGCCTCATGTAATTTAGCCATCCATAGTTTAATTCAGATCCAGCCCAGCTCTTTCACCCACTCTCTATAAATTCATTGTGTTGGGTTCGTTGGGCCTCTAACCCATCCTTTTTGGGTTTGGGCTACAAAAACTGACCCTACAATTGGCGCCGTCTGTGGGAAGAGCTTGTGCAGGGGAGAAAACAGCAGTAGGTGATGGCTGAATCGAATCAGCAAGAAGCAGAGTCTAGGGCATCTCAACACGTTGACCCTTTTTTCAACTTGGAGAGGAGACAAGATCAGGAGGGCAGTGTACATACTGTGCCCTGTGATCAGAATCGATCACATGGTGGGAGTTACATATCCCATGCAGAAAAGAATCGGAACCTGCAGCGGGAAGTTGAGAAACTAAAGAGGGAGTTACGCCATGCAAAGAGGAAAAGGGCTTCCTCGTACTCCGACGAGGACCTCGACGACGCGCCAGATGTTACTTACCAACCCAAGTCCTGGACACCAGACAGCGAATCTTACTCCTATGAACAAGAAGCCCACCGTAAGGGGCAACACAGAATTCCATTACAAGAAGACATGGGAAATGACGCCATGAGCAGGGCTTTGAATCAGATTTCTAGATCACCCTTCACGCGTAGGATAGAAGAGGCGAAACTTCCTCGGCGTTTTAACCAACCGACATTCACCGTCTACAATGGTAGGACGGATCCTGTGGAACACGTAAGTCATTTCAACCAAAAGATGGCTGTTTACTCCAGGGATGAGGCACTGATGTGCAAGGTTTTCCCCTCCAGTCTTGGACCAGTGGCGATGAGATGGTTCGATGGACTAACCCCAAATTCCATCAGCTCCTTTAAAGAGCTCACCCAAGCCTTTGGTTCGCGCTTTGTTACCTGCCGAAGGGTGGCCCGACCTTTGTCGTCGCTGCTGTCTCTAAGCATGCAGGAAGGGGAAACCCTGAAGGTCTACTCGGATAGATATTGGGAGATGTTTAACGACATGGAGGGCAATTTTGACGCAATGGCCCTGGAAACATTCAAGCTCGGTCTTCCTACCGACCATGGTCTAAGGACATCTTTGTCTGGCAAACCTGTTACTAGCATGCGTCAGCTAATGGATCGCATTGAGAAGTATAAGAGGGTCGAAGAAGATCAGCAGCAAGGAAAAGGCAAGGACAAGGTTATCCCCCAAGACAGGAGGGACTTTAGGTCGGATAGGTACCATAATAATAAACCGAGGAGGGATTTTCCTGCGCAGGCAGGATCAGCCAATCCCCAGGCAGTCAACACAGTATTTAGGGATCCAGTTCACCAAGTTTTAGAAAAGGTCAGGAATGAGCCATTCTTCAAGTGGCCGAATAAAATGGTAGGGAATCCAGATAGACGTAATCGCAACCTCTATTGCCAGTATCACCAGGATCATGGACACACGACCGAAGACTGCCGGAGTTTGTGGGATCATTTGGATCAGTTGGTCGGTGAAGGGAAATTGAGGCACCTCTTGCATCACTCTAGTGGTCGAGGGGGCCAGGTTAGCACAGAGCCTAGGAGGGAAGATCCTTTAAAACCCCCTCTGGGAACCATCAACGTCATCTTTGCAGCACCAGGAAGAACGGGATCCTGGCCATCTAAGGTCATGTCAGTCGACCGGCTGCCTGCGGGGGACCTTGGCCAGGGTCCGAAGAGAAGCAAAGCGGACGGACGTCCAGTTTTAGGGTTCTCGGACGCTGACACGGTGGGGACTATCCAGCCGCACGATGATGCGCTGGTCATAACTCTCAGAATCGGAGGATACGAGGTAAAGCGGGTGATGGTCGACCAAGGCAGTGCTGCAGAAATTATGTACCCCGATCTTTACAGGGGGCTGAACCTCAAACCCAGTGATCTAACGCCGTATGGTTCTCCATTGATCAGTTTTGAAGGAAGGGCCGTGATTCCTAAGGGCCAAATACGCTTACCTGTACAGACGGGTTCTGAGATAGTGGAAGTAGACTTCATAGTGGTAGACGTATTTTCTCCATATACAGCAATTGTAGCCAGGCCTTGGCTTCACGCTTTGGGGGCAGTCTCTTCCACCTTACATCAGAAAATCAAATATCCATCAGAAGGCCAGGTTTGCGAAATCCGCGGGGACCAACTCACGGCTAGACAATGCTTGGTGGCTGCCGTTCAACACGAGCCAGAAGCAAAGTCAGCAAAAATCGAAGAGAACTTATAGCAACGAAAGCGGGGGTTATTGCCCACTAAAGATATGGATAAGGGTGCAGAGTGCGAGGACTTAACAAAAGTTGTCATTGGGGATGACCCTGAAAAATTCTTTCAGGTCGGATCCAATTTGCCTTTACAGGAAAAGGAAGGGTTACTAAAAATTCTTAAGGAAAACCTTGACGTATTCGCCTGGAACGCTTATGAAGCCCCGGGGGTGGATCCAGAATTCATATGCCACTATTTGAAAGTAAATCCCACGGTCACACCCAAGAAGCAGCCTCCTCGTCGTCCATCCAAAGAACATGCTGAGGCAGTCAGGGAAGAAGTGGCAAAGCTCAAGCAAGCTGGAGCTATTAAAGAGATTTTTTACCCAGAGTGGTTGGCAAATACTGTGGTAGTGAAGAAGAAGAACGGGAAATGGCGAGTATGTGTGGATTTCACTGATCTAAACAGGGCGTGCCCTAAAGATCCGTTTCCTATGCCAAAAATCGATCGGCTCGTGGACGCCACTGTCGGACACCCGCGGATGAGCTTCTTGGATGCCTTTCAAGGCTATCATCAGATACCTTTAGCCCTGGATGATCAAGAGAAGACCGCTTTCGTAACCCCCGTTGGAAATTACCATTACAAGGTGATGCCATTCGGCTTAAAAAATGCGGGTTCCACATACCAAAGGATGATGACGAGGATGTTTGAATCACAGCTAGGCAAAAATATCGAGATCTATATAGACGACATGGTGGTAAAGAGCAAAGAGGTGGCTGAGCATGTGAAGGATCTTGAAAGTACTTTTAGAGTTCTTAGAAAATACAAGCTGCGCTTGAATGCGTCTAAGTGTTCATTTGGGGTGGGATCAGGCAAGTTCTTAGGATATATGGTGACTCACAGAGGAATTGAGGTCAACCCAGACCAAATAAAGGCCATTAACGAGCTACAGGCTCCTCGGAATCCGAAGGAGGTTCAGAAACTGACGGGGATGACCGCAGCCCTAAATCGATTTATCTCACGATCAGCGGACAGGTGTCGGCCTTTCTTTTCCTTGATCAACAAGTGGAAAGGGTTTGAGTGGACTGAAGAGTGTGCTACGGCATTCCAGCAGTTGAAGGATTATCTGGCTCGACCACCAATTATGTCCAGCCCCGAGCCGGATGAAGTCTTATTTGCGTATATCCCTGTAGCCCCTCATGCGGTGAGCTTGGTGCTGGTCCGAGCGGATGGGGGTGTCCAAAAACCAGTTTACTGTGTAAGCAAATCGTTGCATGAAGCCGAAATCCGTTATTTACCCTTGGAAAAGGCTATTCTGGCCGTAGTTCTGGGTACGCGAAAGCTCCCTCATTACTTCCAAGCCCATACGGTCATTGTTCTCACCCAACTCCCGCTCAGGGCCATACTCCGAAGTGCGGATTATACTGGAAGAATCGCTAAATGGGGAACGATCCTAGGGGCTTTTGATATCAAGTACATGCCACGCACTTCGATCAAGGGTCAAGTGATTGCTGACTTAGTGGCTGAGTTCACGGAGCCCCGACTAGAAGAAGTAAAGCCGACGCCGGACATGGATGAAAAATCAGTTGGCATGATCTCTCCACAAGGTCCTTCCCTTTGGGAGGCATACGTGGACGGTGCCGCGAATCAAAAGGGTTCTGGAGTGGGGTTAGTATTGCTATCTCCCAAAGGAATTATTATCGAGAAAGCACTAAGGCTGGGCTTCTCGGCAACAAATAATGAGGCGGAATACGAAGCTCTGCTGATGGGGATGAGCATGGTCCAGAAAATGGGAGGAACAGAAGTAAGGCTGTTCTCGGATTCAAGATTAATCGTGGGTCAAGTACAGGGGGAGTTTGAAGCGAAAGATGAAAGGATGCAGGGATACTTGTGTCGGGTCAGACGTTTGCAAACCAGGTTCAAATCTTTTAGCCTGGAACATGTGCCCAGGAGTGGCAATGCACATGCTGACTCCTTAGCCACACTAGCCACCTCGTCGGCACATGATCTGCCGAGAGTTATCCTCGTCGAGGATTTGTATCAGCCTACCGATGCCGGAAAAGAAGTGATCCAAGTACATCAAGTCGGGGCCGGACTCAGTTGGATGGACCCTTTAATTAAGTTTCTAAAAGAAGAGGTCTTACCTGATGAAAAAGGGGAGGCTGATAAAATTCGAAGAAAAGCGACCAGGTTCTGGCTATCCGAGGATCAGAAGTTATATAAACGGTCCTACTCGGGGCCCTATTTACTGTGCATACTTCCTGAAGCGGCCGAGCTACTACTAGAAGAACTACACGAAGGAATCTGTGGAAGCCATACTGGGGGTAGGTCCTTGGCTCACCGTGCTCTCACTCAGGGTTATTGGTGGCCCAACATGCAAGAAGAAGCCCTGAATTACGTCAAAAAATGCGATCAATGCCAACGATTTGCCCCACGTATTCATCAGCCCGGAGGAACTCTTAACCCGCTAACCAGCCCGTGGCCTTTTGCCCAATGGGGCTTGGATATCGTGGGACCGTTCCCTAAGGCTGCAGGGAACAAGAGATATCTGCTAGTCGGCACTGACTACTTCACGAAGTGGGTCGAAGCAGAACCTCTGGCGAACATCCGAGACGTAGATGTGCAGAAGTTCGTGTGGAAGAATATAGTCACTAGATTCGGGGTCCCGCACAGTCTCATCTCGGACAATGGCCTCCAGTTTGATAGTAGAGCATTTAGGAGTTATTGTAGCGAGCTGGGAATTGCGAACAGATATTCTACCCCAGCGTACCCCCAGGGCAACGGCCAGGCAGAGGCTGTTAATAAGGTCATTGTGAGTGGCCTGAAAAAAAGACTTGACGACGTGAAGGGCAAATGGGTCGAGGAGTTGCCACATGTTCTTTGGGCTTACAGAACTACTCCACGCAGGTCTACTGGAGAGACTCCTTTCTCGATGACCTATGGGGCTGAAGCTGTCATACCTCTAGAAACTGGATTCCCAACGTTAAAAACTAGCTCATTCAACTTGAAGGGCAATAGCGATCAGTTAGGAAGGAGTTTGGACCTAATCGATGAAAGGAGAGAAAATGCAATGGTCCGATTGGCGCATTATCAGCAAAAGCTCAGGCAGGGTTATAATGCCAACGTAAGGCTCAGACCCTTGGACCCCGGTGATTTGGTGTTAAGAAAAGTGGTCGGCACTGCGAAGAATCCAGCTTGGGGAAAACTAGGACCTAATTGGGAAGGGCCATATCGCATTACTTCAGGGGCTGGCATTGGAGCATACTTCCTTGAAGATTTGGACGGGCATGTGATACCGCGCCCTTGGAATGTAAATAACCTTAAAAGGTATTATTATTAATCGAATTTTCCTTTTAATCTATCTAACGACGAGTTATATAGTCAGTTCTCTTAAGTGTTTAAACTTAAATCCTATCATGCCTGTAGTCCTCGGACCAGATGATTTGGGTTAGTTAGCACTCCCTTACAGTTCTCTAAAGTGTTTAAACTTAAATCCTATCATGCCTGTAGTCCTCGGACCAGATGATTTGGGTTAGTTAGCACTCCCTTACAGTTCTCTAAAGTGTTTAAACTTAAATCCTATCATGCCTGTAGTCCTCGGACCAGATGATTTGGGTTAGTTAGCACTCCCTTACAGTTCTCTAAAGTGTTTAAACTTAAATCCTATCATGCCTGTAGTCCTCGGACCAGATGATTTGGGTTAGTTAGCACTCCCTTACAGTTCTCTAAAGTGTTTAAACTTAAATCCTATCATGCCTGTAGTCCTCGGACCAGATGATTTGGGTTAGTTAGCACTCCCTTACAGTTCTCTTAAGTGTTTAAACTTAAATCCTATCATGCCTGTAGTCCTCGGACCAGATGATTTGGGTTAGTTAACACTCCCTTACAGTTCTCTAAAGTGTTTAAACTTAAATCCTATCATGCCTGTAGTCCTCGGACCAGATGATTTGGGTTAGTTAGCACTCCCTTACAGTTCTCTAAAGTGTTTAAACTCAAATCCTATCATGCCTGTAGTCCTCGGACCAGATGATTTGGGTTAGTTAGCACTCCCTTACAGTTCTCTTAAGTGTTTAAACTTAAATCCTATCATGCCTGTAGTCCTCGGACCAGATAATTTGGGTTAGTTAGCACTCCCTTACAGTTCTCTTAAGTGTTTAAACTTAAATCCTATCATGCCTGTAGTCCTCGGACCAGATGATTTGGGTTAGTTAACACTCCCTTACAGTTCTCTAAAGTGTTTAAACTTAAATCCTATCATGCCTGTAGTCCTCGGACCAGATGATTTGGGTTAGTTAGCACTCCCTTACAGTTCTCTAAAGTGTTTAAACTTAAATCCTATCATGCCTGTAGTCCTCGGACCAGATGATTTGGGTTAGTTAGCACTCCCTTACAGTTCTCTAAAGTGTTTAAACTTAAATCCTATCATGCCTGTAGTCCTCGGACCAGATGATTTGGGTTAGTTAGCACTCCCTTACAGTTCTCTTAAGTGTTTAAACTTAAATCCTATCATGCCTGTAGTCCTCGGACCAGATGATTTGGGTTAGTTACCACTCCCTTACAGTTCTCTAAAGTGTTTAAACTTAAATCCTATCATGCCTGTAGTCCTCGGACCAGATGATTTGGGTTAGTTAGCACTCCCTTACAGTTCTCTAAAGTGTTTAAACTCAAATCCTATCATGCCTGTAGTCCTCGGACCAGATGATTTGGGTTAGTTAGCACTCCCTTACAGTTCTCTTAAGTGTTTAAACTTAAATCCTATCATGCCTGTAGTCCTCGGACCAGATAATTTGGGTTAGTTAGCACTCCCTTACAGTTCTCTTAAGTGTTTAAACTTAAATCCTATCATGCCTGTAGTCCTCGGACCAGATGATTTGGGTTAGTTAACACTCCCTTACAGTTCTCTAAAGTGTTTAAACTTAAATCCTATCATGCCTGTAGTCCTCGGACCAGATGATTTGGGTTAGTTAGCACTCCCTTGCAGTTCTCTAAAGTGTTTAAACTTAAATCCTATCATGCCTGTAGTCCTCGGACCAGATGATTTGGGTTAGTTAGCACTCCCTTACAGTTCTCTTAAGTGTTTAAACTTAAATCCTATCATGCCTGTAGTCCTCAGACCAGATGATTTGGGTTAGTTAGCACTCCCTTACAGTTCTCTAAAGTGTTTAAACTTAAATCCTATCATGCCTGTAGTCCTCGGACCAGATGATTTGGGTTAGTTAACACTCCCTTACAGTTCTCTTAAGTGTTTAAACTTAAATCCTATCATGCCTGTAGTCCTCGGACCAGATGATTTGGGTTAGTTAACACTCCCTACGGTTTCTTTCAATTGTTTAAACTTAAAACCTGCCATGCCTGTAGTCCTCGGACCAGATGATGTAGGTTGGATGACACCCCAATCATGCCTGTTTAAATCTAAAGTTAATGCAACTACCACGACTGAGATATCATTCCATGATGATCCATGATTAAAACTGCTAAGTCTGGCTAAATTATTCTTATCTCATGATGCCTTTTCATTGATAGTCCCCACACATTCTGCTTATTTTTAGTAACACCTATAATCATGCACGCTAATAAAGGGATATTGGAATCTCGCAGCATTGAAATATAAGATTAGACAATCAAAGTAAAAGAAAAATTACTTCATTGATCGAAAAAGAGTAGCTTACAAATCTCTTATAGCAAAAATAAAAGTAAACAAAAAGAAAATAATAAAATAAAAAAGTATAATGAAATATAAATGAACAATAATAGAAGAAAAATCCTATGTTTATTCTTTGGCCGAGGGGACCACGTTATCAGCAGCCTGGCCCTTCCGAGCAGCAGCATCTGGGGCTTGATCCTTGGGCTCATCTGAAGCCTTCTATCCCTCCAACCCTTTGCCCTTGTCCTTCGCCTGGTCAGTTGGTTTATCCTTATCACCTGGCTGACCAGCTTCTTTGGTGGCACCAAGGGTGGAGGGAGGAGCTTGGTTGGCCAAATCTTGCTCTGAGATCTCTGGAAGCTGTGGGGCAGGAGGGTCAGGACCTGAGAGCTCTCGAATTTCAGGGTCATAATATATGCTCCCCGGTAGCCTCAGGGGGGAATCCGAAGGGATCCCAGCTGCGTCCAATGCCTTCTGCCAGGTTATGTCGCAGTAATCACGACTAACCATGGCAAACTGTTCGGAAAGCTGCTGCCCGGTCTCCTCCACCCCCAACTGATACGCTGCCCTCTTTTCAGTTTCAATTGACTCCTTGGCCAGTTGAGCCTTCTGCTCGGCGGATAGGGCGCGCTCTTTGGCTTTCCTAAGTTCATCTCTGAGACCCTTCACCATCTCCCTTTCGGTCTCCAGGTTGATTTCTGTCATATGCAGCTTTTTGCGCTGCTCCTCGGCTTGGGTCTCGGCGTTCTTTAGGCCGGCCTTGAAGCTGTTCCTTTGACTGGTCATGTCTTTTATCTGCTCGGACAATTTAGCATAGTCCTCCTTCAGCTGACCCAGAGACCTTTCGGCTTCAGATTGAGACTGCGCTGCTGCCTGAGCTTCGAGGTAGGACTTCTTGTTCCATTCCTCGGCTACGTATATTTGCTGAGTAATCTGCATGACAGCGTGTTCAACATCAAATGAAGAAGTGAATTAAAGCCAATGGCAAATAAAATCTGAATTAAGAGTGAATATTTACCATGGCCACGTCCCTCTTAAGGGACAGGAAAAGCTCCTTCTGGTTGAAGCGCTTATATGACTCCATGTCGTGGGGGAGGAGGAGTGGCTGCTGCAGAGCCTCAGCTACGTATCCTGCCCTTCCTCCATCATAGTTGCGGAGGGAGGTGTCCCAAGCAAAAGGAGCGCCATCCAGCTCCAGCCTCGGTGACCAAATACGAGTTCCCCCTCCTCGGCGAACTTCAGCCCCACCCAGGTCCTCTCGGCTCTCGGTGGAGGAGGCCCTCTTACCCCGATGGTCTCGTATCACTTTTTGCTGTTTATTAGTTTTGGTGGGCACGACTTCCTCCCTCTCCTCAGGCTCGTATGGCCTCTTCTTCTGAGGGTTTGGGAGGGGCTTCTTCCCTGGATCGGAGACCTGGATAGGCACTGGGGGCAGAGACGACACCACTTTTGACGTCCCAATATCCTTATGCTCGGTCTTTTGGACCCTCTTCTTCATCAAGTTTTTTAGGTCCATGTCTTCGTCCGATGAGTCTTCAGGGCCGGCAATAGTCACAACAGGCTGAACACTTGAATGCCTGTCAATTTCTTCCTCGGCGTCCGAGACCTCTACCACTTGTTCTCCTGGAGCGTCCCTCTCGAAGTAGAACTGGTCTATTTGCTCTTCAAGAGATGAACCAGAGGATCCAACTCTTTCACCTTCAACCTCTTGTCCGAGGGGAACTTGCCGAAGGGGTTGGACGAGAGGCGGTATGTTCTGAGGGCGTGGATGTGGTACGGGCGGAAGGTCGTACGGTGCCAAAAAACCCTTCCAAGCTACGTCGATGCGGTTGAGACGGTAATCTCCCTGAATTATCGCGTTACCCGCCGGTTGGAAATCTTTGGGCTTCGCTTTGTACCCTAAGATAAGGGGAGCCGATCGCAGTTGCCCGTCCTCGCTAACGAAGATCTCCGACCGCAATAAAAAGTTCAGTGCAGCAACGTTGGTGAGGCTGAGCCGAGGAGTAATATTCACTTTATCTGTTACAAATCACACCAGAGTTTGATTAGAAAATTGGAAGCAACAACACAATCAAAAATGGATCCTAAACCTACGGTTAGAGTGCCTAGAACTAGTGTCCCACCTGGCTTTCCCTGCTTGGTCGGACAGTGAGGACCGTTATGCCACGCGCCCGAGACGATCACATAGTCGTCCTTTAGCCCTTTGTTGGACTTGGGTAGGCAGGAAATTAGCCGAACAATGTCGGACCGGGATTTTAAATAATATCCCGCCCCTTGTTGGCTGTGGAACTCGTACATGTGCACCACGTCGTGCCAAGTGAGTCCCAGTCCTAGGTGGTGGTTAAGGTCTTCAATTGCTCCTAGGATCCTAAACATGTTAGGCGCACACTGCCAAGGGGTAATCCTATGGTTCCGGAGGTAATTAGTGGTGATGGGGCCCATAGGAATCGTCATTCCTCCCTCCAGGAAAGCAATAAGAGGGATCACCACTTCCCCGGTTTTCCGATCAGTCAGTATTTTCTCGGGAGGACAATACCTCACCCCCACGTCTGAGGGTATGCGGTAGGTGGCCCTAAACTTCTCCAACTGGGCAGGACTGTCTACCATGTACTCGAGTTTGCCCATCTTTCTTAAACGGGAAAATGAAAACTCAACACAGAAGATAGCCGAAGAGAAAACAGATGGCCTGGAGCGACGAGAACTTACAAACACAAGGCTAGAGGGTGATCTTTGACTTCGTAGGGAGATTCGTAAGAACTCTGAAACGGATTGGAGGCGGCGACTGAGAAAACTCGGAGCGCTGGGATGCTTGATCTTGTGGGGTAGGATGAGAGCTTCAAGGTGAAAGTGAAATGGTAACCGCTGGGCCTTTATATGAGGACGATGGAAGGGGCAGAAATTATTTCGCCCAAATCCCAAGAAGGAACCCCGTCCGTTTGATCAATAACCCGCCGTTGGATGCAAAGGACAAGACGCCGCCTGAAGTAATTAATGTGGCGCTTTGGGAATACGGAAAACAACTGCAGCAATGATGGAACGCGCACATTCACATCTACGCACGTGCCGATTTGAATCTTCGCCTGTTCCCAAGCCAATTACCCCGCGGCAAGTCAAAATCCCATTTTTTCTCCTCGGATGAGAGGGAAAAATAGAAATTTTGAGGGGCTATTGTGGGGGGTAAAAGCCCAGATCTAGGTGGGCCTGGGGCCCCGTCCTTTGTGGCCTCTTATGTCCAAAGAGCTCAAGCGGGATGGGACACCGTTCCTCTAAACCGGGGTCCGAAGATGGCCGAGAAATGCAGTCCGAGGAGGTTATTCGTCGTCCGAAGAGACTTTACTCTTCGGATACGGGAAGTTCTGATTAAATACATGTACAGGGAGCTCGGGGGCCCTTCCTAGCAATGTGTGTGACAAAAACAAGCTCTGGGCACTCCTGAGGATGATAAGAATGAAGAAATATCTAAAGGAAAAGCTGCTACCACCGTATTTAATGCGCTGCAACAGCTTTTCTGGCCGCATTTATGTGGAGAGGACCTCTGAACAGTGAAACCTTAGCTACCACCACTCACAAAGAACTAAAGTGGGCGCATGATTTGACCCGCGCTCAAGTGTTTACCCAGAGGGGGAACAGGTGGACGATGGAGATGAGGAAGGAGGGTAATATATAAAGAAGGTCGATCCCTAATCGAGGGAGGAGGAGGAAAAAGGAAGGAAGAGGCTTGACTGTAGCTCTGAACATTGTTGTTACTGTTTATTCAATAAGATGTCTCTTCGGATTTTCACTGAAATATTCGCTGTCATTATTTTATGCTATCTCGGCCTCATGTAATTTAGCCATCCATAGTTTAATTCAGATCCAGCCCAGCTCTTTCACCCACTCTCTATAAATTCATTGTGTTGGGTTCGTTGGGCCTCTAACCCATCCTTTTTGGGTTTGGGCTACAAAAACTGACCCTACAGTAACCATCTTATACAGTTCCATAAATTTTATTTATTACCTATCCTGTTTTTATTTTTCGGAAGGAAATGCGTGGAGAGGATACTGATCCAGCTCAGCAACCAAATGACTTGGTAAGATCACTTATAAAATCATAAGGGACACGTTAATTCCTTATTAAGTAGGAAAAAAATCATAATGATAACTTTAATTTGTTAAGCAGGAGCATACGGAGCATGAAAAAACAAGAGATTCATCCTCTTCTTCCCCAGACGGAAGCAATGAAGCTCAACAAAGCCAGGAGAATTCTGAACAAAATATTGCTCAATCTACAACATTGCTCCAAAGGTATAGGTCTCTCACAAGAGATTCTACCTCTGTTGTTTATGAAGCTAATTACAGAAACATGTGTTCTAACACTGATACAAGTACTAGATGTGCATGCATGCATTGAAGTAATTGTAGCTATTTTTAGTCTCTCACACAAGAATTAGGTGTATATATATATATATATATATATATCGAAACTTCCACTTATGCAACACGTACAGCTTATAATATATATCTGTCATTGACAACAAACTATATAATATATTCAGAATTTTGCTTCCTTGACACGCTCCATGTTATTTAAGGCTTAAATTTTGTGATTGTACTAGACCACAAGGAACATTTGAAGTACTCGGCGTTGCAACTACAGCACACATGCAAGAAGCAGAAAGATCAGTACTCTCCAATTCTACATCAGCCATAACAACACAGTCCTTCCACCCCACCACAGTATGATTCACACAGCTTGAATCCTAGATTATAAACTTCAATATATATATATATATATAGTTCTACAAATTAAATGTAAAAGATAAGGATATGGGATGTACATTTGATTTTTTCTCTCACAACTAACCTATGTAAATTATTATCAGATAGAGTCATCACAAGAAGATGGAGTCCTTCAACCATTCAATCATGGGCGAGACATGAGTTTGATCCCTAGAAATCAACTTGGCCTTGCTTCCCAAAGTGCCTTTCATGTTGAGAATTTTGTTCCGTATGTTTGAATTTATTTCATGACCAAATTTTTTTTTTTTTTTTTGGGAGAAGCATATTAGATTTGACATTGAAAATTGATTGAAAATTTTTAGGTCTCGGACAAGTGGTATAGTGCACCATGGTTTAATATTTCCGATAAACCACCAAACACAAAATTTTGGAAGTATTAACACATACCATCTTCCCACATCGAGCTTACCGCCCGAGTTTCGCTTGGAATCTTCCTCTAGAATGCAGTTACCCCAGATCCAACAGCCACAATCCCAAGTATTGGTGAGCATTGTTTTGTTTAATTAATAAGTTTACAAACAAAACTTATACTTTAACTTTTTTCAACAACTTATAAAGCAATCCACTGGATAATCACTTTTATATGGATAATCACGTTTTCTTTTTCTTTTTTCTTTTTTTATTATTCACAATTAATTACTTTAACAAGTTGTAAAAAAAAAAAAAAAAAAAAACCAATTGTGACAAAATTTATGTTTTTGGAACTTTACGATATAAAATGAAATGACTCCCTTTTTACATTTAAGTGTTTTTTTTTTTCTTTTTTTCTTTTTTAATTTATTGCTACATTTGCACAAAAATGTAAATGATACATTAATCCTTGTTTACTTATAGACACCACTACTACTAGGAAGTGGAAGTGGCGGATCACAATTTTGGACGACACAATGGGCTAATTGGCATCCCCAAAACCAAATCACTATGCCTGAGACATCAACTGCAATAGGGTATAGGAAATTTAATACGTCGGTTTATTATTGATCTTTTCAATTACCATACATAATTCCTATATATAAATATTATTGCTGATTACATCTTTCTATTTAATTATCAAATTTATAGGTCACGAGAAATTCAATTCCAAGGATTATTGAGTGATCAGGCTACAGGATCAAGCAGTTTTTTTCCAACTGGAGGCACTTCCAGTCAAATTCAAATCCCAAACATTCCAATTCAGCAAGTATATATGTGTATTATCTTCTAGTATTTTTTTAAGTTTAAGTTTCATTTACTTCTTACTGTTCTAAAGTTTTGTTTTTGGGTATTTTTATTTATTTATTTAAAGGTAACGGGTCTTATAGTATTGGATTGTCACATCCTTCTCATATAGAAAGCTCTTCTGCTGATTACAACAGGGTATGATCTATTTTCATAAAGAAAAGGAGAGAAATAGAATAATATTAATAAAAAATTCTTAAAAATGAAATATTGTTATTTTTATGTGGCGAACATATTTTTTCCTTTTCATGCAAAACAGATTGTTTGTAGTTTTTTTCGTACTAAAAAGCTATTTTTGTTTTTTAAGTAGATGAAATTTATTTATGAATTTTAACCATATATATATATATATATATATATAAAACTCGTATAAACAAACTGCACGAACATTTGTGTATCTTTGAATGTCTCTATGTAAACCCAAAGCTTCTTTTCCATCACTTTTATTTCTTCAAACCAAATTGAGTTTGTTTTGGAAATCCTTTTCAGAAAAGAATGCAGGGAAGTGCTATGACTACTAGCCAAAATGGAGTGGAAGTGCCATGGAAGAGGAATGTTAGGGTATTGCATTATTGTGGTGGCCCCGTTTCCATTATTTTTACCAAGTGTCCTATTCTAAATGATTATTTTCACAAAAATTTTCTACATATTTTAACTTGGTCAACTTTAATGAGTGTAGATGAAAATGGCTTGGCAAGAGAACAATCCACCAATGTCCAATCTTCAGCTACCTAATTGGATTTCATCAGGTCAAGGCCCTCAAGGCCAGAACTTTGGAATTCCTAATGCCTTAGGCTCAAGCTCAAGGTATAGTTCACATCATTGTAGACAAGTTCAAAACTTTTACAATGACAGCTTTTTTCTCAATTGATTTAGAAGAGCCTACTCCAATCCATTAACTGATGATTTATAAAATTATTAACGAATTAAATAGGCTATAGGCTATGCAACTCCACGTTCACCTGAATTATTATATCAATTGTTACATAATAAATCGGAGGAATTTTCTTTTAAAACAATTTAGAGATGAACCTTTTTTTCTAGAATCATTACTACTATCATTATCACAAAATTTTGACGAAAAATATACATGCAGACCTAGGTCTCTTAAGAATTCGGTTTACGATCAAATGTACGAATCAATGGGTTTGCATGTGGACCCTCATTTACGCATGTTTGTGGCAAGACGCGAGACTGGTAATTCTGACATACCTTCATATTTGTCTAATTGAATATTTTTCAAAGTTGTCACACAAAGCTATTAATGGTTTATTAATATGTTCTCCTTGGTTTCCATCATACCAGGCAGCAGTGAAGCACAGTGAGAATCAAATTGATCAAAGGAAATCCTAACATTTGTTGTTGCTGTTAACTATGACCATGTCTACACAACCCTAAATGGGGGTTGTCAACTTTTTAACATTTATAGCATGGATTATATTAGTCGTTTGGTGGAGTTAATTTGAAAATTACCTCATATTAAAATGTTTTAGACCTATTTCGTTTTTTACCATTTGCTAACTAGTTCTTTATTTTGATTTTGGATCTTATTTCTTTATTTAAACTTTATTACCATTTGAGAGGTTCTAGTTCGAGTTCTTAAATATATCAAAGGTTTTGATGAATTGTGCTTCAACAAGGAAATTAAAAGAAAAAGAAGCAAAATATATATCCACCTTTTAGTAAAGAAAAAAGAAGAAGCAAAATAGAAGTTCACAGCATCTCCAATTTTGTTAGCATATTAATCAAACTTAGTCTACCAATTGTTGGAAAAACATAGTTTGTATCACATACAAAATATACGCAGCGGAAAATTAACGGATCTACTTCATTCGCAATTGATAATATATATTATGTAAATTTCAGAATTTAGGAACAAGAGAGTGTACCTAGGTGCGGTGATATTCAAAACTAAAGATTAGAAGTGAATGTTCAATATGTATGTAGAACACTATGAACGTTTAGACCCCTAAATACAAATTACCAATTCAAGCTTATTATCAAACATTAATGTGCGGAACATGAACATAAGCCAAACACAGAATAGATAAACAATCTAAGCCAATTAAAATCACATCCACAACATAAAATAAAATGCAAAGATAAATGGAAGAGAGATGCAAACACAAAGACAACACGTGGTGTGTTATCGAAGAGGAAACCGAAGCCCTCAGCGTAAAACCTCTCCGCCGCCCTCCAAACAGTCAATAATCCACTAGAAAATGTAGTTGGGATACATAAACAGCAATAGACCCTACAAGCCTAATCTACCTAGGTACCTAAGTCCTCCAAACTTCTTGCTCCAACGAGGTTGTGCCGAACCTTTTTCTTTTCTAGTTTACCGGATTCTGCTATAGCCCATAATATCAACCAATAACTATTGACCCCTTCCAAATTGCTTCCCTTAGCATCAAAAGACCTTCTCACAGACTTGGGTGTGGTGAGAAAAGGATTTAGTCAAGAACCTCTCAAGGATGTATCAATGGAGAGGAAAAGAGTAGAGGAATTTGAAAAGTCTCTTAGTGAAGATTGGGGATAAGGAAAATCTTGTTTTTCTCTAGGGTTTCTTTCTCAAAATTCTCTCTGGAAGCTCTCTACATTTCGTGGGTATAAGGGTCTATATATAGTGGTGTGTGTTTGGAATATGAAAAGACTGTTTTTCCCAAACAGGGTGAGTTGGCGGCTTGGCCTTGCGACTGGTCTAAGTTGCAAGTTCAAGTCGCGAGCTAACGGCCTAGCCAGCCTGTGACTTTTGTCCTGTAGTGCAACAGCTGGCGTGACCCTTCACCTCTCTGCATGCTTCTCACGTGTGCAGCAGTTAGCGACTTGCAAGTCGCGAGTCAGCCGCGAGTCCTTGCTTCTTTGCACATTGTTGAGCAGTTCTTCACACTCTCTTCACACACTACCCTTACATGAATCCCACCTAAATACAAGGTTATTAAGTACTAAATTACAAGCAAATTGGCACGAAATAAAGCTAACAAGATGGTTGGTAAAATTCAACCTTATAAGAAGTATTTGAGAACAATTTTAATCTTCATTCCAATTCCACTTGTACCCAAGAAGAGTAGTCTTCTCAATCAGTTTATATGTATGTATTTAAGGGAGAATTAGAGAATGACTTACACTCACATACTCACCGTTTCATTCTCTTATAAAACTCTGTATGTTTCTCTCCTTATAATTAATTATCTAATTAGGCTAGTCTTTTGGGCAATTTCAATTGGGTTTTAGTATGTGGCTTGGAGTGGGACCAAAAAGGAACAAATAAGACACTAGCTCCAATGGAGTTTGGACTTTTCTGTCAACTCTTGACAAGCACAAAATTACCATTATTTATATTTAATACCACTATATAAATATAATTGCACTCTAACTCTTATTAATAAACTATATCCCATGACTTTATTATACATGCAACCCCTTCATAAAATATTCATAATAATACAAAGTCAGGTATGTTGACTGCCAATTTGAAGATTATTACATCTTAATCCTTGAGTACCCGGTTTAATCTTTTAAGTTATTCATCATATATTTATGAAATCTAATGTCATAAATATACACTTTAGTAACTTACTAAAGTGGTTAGACCTAACACTCTGAATAACCAAACTCATTAAACTTATTTCAATGGAATATTATATATCTCTGTTAAGAGATTATGATTTCCATCTTGAGAATATATGTTCCTTCAACACTAATGTGGCTGCCCAATATATTGAGGTTTTGATTTTGTCTCTAGATCCCACTCCTGATATATCAAAGTAACCTACTCTTCATGATCAGGTTCATTATTCTCTTAGGATTTGTCAACCCCCGGCCTTCATCGAGGCAGAAGCAAAAAAACCACCGCCGCCGTCGCGGGCCCACATTCGACCACCAGCCATGGCAATAGCTCTCGCGCGTGCGAGGCCTCATTAGAAGGCCCCTCTCGGTATATATGGTGTGTGTTTGTGTTTCGCGCGGAGCTTCGGGTGCTCTCTCTCTCTCGGTGGAGGAAGGTAGGTCTACCTTTGGTTTTATGGCAGGAATTTGGGTCAAGTTTTAAGGGATTACCAAAGGTGAGTGGAGTCGCCACCAATCATTGGGTTTTTCTAAGGAATGATTGGTAGCCTATTTCTAGTTGATTTTATTACCTATCCTAAGTTAAGAAAAAGGGTATTCTTTCCTAATCTAATGTGGGTGGCAAAAAATCTTGATTCTTAAGTCCAGAAGTTTGGTTACGTGTAGGGAAGGTGTTAGGCACCCCACAACGCCTGTCCAAGAACAGTCCTTTGTTTTGATAAAACCTTAATTTTTGGAGATTAGCAGTATAAACATGATTTCAGCATTGGCTTTCAGAGCTTTGCATGCATGGGGGTTTTGAGGTTTGGCTTTTGAGTGGGTGTGGTCCTAATCTATGCTTTCCTAAGCCATTTGAGCAAAGTGCCAAATTTCTATGGTGAAAATCTAGTGACAAGTCACCTTAGTTTTGCAGCAGAAATTAGGCATCGCTTACCTTAGGTGACACAGACTTTGACAATCACACTAGAAGGGGGAGCAGGTATACATATACATCATCATGCATAATGCAAGCACACAGAACAAGAAAGTAAATGCCTACATCCCTAGAGCATGGCCTAAAATATAAGTACAAGAAAATAAATTGGGGTCGCCATGCTCTAGAGATGAGGACGAATGGTACACAACATGATATACCTAATACAAACCATCTAAGAGAGAAAGGGGGGAAGAAAGAAGGGGGTTTAAACAGAGTACATAACCAAAAGGGAGAAACTAAACTCCTAAACCTACTAACTGCAGCTGTTCAACTCACATTTATGTGCTTGCACCCGCAACCCTTTTTGTTTGTGCCCTAGAGACCGTGCCCTAGCTCTAAGCATCCTCACTCCATGTGTGTACATGCAAAGTCATAAATAAGAAACCAGCAGACAACCAATGGAAGGAAAAAGTGCAAAGAGTGTATGAAAGAGGCATAAAGCAGATAAGCATGATAGACATGGCAAGCATAGAAACAAGGATGCGAGGAAACAAGCTAGAATGCAAATAAGCAAGATAACAAGCAAAAAGGCAAACAAACAAGAAAACAAACATAAGGTGGTGTCCGTGAGGAACAAATGTAGGTTTGGATCGAATGTCCATAACTTTATTGTGTTGAAGCATAGACGACACACTAGCAAGTAAGACTCATGCATGGACATGTAAACAAGCGTGTAAAGATGCATAGAAAGCTAACAGGTGGCACAACAAACATGACAAGCATATCATTGCACAGAGCGAAAAAGGGAAAGGTGTGCACAAAGAAACCAGTATCATGGCGACACATCCCAAGTGATTACATCCAAACAAGGCCTCATGGGTATCAGATGTAAACACACAACCACAAACCCACAAGGGCGTCAAGCGTGGCAAAACCTAGAACTAGAGAGGCTAATGCAAACATAAAGTATAGAAGCAAGCAAGCATAGACATGAAAATAAGGTCATCTAAACCCTTTGATGTGGGCCTCAGTGTATGGACGACGACAAAGACCATAGGGTCTAGATCGGGTCTAAACCAATAGGCTAAAACACAAGAAGATGTGATAAAAGGAACAAAAAGGCTGCAATAGCACATGGCATGACAAACATAGCCTAGGCGTAAGCACATAAACATGGCATGGATCGCACAAGCACATGGAAGGAGGAATAAAGCATGTAAAAAGCATAGATCCAAGAACAAAAGCATTTGGAAATATAGATATAGGCATAGAAACATGTAGAAACTAGCGCATTAGCATGGAAGAACGTAGATCCAAGCATATAAGCATGTGAAGACAAGGATCTAAACATATAGCATGGAAATAAACATATAAACACATAGATCTAGGCAAGGCATAGCCAACAACATCATACAAACATGTGAGCATATAACCCTAACATTAACCTAAAACAAAAAGAGGCACAAAACATAGGAAAACATGGCATAAAGCCTAAAGCATGTAGATCTAAATATATAAGCATGTAATGATGTAGATCTAAGCATAAAAGCATGGAGATTTTGGCTAGAAACACAAATAAGAAAAGAAACATGCTAGGAAAGTAATAAATCATGTTATTCAAGCAAAAAGGAGCAAGATAAATACTAGAAAAAGATTTAGAAGGTTAAGGGTGTGGATAGTAGCTAGAAAGCTACAACCACACCCCTAAACCCCAAATCCAAGATGTAGAACCAAGGAGAAAAAGATCGAGTATAAGAACAATACCTTGTATTTTTGGTGAAGATAGAAGAATCAAGAGGTTTTAATGTGTTTTTGTGTGTTTGGAAGAGAGGAAAAAAAGCACAGAAATCTTCCAGGCAAAGATAAAAAACCTAGAAAAGTGGTCTCCTCCTTTGGTATGAGGGGTGTCTGGGGCTATTTATAGCCTGATGCATTTTTCGAGGCAGCGGCCCTTGTAGGGCTGCCACCGACTCTTCAAGGACTGCCAACCTCAAAAGGCCTTTGATTGCATTGATCTTAACACCCTTGGAAGCATCTTGATTTTCAATTTCCAAAAAGGGGTGGAACTCAAGAATCCAACGGTCGGATCAAAAGTTATGGCTCTAGGAAGTTAGCGGTGCATCAATTGGTGCGTTAACTCAATTTTCGTGATATCTCGGTCATTCTAACTTTGATATCGACCCATGAATAATTGATGGAATGAAAATTTGATAATCTTCACAATGACATTGGTTTCAACCTGTTCTGACTACCGAATCAAAATTAGGGTTTTCAGGCCCACCCAAAGTCAACTTTGGGTCAAACTTGGTCAAAGTGGATAAAGATCTCCGAGAAGCTCAGGTTTGATGAAAACTATGAAATGTGTTATTTTATGTGGATTTTGACCTTGTTTGACCTTCGATCAATCCCTAGGTTGACTAGGGGCATTTTGGTCATTTTAGTTGGAAAAAGCACTTTGGGTGCTTTGTTGTCCGAACGGGTTGCGCCCCGTCATTCTGGATGTTCTTGCAGCCCCATGGAGAGAAAATAATATTTTTGGGTTTTTCAGGGTCCAACACATAAATTGAGTACGGACAAAATACGATATCAACAAAATTAAGAGTTGATGTAAATGGAAGTCGTGAGATTTATTATTCATTTGATAGTCATTAGTAAAATAATAAATCTCACAGTGATCCAGTTCAATATGTCTTAACACTTAAAACATATCAACTAGAAGTCTCCACTTCCACGATCAAGACAAATCATCTTAGTTGATATGTTATAGTCTTCGTAGATGAAATGCCCAATTTCATCACTGACTACGAAATAAAATTCTGAGTTTATAAAGAACTTGTGACTTATATCTTCTGTGACTAAATCACATAAATCACATACTATGCATCTCATGGACTATATGATAATGTCCAAATATTCATGTTACCATTATTTTAGATAATAATAAAATAACTTTATTAATCACAAAATAATGTCGCACATAATGTCATATATAGAATCATATAATAGGATTTAAAGGGTACATATCCTAACATCAATAAGATGTACATTCAAATTTCCTTAGGCCCCACTTTTTGGACCTTAAGAATTGGTAAAATGATTTGTATATTGATATTGTTTGGTGTTGATACATGTTTTCGATAAAAGGTCCAAAAGCAAAAAAAAAAAAAAAAAAAAAAAAAAAAACAAACAAACCAATAGTGAAGGAAGATGAAGGAGGAAAGGAATGAAAGAAACATGATAGAAGTAAAAGGGTCATGGGAGCCTAAGAAAAGAGGTAAAAGTCCAATGAGCCAACATGGCAGGAAGTAATAGTCAGCAGGCCCATAGGCACAACGAGAGGTAAAATTAAAGTAAATGGGCTATGAAAATTCGAAAAAAGAGGTAAAAACCCAATGGGTCAACGTGGTAAGAAATAATAGCTGGCGGGCTCATAGGCACAAAAGAGGTAAAGGTGAAGTAAATGAGCTATAAGAGCCCAAAGGAAGAAGTAAAAAAAACCAATGGGCCAATAGGCCCATGACCACAGCAAGAAGAGAAAAGCAGGCTAGTGTGCTCGAGGAAATAAGAAAGAAGAACAAAAGCCTAATGAATTGGTTTAGCAAGAACTTATGCCAAGCAAACATGTGAGCCCATGAGGGAATGAGAAGAAATAAGGCAAACCTAGAAGCCTGTGCCTTTTTTTTTTTTGTAGAAGATAAGTATGGGCGGAAGAGACACACAACAGAACGAAACAAGGCTAGTCTACCATGGCAGAAACAGCATGGGAACGAAAGAAAACAAATGCAAAGGATAGTGGAATAAGCACAAGAGCCGGAGCACCACCCATTTGTACCCAGCCAATACAAGAGAGGTGGGCCCGCGGTCAAGGGATTCAGAGGGTGTGGTTTGGTGGTGTGGGGAAAATAGTCTATTTTGGGTTTCTAGCCATAGCTTCTTTTGGAAAAATGCCTTGCTAGGATGACATTTGGCCTAAAAGAGGTGGTAGATGGCTGAGACCACCCAATGCATGCTATAGAGGTAGGTAGTGAGAGACCCAAGCCCTTATTCATTAAAGCAAGAAAGGAAGGGCGAGAGCAAGATCAGACAAAGAAAGGTTTAGTCACGGAATGGGTAGTGGAAGATAGAGAATGCACTGGGTTCACCCAGTAGTGGTAATGGCTGGGCAACCAATGGGTTAATAGGCAATCCTGAAGGGATGCTTATAACAAGCCAAAAACAATTGGTGAAGCCTTTGGAGAAGGGGGTAGAAGGGAGAAATCCCATGAAATTAGCCCACTATAAAGAGGGGCAGTAGCCATAGATGGAAATGGAGAGAGGCGAGACAATAGTAAAAGGACTAGGAAAGAAAAGACTAAGGAAAAGAAATAAAGAGGAGGTAAAGAAAGAAGAGAGAAAACACAATCGTAAAGGCATACATCAATAGACTATCTTGACAAACCTACTCTTTAGAATCCCATAAGTGGTAATGAATAGCCATTTAGGTCTGTTCTCCAAAATGCACAACTTTGATGGCAAAAGCCTATGACAAAGTTGTTCAAGTTGGAGTTTGAGTTCCTTCTTGGTTCACCTTTTACTGAAAGATCTGACCCATGACTTTGATTGTGGATACACGTAATCTCACTTGTTAGAAATTGTGTTTGCTGCATCAGTTGTTCTGCTGTAGCCTATTTTATTTCATTTGCTGTATTAGTTGTTCTGCTGTAACCTCTTTTATTTCATTTACTGTATCAATTGTTTTGTTGTAACATCTTTTATTTCATTTGTTGTATCAGTTGTTCTGTTGTAGCATATTTTATTATTTTTGCTGTATCAGTTGTTCTGTCATAGCATCTTTTATTTTATTTGTTGTATCAGTTGTTCTACCATGGAACCCTTTATTATATTTGCTATATCAGTGTTCTGCTATGATATCATTTATTGCGTTTGTTGTGATACCTAGTCTGCTGTATCACTCTTTACTTTGTCCGCACACTAGGAATGCTTGGCTTGCGCATAAACTGGCCAATAGCATGGTCCTACTAAGGTCCTAGGCCAACCCCAACACCCTGACCCATAATCCACCAGGCCTGAGCATAGCAAAACGGTCCCTGGCCCATTAACACAAAAGGGTCCCCACATTAAATTGGTGACTCCATTAGGGAGTTGGGAAAGAGACAGGGGGAACAAAACAAGGACCACAAAACCCTCATAAGCCATGCCCCCAAGATCGAAGACAACACAAAACATGAGTTCTGTTCCATCTCAAGTAAAGTCTCGGCCAGCCACCCTACACCAACCTAACTAAAGGGAAGGTGCAACCAATGCAGGGGCTGGCCCACAGCAGCAGAAGAGAAATATAAGAGATAATGCCAACCTCTTTGTTGAGATGACGTAATCAATGTAGTATACCTAGCAACAGCTGATAGAAGAAATCCGCCAGCTAAAAGACGACAAAACCAAAGAAAAAGGTAGTTAGCACAACCTTGAGAATGCAGTTGAAAAAGAAGAAACACTAGTAGGCGGATGCTAGCAAAACGTAGAACTGCGTTTCGTGACGATCACAGACGTCGCAACAATGATAGAATGAAAGAAGGCTAAAATTCCTAAGGATATACTTTTCTCGAGAAGAGCACCATACCCAATGAGGCTACTCGACAAACCCTACCCCAATAGATATGAGCCACTAACTTTCTCACAATACGACGGTAGAAAAGGAAGTGTTGTTGAGTACGTGAGCAAATTTGTTAACATAATGGGACCATATGCTAAAGATGAAGACTTGTGTTTACGTGAATTCTCAAAGTCCTTGTGTGACCGTGCTCACACTTGGTACATTAGCTTAAGGCTGGGATCCATCCCTACCTAGGATGACATTGTAGATGTCTTTTGCAATAAGTATTTTCATGGGGAAGAGACCATGAAACACTCTACTGCAAAATGCTGGGCACTTCGTAGACTGGTCCACCACAGAATCAAAGAAGGAACTTTAGAGCTAACCCAGCCAAAAGTTCAAAGTGAAGGAAATATGAATGTACGCAAAGGAAAATTAACGGATCTACTTCATTTACAATTGATAACATGTGTCATGTAAGTTTCAAAATATAAGAACAAGAGAGTGTACCTTGGTGTGGTGAATTTCAAAAACAATGATCAGAAGCACTTGGGAACACTTTTAATCTTCACTCTAATTATACTAACACCCAAGAAGTGTGGTCTCATAATCAGTTATATGTGTATGTTCTAGAGAGAATAAAAAGTGTCCAACACTCACATACATACCATTGCATGTAACTTCTTGTTTCAAAATTCTATATGTTTCTCTCCTAATAACTGATTATCTAATTCGGCTAGCCTTTTGGGCCTTTCCAATTGGGCTTTAGTGTGTGGCTTGGAGTGGGACCAAAAGAGAACAAATAAGACACTAGCTCCAATAGGTTTTTGGGCTTTTCTATCAACTCTTGCCAAGCCCAAAGTTATTATTAATTATATTTAATATCACTATATAAATATAATTGCACTCTAGTAATACAAAGTCATAAATGTGGACTACCACTTTGTAAATTACTACATCTTAATCCTTGAGTACTCGGTTTAATCTTTTAAGTTATTCATTATATATTTATGAAATCCAATTTCATAAATATATACTTTAGTAACTATTTACTAGTAGTTAGGCCTAACATTCTAAATAACAAACCCATTAAACTTATCTCAAGGGAATATTTTGTATCTTCGTTAAGAGATTATGAATTCCATCTTGAGAATATATGTTCCATCTACACAAAATGTGGCTGCCCAACATACTGAGGTTTTGACCGTTACTGTAGATCTCACTCCTGATATATTAAAGCAACCTACACTTCATGATCAGGTCCATTATCCTCTTAGGATTAAGAGTTCATGTAAATAAAAATCGTGAGATTTATTATTCAATTGACAGTTCATTAGGAGAATAGTAAATTTCACAGCAGTCTAGTTTAATATGTCTTAACTCTTAAAACACATCAACATAGCAAATAGAAGTCTCCACTTCCATGATCAAGACAAATCATCTTAGTTGATATGTTATAGTCTTCGCAGATGAAATACCAAATTTCATCACCGACTACGAAATAAAATTATGAGTTTACAAAGAACTTGTGATTTATATCTTCTATGACTTTTCACATAAATCACACACTATGCATCTCATGGACTATATGATAATATCCAAATATTCATGTTACCATCATTTTAGATAAAAATAAAGCAACTGTATTAATCACAACATTAAGTCACACATAATGTCATACATAATAACATACATAGCATCATACAATAGGATTTTAGGGCACTAATCCTAACAATCTCCCACTTTCCCTAAAGACTATTATGCACTAATCTAACTCCCATTCTCTCCAAATATGACTCGAAATTCCTTTAAGGCAAGGCTTTGGTAAAGGGATCTGCTAGATTATTTGCACTTTCAATCTTTGCTACCACTACATCTCCATGAGCAACGATGTCTCGAATGATGTGGTACTTTCTCTCAATGTGCTTTCCTTTCTTGTGATTTCTGGATCTTTTGATTATGCAACCACTCCACTATTGTCGTAAAATAATGTGATTGGAACTTGCTCCATTCTCACTACACCAAGATCAGAAAGGAATTTCTTGAGCCAAATAGCTTCCTTTGCTGCTTCACCAGTAGCAACGTACTCAGTTTCCATGGTGGAGTTCACAATACAAGATTGCTTAACACTCCTTAAACTTATGGTTCCACCTCCTAAGGTGAAAACACATCCTGAAGTGGATTTTCTAAAATCTAGATCCAATTGAAAGTCTGAATTTGTATAGCCAATGGGAATCAAATCCTTATTATGGTAAACAAGCATATCATCTCTCATTCTCTGTAGATACTTAAGAATATGCTTTACTGCTTGCCAATGTTTTAATCCTGGATTTGACTGATATCGGCTGACCATGCCAACTAAATAACAGATATCTGGTCTAGTACAAAGCATGGCATACATGAGACTTCCCACTACAGAAGCATAAGGAACTTGTTTCATCATATTTTCTTCCTTTTGAGTCTTAGGCCTTTGATCATTAGACAGAGGAACTCTATAAGATTGAATTTAATCAACCATCTTGTTGACTTTATTCCATGCCAAATTTGCTTGTAATTTAGCAATTAGTAACCCTGTATTTAGGTGGGATTCATGTAAGGGTAGTATGTGAGAGAGTGTGAAGAAACACTCAAGATTGTGCAAGGATGCAGAGACTTACGGCTGGGACTCACGGGTGCCTCGCGACTAGCAAGCCACCAACTACAACACACAAATGAAGCGTATGAGAAGATGAACAGTCACGCCAGCTGGAGCACTATAGGACAAAAAGTCCAGCTTGGCTGTTCTATTATCTCGCGGTTTGAACTCGTGACTCAGTTAAGTTGCGAAGCCAACTACAACACACAAGTGAAGCATACGAGAAGATGAATAGTCACGCTAGCTGGAGCACTACAGGACAAAAAGTCCAGCTTGGCCGTTCTGTTATCTCGCGGTTTGAACTGGCGACTCAGTTAAGTCGCGAGGCCAAGTTACCAACCAGCTCTATTTTGAAAAACCTGACTCTTCGCATTCCATTCTCATCCTAATATAAATACCCCTTATACCCACGAAATGTAGAGAGCTTCCAAAGAGAATTTTGAGAGAGAAACCCTAGAGAAAAACAAGATTGATTCATCCACGATCTTCACATAGAGACTCTTCAAATTCCTCTACTTTCACCCTCTCCATTGTTACATCCTTGAGAGGTTCATACCCAAATCCTTTTCTCACCATACCCATATCTGTGAGAAGGCTATTTGGTGCTTTGGGAAGCAATTAGGAAGGGATCAATGACTATTGGTTGATGCTATGGGCTATAGCAGAATCTGGTAAGCTAAAGAAGACAAAGGTTCGATGCAACCTCGTTGGAGCAAAAAGCTTGGAGGGCTTAGGTACACTGGGTAGATTAGGCTTGGAGGGTCTTTTGCTGTTCATGTATCCCAACTTCATTCTTTAGTGGATTATTGACCGCTTGGAGGGCAGCGGAGAGATTTTATGCTGAAGGCTTCGGTTTCCTCTTCGATAACACATCGTTGTGTTGTCCTTGTGTTTGCATCTCTCTTCCCTTAATCTTTTCCTTTTAATTTCTGCTGTGGATGTGATTTTAATTGGTTTAGATTGTTTATCAATTTTTTTATTAGCTTATGTTTATGTTCCATGCATTTATTGTTTGATAATAAGTTTGAATTGGTAATTTGTAATTGGGGGTCTAAACGTTCATAATGTTTTCAACGCTATTTAAACATTCAATTGGTATCAGAGTAGGTACACTTATTTTGGTTTAAATACCTAAGTGTGATCCTTGACTCCTTGTGTTTATTTGCCATGGATAGTGCTTTGTATGCCTTTATGCATGTTTTGGATGTTAATGAATGTAGCATGTCACATGTTTGTGAAAATGTCTCTATGAGAGATAATCCTCATGATTGTGATGCTATGTTACATAAATTCTTAGGTGTTGTTGATATTCCTAACATCAAACTCTTAAAGAAAAATACTAAGAAGTTTCAAAAGGATTTGAGTAAGTTATTTTGTGAAAAGGATGATTTGATTGCTAAGCTCAATGAATCCAACAAATTGGTTGAAAAATATAAGAAACTTGCTGAAAATTCTCTTGAAAAGCTGAAAGAGTTTGAATGTTTGAATATGGACTTGGATGCTAAATTTGTTTTATCTAACAAACTTGTTAATGAGCTAAAATGTAAAAATGAATCTCTTAAGATGCATGCCAAGTATTTGATTACTGAACCTATTGTTAAAAAGGGTGAAAATATTTGTTGCAATCATGTTGTGGTACTCGATTTTGTGCCTATTGTGTGTTCTACCTCAAAGGACAAATCAGTGTACATTCCTCCACACAAAAGAAATCAAAAGGTGGAGAGAAAGGCTGTTAAGTCAAAGCCTCTGTTTAGGTCTCAACCTAAGGCTTTGGATGGATCTAAGTTTGTTCCAACTTGCCACCATTGTGATATGATTGGTCATATAAGACCTCAATGTCATAAGTTGAAGAGAGAACAAAACCATGTTGCTAGATCCCTTCCCAAAAAGCCTAGTAAACCTAAACACATTGTTTGTCACCATTGTGGTGCTTTTAGTCATCTAAGACCTCATTGCTCTATGTTTCATGCTCTTAAAAGAATTAAAAGAAAAGAGAAACTTGAGCTTCTTGGAAGTTGTGCTAAAAAGAATAAACCGCATTTGAGTGAAAATACCATGTTGTTAAAGAAAGTGTTTAATGCTCTTAACTCCTTGACTATGTGCATCTCTGGTTCTCATTCTTCCAACCCTCATCTCACTTCTCATGAGACACTCATTCCAAACAATCATTCCGTTTGGATGAGGAAGGGTTCCTATGGTTGAGCTTTTGCTCGTTCGGTCCTTGATCTAATTCTTTCGATCTTTGTTGGACCCTTTATGCATTGTATGTCATATCTTCATGCATTTTGTGCATCTTGCATTTATTCATATGCATTGTTTTTGTTTTGATCTTACTTTTATGTTTTAGTTTTGTGTGAGTAAAAAATCCAAAACCACATAAAAAGTAAAAAATTTAAAAAGTTTAATCGTATATGTTTGAGCACATATCATATGTGAGTTTTGCCTTGTACCTTTGCACTAATGGCTTTATGTATTTACGAGCTTAGCTTGTTCTTTATGCACTTATATCTTTTTGG
This sequence comes from Quercus ilex subsp. ballota, assembly GCA_032727855.1. Lineage (NCBI taxonomy): Eukaryota > Viridiplantae > Streptophyta > Magnoliopsida > Fagales > Fagaceae > Quercus > Quercus ilex. Next base: position 57,196,455 of record CM064908.1, read on the forward strand.
GAAAAATCTTGACATCTTTGTGTAATTGTTGTAAATTGATCTTCAAACTTATCATGAATGATTAGTCAATAGTTATGTTAGTTTTGATACATGCGTAGACTTGTGCCTATATATCTTCCCACTCTTTTATTTTTTTTGCTTAAAAGAGCTCAACTAATGTAAATCTCAAAATAAAAATAGATAATGAGCTGCAAAAGCCGTCGCACATACTAGTATTTGACTAGGAAAAAGGGAAAGCGACTTTTATGAATATGAATGATGCCCAAAAAGCCAAAGGCTTGTTCATCAAATTGAAATATCAAAAATTTCAAGCATCGATCTCAAAATGAGATGTATTGATTCAAAATGATCAAATGTTATGATTTGTAAAGAAGTCAAATGAAAAGTTTCAAAGATATGTAATCATTTTCTTGTGGGAGGTCATATATGTTCATTTCTATAATTGAGATAGACCACTTGACTTAGTACTAGTTGTGTATGACTTGATTAAATTGATCATTGAAGTTTCACTTTAGACTATGGACTATTCCACACTTGATACACACACACAACACATATGCCTAATGTTCAATGAATGCCTTATTCATTTGTTCGATTGTACTTGTTTAAATGTGATGTGTGTGTGCTCAACTATATGGATCAATCCAAAAAGATTTTTGATCATTTTATATATTTTTGGAAGTGATTTTTATCACTCTTTGTGTTCATGTTTAGTGCTTACTTTATTTTTCATTGTTTAAACATGTTCTGTGTTGAAAAACAAGTATTAGAATTTTTGGCTATTCATTCTGGCAACTTGCAAGCCGTGAGACCCAATCGTGAGTTTTGGCTACTCGGTTTGGCGACTTGCAAGCCGCGAGACCTAGTCATGAGCTTACACAGAATGGTTTCGCGACTCACTCGCGACTCAGCTCGCAACTCGCTAGTCACGAAACGCCCAGAATCAGCTTCTTAAAGAGCTTTTTCGTGGGAAACTTGTTTTAAACCTCTCCCATCCTCTCTAAACCCCTCTTTCAATATTTTTACATCAAAACCCAACTAATTTGAATGGTTTTTCATTCCATTAACATATCTAAGGTAAATTTAAACTCTTTTCATTGATTTGGATCCTTGGATTATGTTTTTATGAGTTTCGTGCTCTTGGTTGGGATTTTCATCATTTGGATCCTTGTAGTATTTTGTATCATCTTAGGTTTGAGCTTCATTTTTTCATTCATCTCGCACCGCTCATGCATATTATCATTATTCATACCTTCATCTCTTGCCCTCGTTTCTCCTTGACCTTTTGTCTATTCGAGACGAAAAGGGGGAGAGTATACTTTAGAGAGTATACCAGAGAGTTTTTGTCATTTCTATATGACTCTTGTGCACATTCTTAGGGGGAGAAATTCTACTTCTCGTGCACATTTGTAGGGGGAGAGATATTCCATAGGGGAGATGCATATACCAAAGGGGAGAAGACATTGAGTTAATAAGAAACTTTGTTTTGGTTGTCATTTCTATTTGACTGTTTTGGTGTATGATCAAGCTGCTCACATGTTTCATCATGTTCTTGATCGCAATTTACTTGTTACATTATACTTATCCTTTTATTACTTGCCTTACCTTGAGGGTTTAATGTGTTTTGTGCAAGTGTTTCAGGTTACAGGTATATATGTTCCAAGTTCATCACAACTCCTATGATTCATGATAATGGGGAGTGATATGATAAGGGAAGTACTTTATAGTTTGTACCTGTTGCTTTTGTAAGCTTTTAAGGTTTTTATACCCATGCTTTGTAGCTTAAGTACTTGCTGTTAAATGTCATGCATTTTCTTTAAGTACATCACTCTTGTGCCCTTTGTTGGATTTTTATCCTTAATGCAATTATCTTGAGTTGTTGCATTGGTTGAGTGTTGGACATGCAAATGATACTTCGCAATTAAGCTTATTAGCTTGCATGTCCGGATATTCATTCCTTGTGTGAATAAGCATTGTGATCACTACTTATAGTGATTGTTCATTTTTGGTCAAGCCTTGGTTTATTACTTATTTCCTTTTTGCTTGATCGCATTGTGCTTGCTCCATTTACATTACAAGTTTTCTGCATACAATGATCATACTATGTTGTTGTGTTTCAGGAGATACTTGTTCTTATGGTTCAAGAGCTTCACATTTTCTAGAGTTAGGTGTGAGTGAGTTTTATTAACTGTTCTTAACTCATGCGTTAAGTCTAGAGTTTGTTGTAGGGTTTTGTCACGGAATAGCCAAAGAGGGAGATGGTAAGGTTGAATTTAATCAACCATCTTGTTGCCTTTATTCTGTGCCAAATTTGCTTGTAATTTAGCAATTAGTAACCATGTATTTAGGTGGGATTCATGTAAGGGTAATATGTGAGAGAGTGTGAAGAAATGCTCAAGATTGTGCAAGGATGCAGAGACTTGCAGCTGGGACTCGCGGGTGACTCACGACTGGTAAGCTGCCAACTGCAGCACACGAGTGAAGCGTGCAAGAAGATGAATAGTCACGCTAGCTGGAGCACTATAGGACAAAAAGTCCAGCCTGGCAGTTCTGTTATCTCACGGCTTGAACTCGCGACTCAGTCAAGTTGCGAGGCCAAGCAGTCAACCAGCTTTGTTTTGAAAAACTTGACTCTTCGCATTCCTTTCTCATCCTAGTATAAATACCCCTTATACCCACGAAATGTAGAGAGCTTCCAGAGAAAATTTTGAGAGAGAAACCCTAGAGAAAAACAAGATTGTTTCATCCACAATCTTCACATAGAGACTCTTCAAATTCCTCTACTCTCCCCCTCTCCATTGTTACATCCTTGAGAGGTTCTTACCCAAATCCTATTCTCATCATACCCATTTCTGTGAGAAGGCTATTTGGTACTTTGGGAAGTAGTTAGGAAGGGACTAACGACTATTGGTTGATGCTATGGGCTATAGCGGAATCTGGTAAGCTAAAGAAGACAAAGGTTCGGCGCAACCTCATTGGAGCAAGAAGTTTGGAGGGCTTAGGTATACTGGGTAGATTAGGATTGGAGGGTCTTCGACTGTTCATGTATCCTAACTTCATTCTTTAGTTGATTATTGACCGTTTGGAGGGCGGTGGAAATGTTTTACGCCGAGGGCTTTGTTTTCCTCTTCGATAACACATCGTTGTGTTGTCCTTGTGTTTGCATCTCTCTTCCCTTAATCTTTTCATTTTAATTTCAGCTATGGATGTGATTTTAATTGGTTTAGATTGTTTATCAATTCTGTTATTAGCTTATGTTCATGTTCCGCACATTTATTGTTTGATAATAAGCTTGAATTTGTAATTTGTAATTGGGGGTCTAAACGTTTATAGTGTTTTCAATGCTATTTAAACATTCAAACTCTATGTCTGAAAGGAAGTAATCATTTCTTTGAGTTTTGGATGCTAAACCATTCTAGAACCTTATCTATATATCCAGCTTGTGACAAGCCTAACATCTTATTCTTGCGATCTCACAAAAGCTTGATCCCTAGAATAAGGTTAGCCTCACCCAAGTCCTTCATATCAAATTGGCTTGATAACCAAACCTTTATTGATGACATTACCCCTACATCATTCCCAATTAGTAGAATATCATCAACATAAAGCACTAGGAACATTACTACTTTATCTTAATGTCTTTCATACACAAATGGCTCATCAAGATTTTGTTCAAAACCAAATGACTTGATTGCTTGATCAAATTTGATGTTCCATGACCTAGATGCTTGCTTGTGTCCATAAATGGGCCTTTTCAACTTGCATACCATATACTCTTGGTTCTTTGCTATGAAACCTTTCGGTTGCATCATATAGATTTCCTCTTCAAGATTGCCATTAAGAAATGCAATCTTGACATTCATTTGCCAAATCTCATAATTATAATGAGTAGCAATGGATAAGAGAATTCTGATAGATTTAAGCATTGCTACTGGTGAAAAGGTTTCTTCATAATCAATACCTTCTTTTTGTGTACACCCTTTCGCCACTAGCCTTGCTTTAAAGGTTTTAACATTTCCATCTATCCTTCTCTTCCTCTTGTAAACCCATTTGCAACCAACAAGTTTAATGCCATTAGACACATTTACAAGATCCCAAACTTGATTGGAATACATAGAATCTAAGTCAGATTTCATAGCTTCGACCCAATGATGTGCATCTATATCATTCATTGCTTCTTCATAAGTGTAAGGATTAGTTTTGACCTCTTCTAAGATAGCTTCATAAGTTTCTCCCAGACCTATAAAACTTATAAGTAGCCTAACAATCCTCCCACTACGACGAGGCACCTGTGTACTAGACATCTCATAAGTAATATCTTGTGGTGTATCCGATACAATCACATCATCCCTAGTTTCATTCATGGGTTGTTCATTTACAGGTTCATTCATTTCAGCCAAAACAACTCTACTTCTAGGAGTATAATCATTCATATAGTCATTTTCCAAGAATTTGGCATTTGTACTAACAAACACTTTATTATCTTTATGGCTATAAAATAAACCTCTAACAGTTCCTTTTGGACACCATACAAAGAAAACCACTTTTTTTTTTAGATTGTAACTTGTCAGACTTTCCTTTCAACACATGTGCTGGACAACCCCAAATATGGAGATGTCTCATACTAGGCTTACACCCATTCTACAACTCTACCAGTGTTTTAGGAACAAACTTCAAATGTACTAAATTCAGGAGATACATTGCAGTAATTAAGACATATCCCCAAAAGGAAATTGGTAGAGTCGAATAACTCAACATGGACCTAACCATATCTAAAAGAGTCATATTCCTTCTTTCTGCTACACCATTTTGTTGTGGAGTTTCAGTGTAGTCAATTGGGATATAATCCCGTTTTTAGTTATGTAATCCTTAAAATCCCCAAGAAGGTATTCGCCACCACGATCAGATCGAATGGCCTTTATGCATTTACCCAATTGATTCTCAACTTCAGCCCTAAACTCTTTGAACTTTTCAAAGGCTTCGGACTTTCATTTAATTAGGTACACATAACCAAATCTAGAGTAATCATTAGTAAAAGTAATGAAATGCTCATAGCCACCTCTTGCTTGGATTGACATTGGACCACATACATTTGAATGCACTAGTTCTAGCAAATCTTGGGCTCTTCTTCCTTTTGCATTAAGATGTCGTTTGGTTATTTTACCTTCCAAACAAGATTCACAAACTGGAAATTCATCAAAGTCCAATGGCTCTAAAAGACCATCTTTGATCGGTCTTTGAATCCTATTCAAATTAATATGACCCATACGTAAATGCCAAAGATATGCATCACTAGTAGAAGGAAGCTTTCTCTTTAATGATTAACATGAGAGTTATTATCTAATTTAGAATTATATAATTCATGCTTATCAGGAGTTAAAATATAAAAATCATTCACAATATTGCCTAAACAGATAAACACTTTACCCTTTTTTATTACAACATTGTCTTTAAGGATAACACAATATCCATGTTTACCTAAATAAGTTGCAGAAATTAAATTCCTACGAACATTAGGTACATATAGACAGTCTTCCAATATTAAAACCCTAAACTTAAAGCATAAATTAAATACTCCAACAGCTACAACCGGAATCCTACTCCTATCAGCCAAAGTAAGAAACAATTCCCCTTCACTAAGCTTTCTGGTCTCTTGGAACCCCTGCAAAGAATTGCAAATATGATTAGTACAACCTGAATCCATACACCGGGAATTCGTGGGATTTTGTACTAAAAATATTTCAAGGAGGAATGAACTTTTCATACCCTTATTATTGGCAACCTTGAATTTTGGACAATTCCTCTTCCAATGTTCTTTCTCACCACAATGGAAACACTTTCCTTGATATTCTTTCCTTCGTCGGCAACCCCTAAGGAAATTTGTTTACCATCTTGCTTGGTGAAGTCCTTTTACTTCTTCTTCTTACCCTTACCTTTCGACTTAGGTTGAGAAGTAGAAGCTTCAGCCATATTAGCATCAACACTAGAAGTACCAAGAATGCCTTCCGCCGCTACCAATTCATTCATTAATTCAGACAAAGAATAAATCTTTTTTGTTCATATTATAATTAAGTCTGAATTCCTTGAATGATTCCGATAGTGACTGGAGTATCATATCCATTTGGGATTCTCCATCAATATCGGCACCTAAAACCTCCAATGTATTCATATTAGAGATCATTGTAAGACAATGCTCCCTCACTAAACTTCCTTCAGCCATTTTGGTATTATAAATTTGCCTCGTAGTTTCTTGCCTTGCAGAACGTCCTTGCTCACCACTCATCTCCTTCAGACTTAGCATTATGTCCGAAGATAGTTCTACATCCTGCATTTGATGCTGTAGAACATTTGAGATAGATACTAGGATATAGCACTTGGCCATCTCATTAGATTTTTGCCAACGATCATATCACTATTTTTTCTCAGGAGGAGCATCTAATGATGGAAAGCTAGGACATGGTTGAGTAAGTATGTATTTGTACTCTTCAGCTGTAAGAACAATATCCAAATTTCTTTTCCAGTCAACATAGTTGGATCCAGTCAATTTGCTTTGATTAAGAATAGTAACAAGTGGGTTAAATGATGCCATGTTCAAATCTGAAAATAATAAATATGAATATAATAAGTAAACTGGACATTATCAATTTAGCATATAAACATATAGTATGGAACCTTAATAAAACCATAATATAATATATGCAACGACAACCCAATCTCATATTCAATATTCCTCAAAATATGGTGAATATAAAATACTATGATTGATTAAGAACTATTCTCATTATTAGTGCTATCATGATAACTCTTATCAAACACTAATAATATACCGTTATACATTTGACCTCTAAATAATTATAATAAGAACTCAGCATAGATGATACTATAATATTTAGTCTAGTGTATACCATTGTCTAGAATCATGTGTAGCCATATTTCATCCCCTTAACACGCTTAATTTGTAGTATCATGATACAAAACACCCTTCGCATGGAATGCAAAGCTCGAGGCTAAGATAGGGTGTTTGATCAAACTACTATAAACCAAGAAATTCAATCCTGTAGTACCATGAAATAAATACTCTCCACATGGAATGCTAAGCTCGAAGCAAAGACAAAGTATATATTTCACACTACTATGAACCGACAATGGAGGCCGTGAGATCTAACCCTTGTATCTCTTTTCCACTGGATGTTTTAAATTAAAGGTTTTTATTTTGTAAACATGTGTAAACTAATCACACATAGCCTTGCACTATATACATTTGAAAACATTTAGAAAAAATTCAAAATTCCCTTCAGTTGCATTTTTGCAAGTATCTCACCACTAAGCTCTTCCCGTGAAAATGAGATAAGGAAAAATAGTGAAAACACAAAATTCAGACAGAAACTTTTGCGACTGTCTCGCGAGTAAAGCTTACCCGCGAAAATTTTTGTGCTTCAGAGGCATTTTTCGCGAGTAATTTCGTGAGAAAGTTACTCGCGAAAAAACCCGTGTTTTCAGTTTTTGATGGGAAAATCTGAATAGTTTTCAATGGTTTTCATGAATAAACAATCACCATATGAATATTATAGATAGAATTTGATATCAAAACTGAATTCCATTAATGTTATAGCCTTAAAGTTCAATTGAAAATACTTAAATTCAAATTTAAACAACATCATAACATCAATATCAGTTTTCTTCAAACCATAGTTTCAACAACCATGCAGAAAATTAAACACATATATAATCTTCTAACATCATGAAACTATTATCTCTAATTCCAAAACTCACAAAAGATGTTATACAAATTGGAAATTGAAGACCGCTCTGATACCATTTGAAGGAAATATGAATGTACACAGCGAAAAATTAACAGATCTACTTCATTTACAATTGATAACATGTGCCATGTAAGTTTTAGAATATAAGAACAAGAGAGTGTATCTTGGTGTGGTGAATTTCAAAAACAAAGATTAGAAGCACTTGGGTACACTTTTAATCTTAACTCCGATTCTACTAACGACCAAGAAGTGTGGCATCTCAATCAGTTATATGTGTATGTTCTAGAGAGAATGAAAAAGTGTCCAACACTCACATACATACCATTGCATGTAACATGTTGTTGTTTCAAAATTCTATATGTTTCTCTCCTAATAACTGATTATCTAATTGGGTTAGCCTTTTGGGACCAAAAGGGAACAAATAAGACACTAGCTCTAATGGGTCTTGGGCTTTTCTGTCAACTCTTGACAAGTCCAAAGTTACTATTAATTATATTTAATATCACTATATAAATATAATTGCACTCTAGGCCTTATTAATAAATTATATCTCAAGACTTTATTGTACATGTAACCCCATCATAAAATATTCGCAGTAATACAAAGTCATGAATGTAGACTACTACTTTGTAAATTACTACATCTTAATACTTGAGTACCCAGTTTAATCCTTTAAATTATTCATCATATATTTATGAAATCCAATTTCATAAATATATACTTTAGTAACTATTTACTAAAGTAGTTAGGCCTAATATTCTGAATAACAAATCCATTAAACTTATGTCAACGGAATATTTTGTATCTTCGTTAAGAAACTATGAATTCCATCTTGAAAATATATTTTCCATCAACACTAAATATGGCTGCCCAACATACTAAGGTTTTAACCATTACTTTAGATCTCACTCTTGATATATCAAAGCAACTTACACTTCATGATCAGGTTCATTATCCTTTTAGAATTAAGAGTTCATGTAAATAGTGGTCGTGAGATTTATTATTCAATTAACAGTCATTAGGAGAATAATAAATCTCACAGCGGTCTAGTTCAATGTGTCTTAACTCTTAAAACATATCAACACATCAACTAGAAGTCTCCACTTCCATGATTGAGACAAATCATCTTAGTTGATATGTTATAGATTTCGCAGATAAAATGCCTAATTTCATCACCGATTACGAACTAAAATTTTGAGTTTACAAAGAACTTGTAATTTATATCTTCTGTGACTTTTTACATAAATCACATACTATGCATCTCATGGACTATATGATAATGTCCAAATATTCATGTTACCATCATTTTAGATAAAAATAAAGCAACTCTGAAAGTTCAATATGTGTCTCAAACACCCTTGAACGTTTAGACCCCAAATTATAAATTATCAATTCAAGCTTATAACCAAACAGTTAATGTGCGGAACATGAACATAAGCCAATCACAAAATTGATAACTAATCTAAGCCAAATATAAACACATCCACAGCAATAAATATAAGGCAAAGATAAAGGGAAGGAAGATGCAAACACACAGATAACACACGATGTGTTATCGAAGAGGAAATCGAAGTCCTTGGCATAAAACATCTCCGCCGCCCTCCAAGCGATGAAATAATCCACTAAAGAATGTAGTTGGAATACATGAACAGCAGAAGACCCTCCAAGCCTAATCTACCCAAGTACCTAAGCCCTCCAAGCTTCTTGCTCCAACGAGGTTACGTCGAACCTATTTCTTCTTTAGCTTCCCGGATTCCGTTACTAGACCATAGCATCAACCAATGTATATTGGTTCCTTCCTAACTGCTTCCCAAAAGCACCAAATAAACCTTCTCACAGACGTGGGTATGGTGAGATAAGGATTTGGCAAAGAACCTCTCAAGGGTATGACAATAGAGAGGAAGAGAGTAGAGGAATTTGTAGAGACTATAAGGTAAAGATTGTGGATGAATCAATCTTGTTTTTATCTAGGGTTTCTCTCAAAAGTTCTCTCTGGAAGCTTTCTCAATTTAGTGGGTATAAGGGTCTATATATAGTGGTGTGTATTTGGAATACGAAGAGACAATTTTTGCCAAATAGGGCTGGTTGGCGGCTTGGCCTCGCGGCTTGTCCAAGTTGCGAGTTCAAGTCGCGAAGTAACGGCCTGGCTAGCCTGGGACTTTTGTCCTGTAGTGCGACAGCTGGCGCAACCCTTCAGCTTTCCTTTGTGCTTCTCACGTGCCTGTAGTTGGCAGCTTGCCAGTCGCGAGTCAGCCTCAAGTCCTAGCCGCGAAACTCTGCTTCTTTGCACAAACTTGAGCTTTTCTTCACACTCTCTTCACAAACTACCCTTACATGAATCCCACCTAAATACAAGGTTACTAAATGCTAAATTACAAGCAAATTGGCACGGAATAAAGCCAACATGATGGTTGATAAATTTCAACCTTACAAACTCTATTAATCACAACATTAAGTCATACATAATGTCATACATAATAACATACATAGCATCATATAATAGGATTTTAGGGCACTAATCCTAACACAAAGAAACTCACTCCCTAATTACAAAGAAAAGGGAGTGGCATCGATAGTTATTTGCATAGATCTAGGCGATGAAGGAGAGGAACTACCCTCTTTGCCAACAGGTGCTATCATGATTTTACAAAAGAGTTCTCAGTTCAAGAACCTGTATGATCAGCTGGAATTCATAGCTAATGAAAGATGAATGTCCACAGAGGCCTTGGTAAGTATTGCCTCGAGAGCGGGGGTTGAATGCCTTGCCGCAGAAACTCGGCCTAATTGGGCCTTCCTTGAAAACACCAATGAAATCACTTTCAATGATGGGGACATGGAAGTCTAATGCCCAGACCATAGGAGACCACTTTATTTGGCGACCTCAATAAATCAAATTCCTATCAAGTGACACTTAGTGGACACTTAGTGGACACTGGCGCTTCGATAATCTCATACCGCTTAGCACTTTGCAAGTAGTAGAAATACCAAAAAGCAAGATTTTGGGATTCCAATGGACGTAACAGGGTTTTGGAGGAAGAGGTGAGTACACGATGGGGTACATACAGCTTTGGTTGAGGGTAGGTCCAATAGACTCCCTGACTCGTTTCCACGTTGTGGTGAGCTTTTTTGTGTTGTTGGGCTTTGATTTCTCCTGCCATACTGTGACCCGTGGGTTTGAGGTAAGAGAGTTGGGGCTGGCCTAAATGAAACACACTTTAGGCCAGTTTGTGCACAAGTCAAGCCATCCTAGTATAGACACGTTTTGGCAGAAGTGTTGAGTGTACAACATACCCACAGCAGGAACAACTATTATAGGTTTTATAACAAGAATATAGTATGGCAGAACAACTATAATACTAAATAAATGACATTAACACCAAAATAAAGGAAGTGGCCTAATAAAGTCATGGCAGAATAATACAACAGTAAAAATAACTCTACAGCAAATAGTTTGATAATTGAACAATAAACTGATCACCCAATAAGCATAAAAGAAAAAACTTGTCTACGAAAAAAGTTGGCTTAGCTTCTTAGCAAATGCAAGTCCAAGAAGGAAACTGATCCCCAATGTGAGTAACCTCAAAGAAGGCTTCTGCTATAGAAGTTACAAACTTTGGAAAAATGACCTAAATGGTTTAAGCTTCAATTCTCAATTCTCCCAAAGAGTGGGTCTGTCAAGAAGGAGAGAAAAATGTAGTTTATTAATGCATGCACCTATTCCCACCACTTATGCCTCTCTGATTTTTTGTGTATTCTTTTCTTTTCCCTCTTTTCTTTCTTGTTCTACCTCTTCTTCTTATGTTCCTTTCGTCGTCCCCCTTACTATTCACAGCTACCACTTTTTATACTATCTATCATGGTGAGATTTTCCATTTTTACCCCTCAACTGCTTTTGGCTCCTTATGGGTGTCCTTCCAAGACTGCCCACTAGCCTGCTGGTTGCTCAGCCTCTAATGTAACTCTGAATGTGTTGTTGTACCACTCCCCATTCCCAGAAAAAATTGCTTGTCTTGTTTCTTACCTCTTTCTGTTTTTCGTACTCTCATCTAGATAAAGATTAAGCCTCCCTATCACCTACCTCTATGGCATGCATCAAGTGGTCCTGGCATATACTTACTGCTTTTAGGTTAGATGCCATCCTAGCAGGACATTTCTCCTAAAGAAATTTTACTGGGAACCCCAAAATAGACTCCCTCTTTCTCCCTACCCCTAGACCATACCCTCTAAATACCCTGACCTGTGACCCACCTCCCATGTATTGGCTGGGTACAAGTAGGTGGTGCCTTGGCCCTTTATGTATGCTTTACATCGTCTGTTTCCTTCTAGCATTCACACCATTTCTGTTGCCTTCTTGCTTATTTAATTTTATTGTACATTCCGGTTTGTGTTTATCTCTTGTGGTGTGAAGCATATGTGGGCTTTTGGGCTCACGTTCCCTGCCTTTTATCCCTTCTTTGGACTGGGTGTTGCATGGGCAAACGCCCTTATCTTCCCACTAAGCCCATGCTTTCCTTTTCTGTGTCAGTGGGCTTCTTTGGCTATTGATCCTACCATATCACTTCATCATACTTGCTATAGTTTTACCCTCCCTTTTACTTTGTGTTACCCTATGAACTTGTGGGCTGACATTCCTGCTATGCTAGCCCATTTCTTTGTCAATCATTTGCTTCGCGCTTCCTAGGCCCACTTCTCACATCTTTACCTCAATGAAAAACCTCTTCGTCGCCCTCCAAGCGGTAATCGATCCACTAGACAATCAGTTTGGATACATGGGTTAGCAAGAGACCCTCCAAGCCTAATCTACCCAATGCACCTAAACCCTCCAAACTCCTACTCCAACAAGGCTTCTCAGAACTGTGTCTTGTCTAGCTCTCCGGATCCTGCAATATGCCTGATTGCATCTGCCAAAGCCTGGTTTCTTCCAATGCTTCCCAGCAGCACCAAAACCTGACTGAATACTCTGAAAGGGTGTGGTAAGTGTTTGGGCTATTAACCTCTCAATGGTATGGAAATGGAGAGGTAGGAGTTGAGGAAAATCCATAAGCAATTGTGTAGAGAAATGTAGGTATAACAATCTCTAACTCTGAAGGTTTGTGGCTAGGGTTTTCTCTCAGATGCACTCCTCAACATATGTGGGTAATGTGGATATATAGTGTGGGTATAGAAAGTGTGTATGCAAAACCCCTTTGGCTATTCTGTGACAAAACCCCTAAAATAGACTCTAGACTTAAGCGTGAGTTTGGGAACAGTGGCAAAACTCACTCACACCTAATCTAGAAGCTGTGAAGCACTTGCACGTATATACCTGTAACCTGAAATACTCAAACACAATCAAAACTTTCATTAAGCTTATGACAAGTTAAATACATGGTACGTACATGAGCAAGTAAAATGTGATCAAGTTAATAAACACTTTAAAACATGTAAGCATATCTTGATCAAAATAGAACAGTCATTAGAGAATGACTATAATGAACATTTAGCTAGTAAATGCTCATCCAAACACACAATGCAATTAAGATCAATCACAAGGATCAGTTGCATGTCCAACACTCAACCAATGCAAAATACAAGAAGTATTTGCATCTAGGATATAAGATCCTACTAGGGTACAAGAGTGAGGTACTTAAGATAGTTTTGCAATATCTAAAAGTACGAAAAAAATTGCTACAAAAGCAATGCGATAACCACAAGTTCTGAATATTAAACTGAAAGATAAACATAGTACTATAAGCTTTAAAGAAAAGCAAGAAAAAAACACTGTAAAGAAAACAGAAACTAAAACAGTTTAAACCAAACATAAATAATGCTAAACCGCCTAAACGAACCAATGTATCTAGGTCTAAACTCTGTCTACACTCTACTCCCCCTCAAATGTGCAAGCTCCCCCTCAAAATTTTCTCCCCCTTTTTGACTAGAATGGCCAAAGAGGCTAGAACTAGTTGGACTCTAAATTTGATCCCTAGTCCATGGACAAATCATCAATCTATAAGGATAAAGCTGTGATTTGACCCTCGATATAGGCAAATTAGTCCTCAGTGTGCTGCACATGGGATTCAAGCATGGTAAACATTTGGTCCACTCTAGCGAGGAGGCAATCAAGTTTGTCTGGTCCTCATGCTGGTGCTGAAGATGATGGCTGAGCTGAAGTCTCTAGAGCAATGGTGAATCTATTAATCTCCTTCTCTGTGTCACCACCCTCTTCCTCAACCTCATCCCTTGGTATTGAAGACACATTGGTTCTGGAGCCTTTGATGTGAGATGTGCTTCGAGTCACTGTAAGTGCACTAATGGGATAGTCTCTTTGAACCATAGTGAGACCACTCGAAAGTTTGAGCCTTGTCTTTGCAATTAGGCCCATTATAAGTGAGGGGAATGGAATGACTGTTCTGGAGTTCTACTTCTCAATGCTCTTTGACAAAAGGTGGAAGATGTGTCCACAAATATCAATCTCCTAGTGAGTAAAGAGATCGTACAGAAGGATTTTCCTTGGAGCGGACAATGTCGTCAAGTTGGTGACCAGATATAAGTTGTGGATCATCACATGAGCAAGAGTCCTCATCTCCGAACTGAATGGAATTGTATTCATGGAGGTCTTCTTAAGTGTACCACTAAGAGTCAACACCATCTCCTCAGTAGAGTCCAAACAATCCTCATACTGGACTATGATTGGCTGTGAGGGAGGACGAATCTCCAAAAATTCTTATATGCTTTCCCTTATAATCACAAACTATTTATGTCTCACCCTGCAAGCTATATGATCCCCTTCCACACTAGCATTTGAGAAAAATTCCTTTATGATCTCCGAGTATACATCTCCAACCGAATTCAAGAGCTTTGTCCATGTCCTTTCCCTGAACAATGCAAGTATGCAAGTGTTGTCAAGGGTATCCAACTTGACAACCCTTTCCATGATAATTGTGGCTATTTTGTAGCAGTCATTGTACTTCAAATCTGCCTCAATAGACTTGAAGTTGTCAGAATCTGTGCAAGCGAGCTTTGAGGTTGGTCTATTGGGAGCTGAATGTTTGGTAGGAGACATCTGCACATGTACACAGACAACAGAGAAAGGAAACATGTGCAAACAACACAAAACAGACCACAAAAACTTGATTAGATTCAAGTTAGTCCAAAACAGAAGTAAAAAAGCTTAAAACAAAGCATAACATACTCAAAACAACATGTTATAAGTGTTAGAACATGTGAACCTTAGCAGAATGAAAGGAATAAGTGATTATGCATGTATGTGCATGTGTGTGCAACAGGTGATGCACGGGGTGTGCCTAGTGGGTGCCTAAGTGATGCATGCCAAGGCATTGTGAGGCACAAAAATGGAAAAGTGTGTAAGACACACACTCATTGAACAAAACATGTCAAGTATGTTCAATCAAGAGTAAACCCAAGCAATGGAACTCATTTGAGTCCAAAACAACACAAACCTGTCACATGGACATTCTATTGAACACATAGCATGTAACATTGCACTACACCAATAAACAATGCGTGAACATAAGTGAAAATGCCTCAATACATGTTTAGAATGCCACACAGGGCTAACATAGTTACACACAAGTGAAATGGGACTAAGCCCAATCAAAGATTTGAAAAAAAATTTCACAAAATCGTGAAGCCCAACCCATTTTCAAAAAACCCCAATTTTTAGAACCTTAACTTAATTTCAGCATAATCTAAGACAAAGATGAGTAAAATGTTTTAGAGAACATACCTTAAAGTTGAAAATTCAGGAAAAAAAAAGCCAGAGAATGATGTGTTTTTGAGTGAAATAGAGATTTGGGTTGAGAGGGGTTCGAGAGAGGCAATGCAAGGGAAATAGAGAGTTTTTGAAAACCTGTCACATCTGCCTTATAAAACTGAAAACACACATTTTTCGTGTAAGGTTGAATTTTATCAACCATCTTGTTGGCTTTATTCTGTGCCAATTTGCTTGTAATTTAGTACTTAGTAACCTTGTATTTAGGTGGGAAACTTGTAAGGGTAGTGAGTGAGAAAATGTAAAGAAATGCTCAAGATAGTGCAAAGAAACAGAGACTCGCGACTGGATCTCATAGGTGACTCGTGGCTTGCAAGTCGCCAGAAGTTGCACACGTGCCAAGCATGTCAGAAGCTAAAGAGTCACGCCAACTATTGCACTACAGGACAAAAGTCCCAGGCTGGCTAGGCCGTTAGCTCGCAGCTTGAACTCGCGACTCAACCCAGTCGCGAGGTCAAGTCGCCAGAATGCCCTGTTTGGGAAAAATTGACGTTTCACATTCCATTCTCATCCTAGTATAAATACCCCTCATTCTCATGAAATGTAGAGAGCTTCCAGAGATAATTTTGAGAGAGAAACCCTAGACAAAAACAAGATTGCCTCATCCCCAGTCTTCATCTAAGAGACTCTTCAAATTCCTCTACTCTCTTCCTCTCCATTGATAGATCCTTGAGAGGTCATTGACAAAATCATTTTCGCATCACACCCATGTTTGTGAGAAGGTTCATTTAGTGCTAAGGGAAGCGGATTGGAAGGAACAAATATCCATTGGTTGATGCTATGGTTTAGTAGCGGAATTCGGTAAGCTAGAAAAGAAAAAGGTTCGGCACAACCTAGTTGGAGCAGGAAGCTTGGAGGGTTTAGGTACCTGGGTAGATTAGGCTTGGAGGGTCTATTGCTGTTCATGTATCCCAACTATATTTTCTAGTGGATTATTGACCGCTTGGAGGGCGGCAGAGAGGTTTTACGCTGAGAGCTTCGGTTTCCTCTTCGATAATACATCGCGTGTTGTCCTTATGTTTGCATCTCTCTTCTCTTTATCTTTACCATTTAATTATTGCTGTGATTGTGATTATTTATGGTTTAGATTGTTTATCAATTCTGGTATAAGCTTGTTATCATTTTTCGCACGTACATTGTTTGATATAAAGCTTGAATTGGTAATTTTGTAATTGGGGGTCTAAACGTTCATAAGGTTTTCAACGCTATTCGAACTGTCAATTGGTATCAGAGCAAGTACACTTGCTGTGGTTTTAATACCTGAGTGTGATCCTTGACCCCTTGTTGAGATGGATAGGTCTCAATCTCTCAATGTACCACCATTTTTTTATGGTAATAATTATGCTTTTTGGAAAGTCCGAATGAGGGCATTTTTGTGTTCTATTGATGATGCTGTGTGGGATGCTGTTGAGGTTGGTTGGACAAGGCCAGAGGTTGCCAAATCCACTTGGGATAAGGCAGCGCTTGCGGCGGCTAATGCTAACAGTAAAGCATTGAATGCTTTTTTATGTGGTGTCTCTCCAGAAGAATTTCACAGGATTTCACATATCACCGTTGCTAAGGAAGCATAGGAAATTCTGGAGACAACTTATGAAGGGACTAAGAAAGTTAAAGACACCAAACTACAGATGTTGACCACTCACTTTGAGGAGTTAAAGATGAGTGAGGATGAGTCCTTTGATTCATTTTACAGTAAGTTGAACGAGGTGGTCGTTGGCAAATTTAATTTGGGGGAAAAGACGGAGGATTCTAAAGTTGTAAGGAAGATACTTCGGTCACTACTAGAAAGTTTTCGTGCCAAAGTAACAGCCATTGAAGAGAGCAAGGATCTTGATGACATTAAAGTTCAAGAGCTGGTCAGTTCATTGCAGACATACGAATTGTCACTGCCCACATAGAAGAAGAGCAAATCTCTTACTCTTAAAACAATTGATGAGAGAGTGGCATCTCATGACCCTTCGGAAGAGGATGCAGTAGATAAAGTTGTGGCGTACCTTGTAAAAAACTTCCGAAAATTCTTGAAACTCAAGAATGGTGGGAAATTTTGTGACAAAGGAAAATTTCAAAGTTTCGGGAGGGAGAAGAAAGAATTTTGAAGGAAAGATGATAGAGATTCCCAATCCTCTCAAGGAATCACATGTTTTGAGTGTAATGGACATGGACACTTAAAAAAGGAATGTCCCAACTATTTGAAGTCAAAAGGAAAGGTCTATGCCACTACTTTAAGTGATTCGGACTCATCAAAATCTGACTCTAAAAAGAGCTGCGACAGAGAAGGAAATTACTCTGCATTCATGACCATTGCACATGTGGAATCCTCAGATGATTTGAGTTCACTTGTGAAGGAGCTTGGTGAGCATTCTGATTTGGAGTCTATTGGGATTGTTGAAGAATCGGAAGCTGAAGAGGAGGAAGATTCATCTGATCTTCAAGAGAATTACGCCTCACTTCTTGAGAAATCGGGTGTGTATACAAGGGTGGCAAAGGCGACTGTGAAGAAGATGAAGAGAGCTGAGGAAGATTACAAAAGTCTTCTAGTGCGATATAAGGAGGCAAAGTGTGAGATTGAAGCACTAAATGGTGAGCTATCAGAAGCTTATACAAAAGTGAGATTTCTTGAGCAAGAGGTAGTGCAAGCTCATGCCAAGATAGAAAGGGTCTCCTCTAAGAAGCTAGAAGATGTTATTTCATCTCAAAAACCTTCCTCAGACAAGTCCGGGTTGGGATACACCGGAGGGAGTAGCTCATCAGCAAATGTCACTAAAGAAGTGAAGTTTGTGAAGGCCAAAGAGACGGCTGTGGATAAGCTTATTCCTGAGAAAGTTAAGGCTGAGAGGAAGAAAAATGTGGCTGATCAACGGGTGTTAAATAAGTCCCGTAATCAATCAGAATCCAAATATGGAGCTAGAGGAAGATCACAACAGGGTCCTAGAACGAACTATCTTTGTCACTATTGTGGATTGCAAAGACATACTAGACCAAACTATCACAAGCTGAGAGCATTGAACAATGCAAGTGCTCCTTGATCAAGAGGAAGGAGAAATGAAGAGAGGTCTTGGGGTGGAGAGCAAGAAGAAGTCAAAACCGTGATCCAGGATTGATGGATGTTATGAAGATGATCGGTGCCTTCACCAATTGCTTGGAAAGCTTCACAAGAAGGTTTGAAAGTCCTAACTCTCGTACCCAATCCATCAAGGAAATCACCCCAAACTCACGTGACGTGTGAGTGACGAAGGGTACTCATGCATAAGCATTACAACATGTCCATGCATTAATACTTCCCATGTTTGTGAATATGCTTGGTTGTGTGCTTCTTGCTAGTATTTAGGTTGTTATTTTGTTTGTATTTTTTTCTTTGGTTCAAATTTTTTTACATTGTTATTTATGTTATATTTTTTTGGTTAAACTTTTTACTGCTTTTGTGTCAAAAATCCAAAAACACATAAAAAGTAGAAAATCCTAAAAAGTTTGATCGGCTTTGTTGTGTTTTGTCTCAAAGTATGTTTTTCCTTGTACCTTTGTACTTATGGCTTTGTGCATTTAACGAGCTTAGCTTGTCTCTTATACACTCATATCATTATGGAAGAAATTCTGAAATCTATGTGACTGTTGTAAATAGATCTTCAACCTTGTCATGAATGATTAGTGAATGGTTTTGTTGATCTTGAGACATGCATAGAATTGTGCCTATATATCTTCCCACTTTTATTTTATTGCTTTACTCAAAGAGCTCACCAAATGTAAATCTCCAAATGAAAAGAGATATTGAGCTGCAAAATCCTGTTGCACATACTAGTATTTGACTAGAAAAAAGGGAAAGCAACCAAAATAAAATGTATGATGCCTAAAAAGCCAAAGGCTAACTCATCAAATTGAAATATTAAAAATTTCAGGTATTGATCTCTCAATGAGATTTGTTTATTCAAAAAGATCAAATGATATGTTGAAAATGGAGCCAAATGAAAAGTTTCAAAGAAATGTACTTAAGTTTATGTGGGAGGTCATATATGCATACTTCTATAATTGAGATGGGTCACATTATCTAGTGCTAGTTGTGTATGCCTTGATTGAATTGATCATTGAAGCTTCACATTAGACTAAGGACTATCTCATTTTTGATACCCACACACAACACACTAGTCTATGTTCAATGAATGCCATATTCATTTGTGTGATTGTACTTGAGTAAATGTGTTTTCACAAGCTCAATCTTTGTTGATCATGCACAAAAATATTTTTGACTGTTTTAGTTTGTTTTTGGAAAGTATATTGTTTTTACAAAAATGTCAAAAATTTCAAAAATAGTGTTGCCCTGTTTTGGCAACTCAGTCGCGGGTAGGTCCAGTCACATGTTCCAGTCACGAGCTTACTCCGAAATTGTTCACGACTCACTGGCGAGTCAAGGGATCAGTCACGAAAAATACTTAGAAATTTTTTCAAAATTTGAGTTTTTATGATTTTCGTGGCTCAGTGTGGCTACTTGGTCGTGGGTGGAAGGTCCAGTCGCGAGGGGCGCTCAGAGATTTTCGCGACTCATCTCGCGATTTTCTCGTGGGTAGACCTTCCAGTCGTGAAAAACACTTAGAAGATTTTTTTTAAATCTTGTTTTCATAGTGTTTCGCGGCTTACCCTGGCGACTTAATCCAGTTGCGAAAAACGCGTGTTTTACATTTTAAAGACAGTTTTTAAAATTGTTTTTCAATGATTCCCTCGAATTTTTGTGACTTTTCGTTGTCTTCACCATTTCTCTCTCACAAACACTCCGTGTCTCTCTGAAAAACCTTCCATTTTTGCATCATGTCTACTTCAAACATCAAGAAAAAGGTATGGGTTTTCCTTCCCTCACTTCATACTTACTAGTTTGATCTTTATTTTCTTGATTTGTGAGATTCAACTGTGTTCTGTGAAATAATTTGCTTGAACATGGGTTTGCCTAAAATGGTGGGTTTGATTGTTTGGGGTTGTTTTATTTTGTTGCTGAGTTTATTTTAGTATTATGTTTTTGCATCTGGCTGCTAGTCTTTGTTCTGAGCATTGTTATTTGATAGTTTTTTGCTCTTTAAGAATACGGGTTTGGGGTGTTCTATGTTTCACTTTGAATGTGGTTTTGGGTTTATCTGGTTTATTGATTTTTTGTAGTGTGTGGCTAGCATTGCTTTGATCTTTAAATCACCATATCTTGTGTGTGCTGCTGCCTTGGCGTTGTTTTTTTCTTGCACATTTCATACTTATTATGTCATGTCTCATTGACATTTGATCTCATCTATCTGAAAGTGCTTTACACTGTTAATTTTTCTTTGCTTGCTCCTGTCTGCATTTATACAGATTAAACTTGTTTGATTTGATCCATCCATCTTTTGGTTATCAAATGTGCTTGATCTGTGTGCTGTCTTGACACTCTGTTAATCTCTTTGTAACTAACTTGTTACTAATATGTGTGCATTTCCACATATTGTGTTTTGTTCTTGTTGTGGCCACTTCTGCTTGTTTACAGATGGCTGCATCTCCTACAAAGAAGAAGACTGCTGCTAAGAAATCTGACAAAAGCCTGAAAATGGATCCCATCTTATTTAGGTGGGTTCAACATTTTGAGAGATATAGGGACTCTTTCTTGAAGAGAACCATCATTCAGGAAAGATTTGTTGATCTAAGAGATTTGAAAGATACCTTTATTCCAAGCTGTTTTGAGGGTAGAGGTTGGGAAAAATTGTTGAGTGACCTACCTCATGTCTGTGAGCCTCTCATCAGAGAATTCTATGCCAATGCTGTGATAAGGGAGGAGGAGTTAAGTTGGTGGGTGAGAAGAAAGGAATTCACCATAGATGCACATGACATTGATGAGGTGCTAGGTCTTGAAGGTTTAGAGGACTCTGACTTCATTAATTACAAAGACAGGATGATGTCTTTAGACACTCTCCAGGCTAGAATTGGTGGTGTTAAAGAAAACAGATGTCTTAACACTACTGAGTTTCCTAAAGACATGAGCTGTTTGACCACCATAATGATGTACAACTTGTATCCAATCAAGAAGATGACTACACTAACAAATGCCAGAGCCATTTTCCTCATGGAACTTAAGGAGAAAACATTCATTGACATCAGCTCACACATCTTTGACACTATAGTGGATGAGACTAAAACCTCTTCTAGGGCTAAGCTGATTTTTCCCAGCCTTATTATGAGGCTTTTCAGGTTAAAAGGTGTTAAGATATAAGTCCCATGACTCCTCTATCTACCATAAACAAATTCACTCTCACAAGGATACAAGTTCGTCTTCTAGGAGATGAAGAGGAGGGTGACCAAGGAGAAGGTGACCCTATGGAAACTGAAGTATAGGCTGCAGGACAGACTACTGCCACACCCAGAAGCAGAGCCAAGAGGAGCAAAGCTCCTACTTCATCAGATGTACCTCCTGATGCATTTCAGATCATCCAAGAGAGGCTTGATGGACTCAGAGAGATTCAAAATCAGCATACTGAAAGGATGACAGCAATGCAGGATCAACTTGATGTACTTTCAGCCAAGTTTGACAGCATCCACACCAACTAGGAGCACTGACCCTTTGGCCATTCCGGTCAAAAAGGGGGAGAAAATTTTTGGGTTACTCTTGAGGGGGAGTGCTTGTTTGAGGGGGAGATTTCTTTATCATATGGTGTTTTTAGCTTTGATACTGTGTTTTGGTTATCTGCTGTTATTATTAGTTTGATACGCTGTGGTGTTAGTTGGTGGTAGTTTTTCAGTATATATTATGATGTTATTCAGCATATCTTACTATATGTGTTGTTTTGTACCCATATTGCTTTTGTAAGGTTTTAGGGTTTGTTTCTATGCACTTTGTAGGCTTTATGGTTTGTACCTTGCTTTATGCAGCCTGTGTGCTTTGCTAAATTAGTACTTATATACATTTTCTTCTAAGTACTGTCACTCTTGTGCCCTTGTAGGATTTTTCCTAGATGCACATTCTTCATGTATTGTGCATTGGTTGAATGTTGGTCATTCAAGTGATTTACCTTGTGTTTGCCAACTTGAATGTCCGGATGTTCATTCCAAGTGTGAATGAGCATTGTGATCACTTGGTTATAGTGATTACCTATTTTGGTCTTGCCATGATTTATTGCTTTATTCCATGTGCTTGATCGCATTGTGCTTGCACAATTTGTATTTCAAGTTTTCTGCATACAATGAACTTATTGTGCTATTGTGTTTTAGGAGTACTTGTTCTTCTGGTTCAAAAGCTTCACAGATTCTAGAGTTAGGTGTGAGTGAGTTTTCCAACTATTCCCAACTCACGCATTAAGTCTAGAGTTTGTTTTAGGGTTTTGTCACGGAATAGCCAAAGGGGGAGATTGTAAGGTTGAATTTTATCAACCATCTTGTTGGATTTATTCCATGCCAATTTGCTTGTAATTTAGCACTTAGTAACCCTGTATTTAGGTGGAAAATTTGTAAGGGTAGTGAGTGAGAGAGTGTGAAGAAATGCTCAAGACTGTGCAAAGAAACAGAGACTCGCAACTGGATCTTGCGGGTGACTCGCGGCTTGCAAGTCGCCAGAAGCTGCACACGTGCCAAGCATGTCAGAAGCTGAAGAGTCGCACTAGCTGTTACACTACAGGACAAAAGTCCTAGGCTGGCCAAGCTATTAGCTTGCGGCTTGAACTCGCAACTCAACCTAGTCGCGATGTCAAGTCGCCAAAATGCCCTGTTTGGGAAAAACTGACGTTTCACATTCCATTCTCATCCTAGAATAAATACCCCTCATTCGCACGAAATGTAGAAAGCTTCCAGAGAGAATATTGAGAGAGAAACCCTAGAGAAAAACAAGATCGCCTCATCCCCAATCTTCATCTAAGAGACTTTTCAAATTCCTCTACTCTCATCCTCTCCATTGATAGATCCTTGAGAGGTCATTGACTAAATCATTTTCTCATCACACCCACGTCTGTGAGAAGGTTCATTTGGTGCTAAGGGAAGCAGTTTGGAAGGAACCAATATCCATTGGTTGATGCTATGGTTTAGTAGCGGAATCCTGTATGCTAGAAAAGAAAAAGGTTCGGCGCAACCTCATTGGCGTAGGAAGCTTGGAGGGCTTAGGTACCTGGGTAGATTAGGCTTGGAGGGTCTATTGCTGTTCATGTATCCCAACTACATTTTCTAGTGGATTATTGACCACATGGAGGGCGGCGGAGAGGTTTTACGCCCAGGGCTTCGGTTTCCTCTTCGATAACACATCGCGTGTTGTCCTTGTGTTTGCATCTCTCTTCCCTTTATCTTTACCATTTAATTACTATAGTGATTGTGATTATTTATGGTTTAGATTGTTTATCAATTCTGGTATAAGCTTGTTATCATTTTCCGCACATACATTGTTTGATATAAAGCTTGAATTGGTAATTTTGTAATTGGGAGTCTAAACGTTCATAGTGTTTTCAACGCTATTCGAACTTTCATTTCGCAAGTTAGGCAGTCACAAAATTAGTCGCGAAAAAACACCACTGAAGCACAAAAGCTTTCGCGAGAAGCTTTTAGTCGCGAAATAGTCGCAATAGCCTCTAAATGAATTGAAAATTTTCCAATTTTTGCCTAAAAACATTTTGTGAGAAAGGTTTAATAGAGAAATACTCACAAGATAGTAGCAAGACTCTTTGTATGAAATTGAAAAAAAAAATTTATTTCCCTTAAGCTGGTTTCACGGGAACCTCTAAGTCACGAGCTTCTCACGAAACTACCTCTGAACCAGTTTTTGAAGAAAAACACAAAAATGCATTTTGAACAAAAACTAAAAACACAAAAGTATAAAATCACTTTCAAAAACATATAAAATACTCAAAAATCTTTTTGGGTTTGATCAGCAAGAACTTGAGCATACACATCACATTTGAACATGTACAATCACACAAATGAGATAAGCATTATTTGAACAAAGTCTTGTGTGTTGTGTGTGAGTATGAAATGTGGAATAGTCCTTAGACCAAAGTGAAGCTTCAATGATCAATTCAATCAAGTCATACACAACTGATACCGAGTCAAGTGGTCTATCCCAATTAGAGAAATGAACATATATGACCTCCCACAAGAGAATGATTACAAATCTTAGATGCTTTTCATTTGGCTTCTGCACAAATCATAACATTTGATCATTTTTTGAACAATACATCTCCTTTTTGAGATCGGTGTTTGAAATTTTTGATATTTCAACATTGAGAGTTAGCCTTTGGCTTTTTGAGCAACATACATTTCAAATTAAAAAGCTGCTTTCCCTTTTTCCTAGTCAAATACTATTGTGTGCGATGGCTTTTGCAGCTCATTATCTCTTTTCATTTTGAGATTTACATTTGTTGAGCTCTTTAAGCAAAAACATAAAAATAAAGTGGGAAGAGATATAAGCACAAGTCTATGCAAGTATCAAGACCATCAAGACCATTGACCAATCATTCATGACAAGCTTGAAGATCTATTTACAACAATCACAAATAGTTTTCAAGATTTCTCCCACACAGATATATGTGCATACAAAACAAGCTAAGCTCATAAATGCACTACGCCATTAATACGAAGGTACTAGGCCAAACTCACATGTGATATACACAACACAAGTGATCAAACTTTTTGTAGATTTTTCAATTTTTATGGGTTTTTGAATTTTTGAACACACTAAAAAACATAACAAGTAAAGTAAGATCAACAAAAAAAGGTATAAACCAAAACTTGTAAAAGAAACATGCTATTAACTAGAAGCAATTGACACAAATTGAATTATGCATGTCATGATGAATGAACCTATGACCCTAAACATCGAAAGTATTAATGCATGGGCAAGTTATAATGCTTACACATGTGTACCCTTCTTCACCCACATGACACTTGCGTTTGGGGTGATATCCCTAGTGGATTGGGTACGATCATTGTGACTTTCAAGCCTTTTGGTGAAGCTTGCCAAACAAGTAGTGAATGCATCAATCATCCTCATCACATCCCTCACTCCGAGATCACCTTCTTGACCTTTTGATTGCTCAACAGTCCAATTCCTTTTGTCATTTCTTGGTCCTCTTGACCTTTGAGCACTTGCATTCTTCAATGCTCTAGCTTATGACAATTGGGTCTGGTGTGTCCTTGAATTCCACAATGATGGCAGAAATGTTTTGTTCTTGGACCTCTTTGTGATTTTGGAAGTGATTTCCCTTTAACTTCAAGTTTCACCACTGATTGGTTACGAGGCTTTATCAGTACTCGTTGGTCATTCACATTCCTCTTCTTTTCCACTTTCACTTTCTCAGCAGCAGTGGTAGCTACCATGAATTCCTTGGCTTTCAAAAACTTCATTTCTTTGGATATATTGGTAGCCAAACTGCTCTCTCCAGTGTATCCCAATCCGCTTTTTTCGGAGAAAGGTTTTTGATGAGCAAGTACTTCATCAAGCTTCTTGGAGGAAACTTGCTCTACTTTAGCATTGGCTTGAACAACCTCAAGCTTAAGGAATTTGATCTTTGAATAAGCTTCGGTTTACTCTCCATTTAGTGTCTCCATTTCACATTTGGTATCCTTGTATCGCACTAGAAGACTTCTATAATCTTGTTCTACTCTCTTCA